>CM022709.1:20027536-20627536 GCA_012295165.1 Asparagus setaceus | reverse complement strand
CCCGCAATGAATGCCGCCACGCCTCATGCACCACGATTTTCTCCGCGACCGATGACGTAATCCCGCCAAACAACGGTGCCGAGGAACCCAAGGGAGATATAAGAATCCACCATCGCCCTTGTGCCATTGCTCACTCAATGAAAGTCGATCCGGTCCTCGACGAGTCGCCAAATAAATAGTCCGGTTTTACCCAAAGGCCGAAGAACCGCATCTTCTCGAAGTGGCGCACATCACGACTTAACAATGGTGAATTTCCGGGTACCAATCGGGTCACCTCAGCGTGATCCGGCCTAAACCGGGCGAAATAAGAATAGCGGGTCATCGAGGAGGAGAACCGTCACCACGACGCCCATCAACCGCATGGAAGGAAGCGCACTGCAGGGATACTCAACCGAAAAGATGAAATCGGAATGAGTCAAAACCCAACAAACATATATATAAGGCGTTGAATTCATCTCACGAAATTCATGAGGTAGAGTCACGGCCTTACAATGGGAAGATCAATCCCGAACGCACTATGGATTGATGGGATAATATACCTCGCCACATAAAATGACGACGATTCTATCCATCGATCATAGTGCACCTGTGAATCGCCTCATCGTCCCTGAAATATAAGCGCCGATCCTCACGAAGGAGAGATCAAGGTCGACGAAGCCGATCCTCACGAAGGAGAGATCAAGGCTATACGGTCGTCGTTCCCCACGAGGGAGGAATCAAGGCCATGCAATTTATAAATGCGGGTTGTGAACGAGCAGTTTAACACGAAGATCTCACCGGCAAACGATGGTGGCACGTCGTCACGAGACGGAGTAGACGGTTTCTGAGCGGGATCTTCCGACGACATCGAAAACCGCAAAAGAAAACAAATAGGGTCAAATATGCACCAAAAATCAACAAAAAGAATCGAAGAAGACCACCACCACAACCGTGCAAAACCATGCACCGACGGCCAACACGCCCGGCTGCTGGCCAGTTCGGCTTTAGGTGACCAGAAATCAGTCAGCCAGTTTGCCCAGCGCACTGTGGTGCCGCCAGCTGGCTTCAGCGCCTGTGCCTCAGCTGGGCTTCCAGCGTAGCCCTCAGGCGCTTCAGGTGCCAGCCGCTTCTCTGTCGGGCGCGCAAAATGCGCTTCAGCCGCTTCAGCGCAGCCGCCGGCGCCAGCCGTCCGGATCGCCGCCATCCGGCCGTCGTTGACATCGCCTCCGCCTTGGTTGCACACCTGTTCATGCACAAAACAAAACAAAGAGAGAAGAGAAAGAAAGAAGAAAACAAGAAAAGACGTCAGGGCACTCGTGACACATACCTCGCTGATCAAGGAGATGAGACGGCGAGACGAGACGAAAACAAAAGAGATAGAGCACAAATGGCCTAGGTCAAGAGTAGGAGGGGTATGGGTATTTATAACAACTCCTAATGGGCCCAAACCAATTCCAATTAGGACTCTAATCAGCCCCTAATTAGGAGTCCTAATTGGAACCTTATCCGGATGTCAAAATAAGTGCCAAATCAATCCATTGATGACTCCTACCACCTCCGCTATATTTGGAAAGATTCTGAAGATTTATTCGGCAGAATAACACCCCACGGATTGCATCGACGCCAACCAACGCGTCGCCTAATCCTACTCCAACTAGGATTACGAGTATAAACTGTTTCCTAATTTATCGAGAAGTTCCTAAGAATATTTTCACAAAAATATTCTTAGGATAACTCGATCGACGGATTGCATCGACGCCAATCAACGCGTCGCCTAATCCTACTCCAACTAGGATTACGAGTATAAACTGTTTCCTAATTTATCGAGAAGTTCCCGGAAGAATATTCTCACTAGGATTACGAGTATAAACTGTTTCCTAATTTATCGAGAAGTTCCCGGAAGAATATTTTCACAAAAAATATTCTCAGGGATAACTCGATCGTACGGATTGCATCGACGCCAATCAACGCGTCGCCTAATCCTACTCCAACTAGGATTATGAGTATAAACTATTTCCCAATTTAATGAGAAGTTCCTGGAGAATATTACCATGTTCTTAAGGATAACTCGATAATCTTTAATTTCCTCCCGCTGTGGAAAAATTGATTCTGACGAGGCTTATATGGGCGCCGAACGAACGCCGTTCTACCTTGAAAGAACTCCCCATCAGACGCGTTTATTGCATCACCGAGGGCCTACCAATCAAGAATTGAGGACCGAACAAATCCCAGAAGAATACCTCCCATCGTGAATGAATACACTCCAACGAGGAATAATACAGTAGCGACGCCAACCAACGCGTCATCGAAGAAGGATGCACCGATCAACGGTTCGATCCACGAAGATCGCGACGGTCAACGCTACACTCGCCGATTGAAGGCTAAAACCCATATAGTTTGAAGCCAATTAACGTCAGAGTGAAGAATTCCCGATCAACGGAGGAATCTCGAGGGTCAATTGACGACAACCCACCGACACGAAGTCAACAACAAATGAACTCAATTAGCTACCGAATTCCAAACAACGGTCAAGCAATAAATGCAAGACCGCAACACCCCCAGGTATCCTACAAAGCACTGGAGAACCTGAGAGAATTGGAAGAATCAAATACTGGAGCCAATCTCAAAAGAAATCCATCTACCGACTTCTGGTCAAGATATCGACGACGGTCGACACAAAATGCAAGATCGTAATGCTTTCAAAGAATCCTACAAAGCACCGGAGAGGTGAAAGGAGTGGAGAGATCGAACGCCAAGGTCATTCACAAATCCCATCACCATCGAAGGGTGAAGGGTTTCATGTTCAAAGCATCCCGCACTCATCAAGAATCGACCGAGACGCTTTGGAGGGGTATCAGAGGCTAAAAATTGTTTGTCGATGCGAGCGAAACTTCGTGGCGGTGGGTTAACAACCAACAACCCATTCGACAAAACCGACGCGATAAAGCAAATTGACGAACACACAAAGTGGGTCGAACACGCATCGAATCAACGAGGCTACGGTTATGGAATGAATCCAACAAGCCAAGCTTTAAGGAGATTGATTGATTCAACGCCGACGAGATCGGACTTGAACATTGACCGATCGTCACTTAAACCGCTGACGGGTGAAACCGATCAAGAGGACCAAACACGGACTTAGAACCACGACGACAAGAGCGTAACAAACGCCACAAAAGTCCAAAACCAAACCGAAGCCAAAGCGGCGTCCGGCGAAACCGGACACCGTTTGGTGTCGACAATGGCCGGACACCAATGGTGTCGGCCAAAGGCCGACACCAAAGGTGTTCGATCGATGGTCGGACACCATTTGTGTCGGCGAGCGGACACCAATGGTGTCCTACGGCCGAGACAAGCCCCCTCTATAAATAGTTGGGGGTGCTCTGGCCACGGGCCGATTTTGAGAGTTGGATTTTCGATATTCGAGAGAGCCCTCGAGATCCACGAGCCGCCGACGACAGCCCCGAAAGCACCGACGAGCACGCCCGATCCACAAACCGCGAGGTAAGCGAACTTCGGGTCGGCTCTGAGAATAAGCGTGATTTCTCCTAGTAGATCTCACCCGCCCGGCGATCCTCTCCTTCGCGGAGTGTGATCCCCGGCGATCCTCCTTCGTGAGTGCGATCCTCAGCGCTTCGCTTCTCGTGAAACGAGCCCCCGCGACGCCTCAGAAGTTCCGTAACCCGGTTTCCACTCGATCCAATTGCGCGGTGGTCAACGGACTAATAAAAGTCCCCAAGACAGCAAAGAGCTCACGCAAGTTGGTGATCCCGTAAAATAGAGATCCTCGTGTTTGTTCATAAAAGGAAGAAGTTGTAATTTTTGTTTTCATTGTACGCCTGAAATAAAAAGGCATTTCTTTTGTTTTGAATTTTGTTGTAGGCCAACGAAGCTGTAAACGAGTTCAAACGAGCAATGAATAACAAGTCTACTTTTACCGCGAACATGTGCAATTGTTGGTTTTGTGCGATTGCTTAGGTTTGGTTGAAATTTTGTGAGGTTTTACCGTCTAATACAATTTTTTTAACTGATTACTTTTATTGTCCAATTAATGTAATATTTTTTTTGTCACATCCGATTCATATTGGAGTGATAGCCGTTTCCAAATATCTTATTTGTATCCATGATCGTATCCGTATCTGCTTCTCTAATATTCAAACCGTATCCGTTTTCATTTAATGTGAATATGTTTATGACTTTTTCTTACAGAAGAAAACCCATATCCGTATCCGTTTTTAGAAAGTGGATATGGATATGATAAGTGTTATATGCGAACCGTATCCGACCGAATGCATCCCTAGTTATGAGTAATAACAATATACTTTAGCATGCCCCTCATGTAGGGTTGAGGCCCTTTAATAGGCTGAAATCTACACCGTGTGAGCAATATTTTTTAATCTGTTTTAGAAATTCGTGAGCAATGAAATACGAAATCAGATTGCTCTGATATCATGTCAATAGACCATGTCATTACACCAAAATTCAAGAGTCCAGATTGCTCCGATATAATGCCAAAAGACCTTATCATTGCACCAAAACTTAAGAGTTCATAATCATAGCTTAGAGTTACAATGTTTCACACTACACACTCAAATATCACCGCAAATTTATCATTTAACAGTGGTTTCCGGATCCTCGAGATCCCACTACTTCGACAATCCCCTCAAGACCACATTTTTCAAATATTAGCCAATGGCCTCATTTGGCAACAGTTTAATCCCACAATTGTGCTGAACAAATGATCTCAACCCCCAATTTAGTATCTCCCACCACACCAATAAATAAATTTTTAAAAAAAAACGAAAAAAAAAGAAGGAAAATGTTTTACACTTTTCAATTACTACTTCCTTAAACGCTGATGTGGCACCTACGTGTCTCTCTACTTCCTAAATATTTTTTCTCCCCTCAAGGCTAGAAAGTAGCCCGGAAGTATGTGAAATAAGTATTAATTAGGAAATAAATAATTTTTCTTATTAATATTTTCTTTATTAGTTACTTCCTAACAACTTTTCATTGCTATCCAAACAAAAAATTAAATGAAGAATAAGAACTACTATTTCCACTACTTCAAAAAATATGTGAAACAAATAAAAAAAAGTATTACTTCCAGTAATTCCTACTTCATAAATTTAGAAGTTACTTCTTTGATCTATTTCTTACTTTCAATACTTCTGTCAAACCAAACGGGCCCTTAATGTAGATATATTTATGACTTTTTCTTACAGAAGAATATTCATATCCGTATCCGTTTTTAGAAAGTGGATATGGATATGATAAGTGTCGTATCGGAACCGTATCCGACCGAATGCATCCCTAGTTATGAGTAATAACAATATACTTTAGCATGCCCCTCATGTAGGGTTGAGGCCCTTTAATAGGCTGAAATCTACACCGTGTGAGCAATATTTTTTAATTTGTTTTAGAAATTCGTGAGCAATAAATACAAAATTAGATTACTCTGATATCATGTCAATAGACCATGTCATTACACCAAAATTCAAAAATTCAGGTTGCCCTGATATTATGTCAAAAGATCTTATCGTTGCAACAAAACTTAAGAGTTCATAATCAGAGCTTAGAGTTACAATTTTTCACAATACACACTCAAATATCACCGCAAATTTATCATTTAACAGTGGTTTCCGGATCCTCGAGATCCCACTACTTCAACAATCCCCTCAAGACCACATTTTTCAAATATTATCCAATGCCCTCATTTGGCAACAGTTTAATCCCACAATTGTGCTGAACAAATGATCTCAATCCCCCAATTTAGTATCTCCCACCGCACCAATAAATAAATAAAAAAGAAAAAAAAAAGGAGGAGAATGTTTTACACTTTTCAATTACTACTTCCTCCGATCACAGCCACATCTTTTGAGTGCAGTGCTGATCAAGAATCTTCTGGCTCCCAATCTCTACACTCACCGTACACTTCATCATCACATCCACATGCCTCTTGAACATCCCCAGTATCGTCACTTTCCCTCCCACCGTCGTCGACGTCTCCAGCCCAAGAGACCCTTTCCCCACGTCCTCCATGAACTTCGAATCTCCGACTAATTTGCTCGAAATCACGTTCATCGTCACGTTGGTCCGCAGCGTCCCATGAGCCCCAACTTGCCCCGGTGGCCCGTAAGCCACCCCGACTTGTTTGGTCCGATACAGAAGTGTAGTCGTGCTTGATTTGAACTTGAAGGGGAGTGCATTTGGGTTCTTGACCGACACATCGGCTATAACGGTTAGGTTCTTGGTGAGGTCGAGGTCTTTGAAGTTGACGGAGTTCAGTCTCATTGTTGGCTCTCTTACTTTGTATACTGTGAAAGCGAGGATGACGATGGTGATGGCGATGGCGCCCAGGGCCGCAGCGGTGAAACCGATGCAGATTCGCCGTCGACGGGGGTCGGGCTTTTCGGCAGTCGGCCAGTCTTTTGCTGGTGAATTTGGGGTTGAGGAGATTGGGAGGATGTTGTTGTTGTTAAAGGAAAACATTGTTAGAAAGAGAGTTTGGGATGGAGTTGGATGGTTAAGGAACTGCGCGCTTGCTTGTTTAAGTAGCGGGTGGTGACGTGAGTTGTTTTGTTATTTTATGGGAGTGGTTAGGACCTGGAACGTTCAAATTGCCTGGTCGGGGAGGGAATTGGGTTGACTTACAGCTCAAATGATGAGGGTTTTCTTGTCATGTTGGGGTTAAAATGAAGGAATCTTATTACTTACATCCGTCACTAGTTTTGGACTTGGTTAATTGTAAGGAGGGACTTCGTCTGTAGCGGCTAAGGCCGACTTGTTGTTGAGAGAGATCACTTTTTATATGTGGTTCATTTCCAAGAATAATGGCTACTCCCCACTAAGAAAATCAAGTTTATGATCCGGGCAGGGGTACGTTTGAATCCTAACCCCGATTAAAGATCTAAATTTGAACTTTAAAAAAAAAAAAATCTAAGTTTAGAGTTGGTACAATTTAATAGTTCAATCCTTACATGATTAAGGGTCTAAATTTGAACTAAAAAATCAAGTTTGAGTTGGTACAATTTTAACCAAATAACAATTTAACCCTTCAACCAAAGTTAACTCCACTAAGCTAAATAGCGGGAAGTTGCCAAACACTCCCTAAGGTATATATAACATGTACTTTATAAGTGAAAGGCCTAAGCCATGCTTGGATTAGAGACTTGTTTTATCCTAGGACTAACTTAACTCATTGTAGTCTTGGGATATAATAATCCAGAGACAATAATGAGTTAAATTTTTAATAATATGTTTGGCTCAATTTGTTATTAACACCTCTAATAGCTCTATCATGTTTAGAAACTTGTCAAGATAAAGGGGTATAGGATTAAGAAATAATAGTAAACCACAAAAATGTCCTTCCCGCCAAGACATTTGTAGCCGATCAAATATGACAAATATGATTATTCACAACTTCACAGTATGATGTTAGATGTCTTAATTAACAAGTTGCATCTTCCATGATCAAAGAATGAATGCATAGTAAGTAATAGCATCATGTGAGGCATGAAATGTTACCATTAATTAAAAAATGCAAAGGGAAGAAAAGAGAGGAGCACCCTCATGATTTTGAAACTCCACATAATTAATAGGCTGAAAACTTGATTCGGATAACAATGAAAATTCTCGTAAAGTTTTTTTTGTTTTGTTTGTTTGTTTGTTTGTTTGTTTGTCTTGTTTATCAAACATGACATGAAGAAAGTAACCTGATAAATGCTAAATTTCATACTTGTAAATTGAACTGTCACATATCTTTGAAGATGGCAGATGAGGTTTGTGAGAGAGAGGTGAGAAGAAACCCACGTGAAGCAATAAGAACGAATGAGAAGAAGCGGGCGAGAGAAAAAAGCACAGAGGGAAATCCCAGGTAATATTTAGGAAAGTTTAGGGGTAAGGGAGTCTTTAGCATCTAATCTTAATTGACAAATATTCCGAGAATTATAATAACACTCCTGCCCTCCTTTCTTTAATCAGAAATTTTGGTACTATTTATTTTAAAGGACTAAACAATCCGGTCTAATCCTCCAAAAATTTGAAACAAACACATTATTATTTAAATTTAAAAGATAAAGGGTAACTCAAAATAACACCAAATCCAAACAGAACCTAAATAAAAGTTAATCTTCCTTCATCTAGCAAACAAATAGGACTATGTTGAGAATCCTTTTAGTTTTGTCAAGCTTAACAATTACAAAAGGTGAACATAACTCTTACAAAGAGGTCTAAAATATATTCCTCAAAATATGGGTATACTGGTTTGGAATAATACTTTAATTTATAAAAAAGTTATGATAATCCTCCCAATTTCAAACACTAAAAACTCAAAATTAACTCTTTTTTTTTACTTAGTCTTTTCTTCGGCCTGTTTGGTTGGTAAACAAACAAGAAAGTACATTACAGAAAACACTTTTTCCATAATGTTTTGCTTTCATTTGTTTGGCCACCACATTGAAACCAAGAGAGAGGGTGATGTGGACCCTTCCATTGGCTAAGTTGACCTTAGTTTTAGGAAACTTATTTGCGTACTTTTTGATTGAAAATCACTTTGAAAACTCATTTTGGAGTTCCCTTATCACATTTCCTCTTCTTAATATTTATGGGAAACCAACCAAGCAGCCATAAAACAATGAAGAGGTCACTTCCACAATCACATTCATCTGTGTACATGTACAACTATTTTATTAATTCAATGTTTTCTCTCTCTTAACACAAATGATGATGACATAAACTAGACAGTTAATAGGTTAAATGGCTAGCTCTCGGTTAATTGGCTATTTAGAATGAGGAAGGATAGTTATAAGATTGATCCAGTTTGAATTTGAGGATCAACAACAGCTGTGGAGACCTTATGAGCCAAGTGGAAATCCATATTGACTTTTGGAAAATTGATATTTATGTTGTTACAGATCAAGTCAAATAGATGAGGGGTTCTGCGTCCCTATTTTAGTGCACAACATTATTGACAAGTACCATAGGAAATATATGGAGCAATTTTTTTAAATTTTTTTTAAAAAAAAATTAACAAAATCGATCATTTTGAGAAAAAATTAGCAAAATCGACATCTTTTTAGCCACATCATCAAAACTGACCAAAAAGAGGTCAACTTTATAAAATATCAACTTTAAATTACATGGGACTACTAGTCCCATGTAATTAGTGGTCTATGGGGCTATTAGTCCCGTGTTTCTAACAGAGAGAACATTGATTTTTGGCTAACGAAATACATAGGGCTACTAGTCCCTTTGTCGGCCCTACATAACCTCATATGCCCTAATTTTTCAATTGCTGCCCCTATTTTTCGGTCAAAACATATACAAAAATTTTGAGACGATGAACTAGCTGTTCTCTTTTATTAATCTCTTAGAAAATAATAAAATATTACAATGTCTTTACTTATAATTTGATTCTAGGAAGCTGTGCCGGAAGAATCTAGGCGTCGGTTCCGTGCACCATGTGATTAAAATAACATTGTTCTTTAAATAACCAAGTGAGATTGAAGTGATCCATTCTAAGGATCTTTGAGATCAAGAATGAACTTGTTATGGAGGGTTTGCCTCATTGAATCAAGTAAGAAGAGCGCCAATAATGGCCAAAGATCAATTGTTATGTGGCTATGCTAACACAAGATCAAAGATTAGTGTTAAGGACTAGAAATGAACAAAGTTTGCAAGACAAACTTCTTCTCTGCCAACTATCATATCCAACACTTCGCTGAATTTTTATTAAATGCATTACGGGAGCGAAACCCCATGGGGCTTGTTCATCGTTATGAGCACCATCTCTCAGTCACTTTGCATTTAATGTGGCATGACCTCCCATCTCCACATAGCTGGCGAGAAGTCATCATCATCATTACCTCCATCCAATCAATTCAATGCACTACGGCTACCAAAATTCAGCGTGAGCAGTTTGAGCATTTCACTAGGTTTTGGTGGTGTGTTTCCTCAGGACTATGCACCTCGACATACCTGTATCGCAGACTTCTCCAAGTCAATGTATTAAATGGGCGTCAGTGTGATTAGATCTCTGATGGAGCGATCAAATCGTGTCAACGACACCTCGTCTTTCGTATGGCCTATGGAGTTTGAGCTCCGCAGGGTTGGTTCATGCTTACCTTTATAATGTTTGGAGAGTATCTTCAGTGGGCACGCCGGCTTAGGTCTACAAGGAGTTTAGGCTTGCGTTGGACTGTGTTTCACGGAGGTGTGTCTTCCTTTGCCAAATATATTTTAAATGGCTTTGGAAGTTGCTTAGCTTAGAATTTTGGCTTCTTCATTCCTTTAGTCATCTTTCTTATCTTTGTTGGGTTTATATAGTATTATTCCAGCAACCCAAGTGTCTTTGAGGACTCATCTTCATGTTTAACTGATCTCATTGAACGGTCTGTACTTTTTGACCATACAAGACCCCCTTTAAAGTTTCTAGAATCCCACGCTTGGACCTTCTAAACTTTGAACCCTTCACTGCAGGACTTGATTCTTTACAAGTAATTCACTACTTGTTTGTAGATGTTGGAGTTTTTCTCAATGAGCCACCTCATATACATTATTTTATATATATATATATATATATATATATATATATATATATATATATATATATATATATATATATATATATATATATATATATATATATATATATATATATATAGAGTAAGGAATATGAGGTGGCTCATTTAGTAAAATGGGCTCACCACTTACATGTGAGCCCCTACCCATCATATCGATGTGATGGGTAGGGGCTCACATGTAAGTGGGTGGTAGTCCATTTTATAAAAATAAGCCGTCACCCTATATACATTATTTTATATATATATATATATATATATATATATATATATATATATAGAGAGAGAGCAAGGCTCCTATAAACTTAAGTTGATAGGAGGAGGGTCCACCAACTTTTATATCCATTGATCTTGCCTTGAGATCCGTGAAATCAAGATGCACACAAATCTCAAAGTGGATTTTATATCTTTCACGGATCCCAAGGCAACATCAATGGATAGAAAAGTCAGGATGACTATTCCCTATACACTTAAGTTTATAGAACCTTGCTCTCTCTCTCTCTCTATATATATATATATATATATATATATATATATATATATATATATATATATATATATATATATATATATATATATATATATATATATATATATATATATATATATATATATAATTTCTATATGGGAGTAAGGAATATGAGGTGGTGGCTCATTTAGTAAAATGGGCTCCATGCTTACATGTGAGCCCCCACCCATCATATCGGATGTGATGGGTAAAAGCAATGGTCAGAACTCATTTAAATATTTCCTTAACCCTATATACATTATTTTATATATATATATATATATATATATATATATATATATATATATATATATATATATATATATATATATATATATATATATATATATATATATATATATATATATATATATATATATATATATATATATAGCAAGACTCTATAAACTTAAGTGTATAGGGAATAGTCTTCCACCAACTTTTCTATCCATTGATGTTGCCTTGGGATCCATGAAAGATATAAAGCCCACTTTGAGATTTGTGCATCTCTTGATTTCACGGATCCTAAGGCAAGATCAATGGATATAAAAGTTGGTGGACACTCCTCCCTATCAACTTAAGTTTATAGAACCTTGCTCTCTCTCTCTCTCTCTCTATATATATATATATATATATATATATATATATATATATATATATATATATATATATATATATAGAGAGAGAGAGAGAGAGAAAGAAGAAGATAATGGGTATCCTTGTCATATGAGGAGATTCCCTCATATCTGTGAGGTGGCACAATCTTCACCAAGCTAATAAAATAGGAGAGAATGTCTCTTATTTTATTAAAAGCATACTTGGTGGAGATTGTGCCACCTAAGCTTATATGAGGAAAATCCCTCATATGACAAGGATACCCATTAATCTATATATATATATATATATATATATATATATATATATATATATATATATATATATATATATATATAGCAAGACTCTATAAACTTAAGTTGATAGAGAATAGTCATCCACCAACTTTTCTATATATCAAGACTCCTATAAACTTAAGTTGATAGAGAATAGTCATCCACCAACTTTTATATCCATTGATCTTGCCTGAGATCCGCGGAAATCAAGATGCACACAAATCTCAAAGTGGATTTTATATCTTTCACTGATCCCAAGGCAACATCAATGGATAGAAAAGTTGGTGGATGACTATTCCCTATACACTTAAGTTTATAGAACCTTGCTCTCTCTCTCTCTCTCTCTCTCTCTATATATATATATATATATATATATATATATATATATATATATATATATATATATATATATATATAGAGAGAGAGAGAGAGAGAGAGAGAGAGAGAGATAATGGGTATCCTTGTCATATGAGGAGATTCCCTCATATCTGTGAGGTGGCACAATCTTCACCAAGCTAATAAAATAGAGAGAGAATGTCTCTTATTTTATTAAAAGCATACTTGGTGGAGATTGTGCCACCTAAGCTTATATGAGGAAAATCCCTCATATGACAAGGATACCCATTATCTATATATATATATATATATATATATATATATATATATATATATATATATATATATATATATATATATATATATATATATATAGCAAGACTCTATAAACTTAAGTTGATGAGAATAGTCATCCACCAACTTTTCTATATATCAAGACTCCTATAAACTTAAGTTGATAGAGAATAGTCATCCACCAACTTTTATATCCATTGATCTTGCCTGAGATCCGCGGAAATCAAGATGCACACAAATCTCAAAGTGGATTTTATATCTTTCACTGATCCCAAGGCAACATCAATGGATAGAAAAGTTGGTGGATGACTATTCCCTATACACTTAAGTTTATAGAACCTTGCTCTCTCTCTCTCTCTCTCTCTATATATATATATATATATATATATATATATATATATATATATATATATATATATATATATATATATATATATATATAGCAAGACTCCTATAAACTTAAGTTGATGAGAATAGTCATCCACCAACTTTTCTATATATCAAGACTCCTATAAACTTAAGTTGATGAGAATAGTCATCCACCAACTTTTCTATATATCAAGACTCCTATAAACTTAAGTTGATAGAGAATAGTCATCCACCAACTTTTCTATATATCAAGACTCTATAAACTTAAGTTGATAGAGAATAGTCATCCACCAACTTTTCTATATATCAAGACTCCTATAAACTTAAGTTGATAGAGAATAGTCATCCACCAACTTTTCTATATATCAAGACTCCTATAAACTTAAGTTGATGAGAATAGTCATCCACCAACTTTTCTATATATCAAGACTCTATAAACTTAAGTTGATAGAGAATAGTCATCCACCAACTTTTCTATATATCAAGACTCCTATAAACTTAAGTTGATGAGAATAGTCATCCACCAACTTTTCTATATATCAAGACTCCTATAAACTTAAGTTGATAGAGAATAGTCATCCACCAACTTTTCTATATATCAAGACTCTATAAACTTAAGTTGATAGAGAATAGTCATCCACCAACTTTTCTATATATCAAGACTCTATAAACTTAAGTTGATGAGAATAGTCATCCACCAACTTTTCTATATATCAAGACTCCTATAAACTTAAGTTGATGAGAATAGTCATCCACCAACTTTTCTATATATCAAGACTCCTATAAACTTAAGTTGATAGAGAATAGTCATCCACCAACTTTTCTATATATCAAGACTCCTATAAACTTAAGTTGATAGAGAATAGTCATCCACCAACTTTTCTATATATCAAGACTCCTATAAACTTAAGTTGATAGAGAATAGTCATCCACCAACTTTTCTATATATCAAGACTCCTATAAACTTAAGTTGATAGAGAATAGTCATCCACCAACTTTTCTATTCATTGATGTTGCCTTGGGATCCGTGAAAGATATAAAACCCACCTTTGAGATTTGTGAATACCTTGATTTCACCTGATCCTAAGGCAAGATCAATGGATATAAAAGTTGGTGGACACTCCTCCCTATCAACTTAAGTTTATAGGAGCCTTGCTCTCTCTCTCTCTCATATATATATATATATATATATATATATATATATATATATATATATATATGAATATTACTAAATTTTTTATTATCTTGATAACAAGTGCATGCGATTTGGGATGTGGTCATATATTTTTGGTTTATTGGATTGTGTTATGACCCTAGAAAATTAAAATATTACTTCCTAGGCTAACCCCAACACGAAGTCCTATTTCACGCCAAAAGAGGCTAATTCAAGACCGAAAGGGATCTCTACGCCACAAGAGACGACTACCTTGCTACAAGAGTCGATCGCTATAGTAAACCCACTCGAAGGCGGTCTTAGTCCACCCTCGGTATTTCGATGCAGCTACATGAGATGACCACGCTACAAGAGTTGATCAGGACAGCTAGAGGCCGAAAATTGCCTAAATCCCGACATAGCTCTTGGCGGTGGGTGGTCAATCGACAAGCCATCCGATAACGCGGCAACGATAAATTGACAATCGACGAGCCGTCCGGACGACGATCGACAAATCATCAACGGCGAAGCGAAGTCAACGACGCTCAAGTCGACGAAGTCGATGAAGCGCACGGGCAAGTCGACGAAGGCCCGCCGACATATCGATGAAGCGTATGAAGCAAGTGTGAGTCGACGATACGCTCGAGTCAACGAATCGACTAATCGTGTGCAAACAATAGGATAAACCCAACTCCGAAGCAACGAATCGCGTGCGACGGGCCGCGTGCAAGCGACGGAGTAAATCCAAACGCGAAGCCTCAAATCAAGCTCGGATAACAAGAGAAAATTAACTCCCGGACCCGAAAAAGGAGCGAGAGAGCCGTGAGGCGTCTCGGTCGAGGCCGAGACACCCTGAGGTGTCTCGGCCAAAACCGATACACCTTGAGGTGTCTCGGTGGGCTTTTCGCCTGTTTCGCCCGCTTTACCCGCTTTGAAAGCTATAAATAGAGGGAGGGGGCTCATTTGTGAGGGGGCTGGAAAATTTTTGAGAAGCCGAAGCTCTACCAAATTACCTTCTCATTTCAGATCTAAACTCGGGAGCGACGACCGATCTTCTTCGACACCAGATCCAGATCTCGGCGAACTCTACAGGGCTATTATCCTCCTTCGTGAGATAATCCTCAGGGCTATTATCCTCCTTCGTGAGATAATCCCTCAAAAGGTTCGAGATCGGATCTCAGATCTACAGCGTTTTCTCGGATCAAAACTTCATTTTGATCCCAGAAGAGCCTTGATCGCTTTGGTCGATTTCATTCGCTTTGGGCTATTATTTCCTTCGTGAAATAACCCCTTTCTAACGTGTAAATCTTTTCTTTGGATCACGATCACGCGGCGGTCCACGGACGGAATAGAGTCCCTAAGACAGCAAAGACACTCCACGCAGCGGGATCCCATAAACGGATCCCGCTTGTTTTGGTGAAAGAAAGTTGTAATTTTTATTTGATTTTCATTGTAATCGGTCTTATAAAAGACTTAGTTTTATTTTCTTGAATTCGCTTGTAATTCCATATAGGTGTAACAAATTCAAGCAATGACAATCATCCCGACTTTCACCGCGAACAACGATAAACCGACTTCAGCGGTCTTAGTCGACCTTGCTACGGTATTGACGCATTTCTGATGAGCGACTTCGCCTACTACGGTAGCCGACTGCTACAGTACTGACTCGAAAGGCGGTCTTAGTCGACCTTGCTACGGTATACGGCACCCGGATGCTACAATAGCCGATCCGCTGCTCATGTTGTTGCCTACAGAGTTGACCTCGAGTCCGTGCCAACAACAAGTCACTATCACAATTAATAGTCTTGTCATAGTAATCACCGTGCTAGCCACATGGCTTTTATGACTCATCACCCATGCCTCATCAATCGCATCCACATCAAATCAGTGATGACTCATGCCGCACAAAAGCTGATATGTGTAAAGCTAATGTTGACTCTACCATCAAGCCATACTCAGCTGAAGTGACCAAACTACCCCTCTCCCATTATACAAAAGAGAGGGACGATTCTCAAGCAAAGGGTAAGCCATTTTTTCTCCATGCACACTTTAGTAAAGAACTCCTACTGTTCATTTTCTTCTCCACTCAAGCTCAAAGCACTGACTTGATCGTCGGAGGTACAACGGGGGAAGCCAAGCCCCGTCCTCTTAGGAGCTTCTACTTGTGCAGGGGGAAGATCAACCCAACTCAGAACCGGATATTCGGGGGAGAGAGCGGATCCCCATCACCTTCAATCTCAAACCCCTTTTGGCCGTGTGATTGTGTGATTATAACCATCAACAGATTGTAATTTTATTAAGGTAATCAATTATACATTTTAGACTTATTTATAGTCAAATTTATGTTATACTATAATTTGATTTATTATTTTTATAAATGGATATAATAAAATGTGAGGTCTAGAAGAAAATTTGACACATTGTATTCCGGTTCTTACCTTGTACTTTTACGTAATCAACTGCGTGCAATTCTTGTTTTGTAGCGTTGCTTATGTTAACATGGATGAAATTTTGTGAGGTTTTACTATCTAATACTATTTTTTAATTGATTACTTTTATTGTCCAATTACCTCATATTTTTGTCATATCCAATTCATATTGGAGTCATAGCCATTTTCAAATATCTTATTTGTATCCGTGATTGTATCCATATCCGCTTCTCTAATATTCAAATTGTATCCATTTCCATTTAGGGCATGTTTGTTTGCACGTAAGTAATTATCAAGTAGCTGAAGTAAAGGAAGTAGAGGCTACTTTTGCTACTTTCGAGCAAAAAAAATATTTGTTTCTCTGAAAAACCTACTTCCAATACTTCCTTAAACGCTGATGTGGCGCCTACGTGTCTCTCTACTTCCTAAATATTTTTTCTCCCCTCAAGGCTAGAAAGTAGCCCGGAAGTATGTGAAATAAGTATTAATTAGGAAATAAATAATTTTTCTTATTAATATTTTCTTTATTAGTTACTTCCTAACAACTTTTCATTGCTATCCAAACAAAAAATTAAATGAAGAATAAGAACTACTATTTCCACTACTTCAAAAAATATGTGAAACAAACAAAAAATATATTACTTCCAGTAATTCCTACTTCATAAATTTAGAAGTTACTTCTTTGATCTATTTCTTACTTTCAATACTTTTGTCAAACCAAACGGGCCCTTAATGTAGATATATTTATGACTTTTTCTTACAGAAGAATATTCATATCCGTATTCGTTTTTAGAAAGTGGATATGGATATGATAAGTGTCGTATCAGAACCGTATCCGACCGAATGCATCCCCAGTAATGAGTAATAACTATTGTTGGTACCCCAAAAAGATTTTTTATTAATCCCTGTATGAAAATCGACACGAACCCAATCTCGCGCCAAAGTAAGGGAACTTCGGGGCGAAGGGATCTCTGCTCGCAAGTGTTAGGCTTACGTGATAAATGCGCTCACATCGCGACCTCTCGGTTGCTACTGAAGCCGGCCACTTCTGATATCTGCGGGCTTAGCGGTATCGGCCGGTGCGGTGTTGGCCTTCTTCTGGTCGTTACGCTTCACGGTACCTACTGTTTTCTGATGCTGGCCAAACTCTGATGTCGGGATGCTCTGATGCTTGGCGCGAAGGCGCTTCCGGTCGTCACCCTTCTGATGGTAGACTTCGGTTGCTTCACGATACTGGGCTACACTTCTGATGGCGGGGTGCTACAATGCTTTCGGCGCGAAGCCTTGGCGTCTTGATCGTCTGCCTTTCTGATGCGGGCTCAAATTTGCTCGATGTCGGTAGAAGCTGCTGCGATGGCCAGTGCTTTCACGATTCTTCGGCAAGCCTTGGCGGTGTCATCGCCCTGCTATGATGGTAGGCTGTGCTCGGTTGACTTGACTTTCTGATAACAACCTTTCACGGTACTTCTGCTTTACTAGTTGCCTTGAGCCCCGCTAACAACAAGTCGGCATCACAATTAATGGTATTTGTCTTTGGCACATGACTTTATAGCCATTCCCATACCTCACATCAAATCATTGGTGACTCTTTCCACATATGTTCGACATGTGTAAAACTAATCTTTGAAATGACCAACTTGCCCTCTCTCATTCCTAAAAGAGAAGAACGCTTCTCAATACTGGGTAAGCCATTTTTCTCTCCCCTGCACTCTTGAATTAAGAACTCTTCTTGTTCATTTTCTTCTCCACTCTTAGCTCAAAACACCGACTTGATCGTTTGAGGTACAACGGGGAGCCAAGCCCGTCCTCTCACGAGCTTCTCCGGGTGGGGAAGAATGCCCAACTCGAGCTAGGTATTCGGGAGTGAGCGGATCCTGTCATCTTCAACCTCAAGCTAAGCTCGCCAGAGATTAGTGGTGTGATTATATACATCAACAACTATATATTTTAACATGCCCCTCATGTAGGGTTGAGGCCCTTTAATAGGCTGAAATCTACACCGTGTGAGCAATATTTTTTAATTTGTTTTAGAAATTCGTGAGCAATAAATACAAAATTAGATTACTCGATATCATGTCAATAGACCATGTCATTACACCAAAATTCAAAATTCAGGTTGCCCTGATATTATGTCAAAAGATCTTATCGTTGCAACAAAACTTAAGAGTTCATAATCAGAGCTTAGAGTTACAATTTTTCACAATACACACTCAAATATCACCGCAAATTTATCATTTAACAGTGGTTTCCGGATCCTCGAGATCCCACTACTTCAACAATCCCCTCAAGACCACATTTTTCAAATATTAGCCAATGGCCTCATTTGGCAACAGTTTAATCCCACAATTGTGCTGAACAAATGATCTCAACCCCAATTTAGTATCTCCCACCACACCAATAAATAATTTTTAAAAAACGAAAAAAAGAAGGAAAATGTTTTACACTTTTCAATTACTACTTCCTCCGATCACAGCCACATCTTTTGAGTGCAGTGCTGATCAAGAATCTTCTGGCTCCCAATCTCTACACTCACCGTACACTTCATCATCACATCCACATGCCTCTTGAACATCCCCAGTATCGTCACTTTCCCTCCCACCGTCGTCGACGTCTCCAGCCCAAGAGACCCTTTCCCCACGTCCTCCATGAACTTCGAATCTCCGACTAATTTGCTCGAAATCACGTTCATCGTCACGTTGGTCCGCAGCGTCCCATGAGCCCCAACTTGCCCCGGTGGCCCGTAAGCCACCCCGACTTGTTTGGTCCGATACAGAAGTGTAGTCGTGCTTGATTTGAACTTGAAGGGGAGTGCATTTGGGTTCTTGACCGACACATCGGCTATAACGGTTAGGTTCTTGGTGAGGTCGAGGTCTTTGAAGTTGACGGAGTTCAGTCTCATTGTTGGCTCTCTTACTTTGTATACTGTGAAAGCGAGGATGACGATGGTGATGGCGATGGCGCCCAGGGCCGCAGCGGTGAAACCGATGCAGATTCGCCGTCGACGGGGGTCGGGCTTTTCGGCAGTCGGCCAGTCTTTTGCTGGTGAATTTGGGGTTGAGGAGATTGGGAGGATGTTGTTGTTGTTAAAGGAAAACATTGTTAGAAAGAGAGTTTGGGATGGAGTTGGATGGTTAAGGGAACTGCGCGCTTGCTTGTTTAAGTAGCGGGTGGTGACGTGAGTTGTTTTGTTATTTTATGGGAGTGGTTAGGACCTGGAACGTTCAAATTGCCTGGTCGGGGAGGGAATTGGGTTGACTTACAGCTCAAATGATGAGGGTTTTCTTGTCAATAGACCATGTCATTACACCAAAATTCAAAATTCAGGTTGCCCTGATATTATGTCAAAAGATCTTATCGTTGCAACAAAACTTAAGAGTTCATAATCAGAGCTTAGAGTTACAATTTTTCACAATACACACTCAAATATCACCGCAAATTTATCATTTAACAGTGGTTTCCGGATCCTCGAGATCCCACTACTTCAACAATCCCCTCAAGACCACATTTTTCAAATATTATCCAATGCCCTCATTTGGCAACAGTTTAATCCCACAATTGTGCTGAACAAATGATCTCAATCCCCAATTTAGTATCTCCCACCGCACCAATAAATAAATAAAAAAGAAAAAAAAGGAGGAGAATGTTTTACACTTTTCAATTACTACTTCCTTAAATGATGTGGCACCTACGTGTCTCTACTTCCTAAATATTTTTCTCCCTCAAGGCTAGAAAGCCCTAAGTATGTGAAATAAGTATTAATTAGGAAATAAATAATTTTTCTTATTAATATTTTCTTTATTAGTTACTTCCTAACAACTTTTCATTGCTATCCAAACAAAAAATTAAATGAAGAATAAGAACTACTATTTCCACTACTTCAAAAAATATGTGAAACAAATAAAAAAGTATTACTTCCAAGAATTCCTACTTCATAAATTTAGAAGTTACTTCTTTGATCTATTTCTTACTTTCAATACTTCACAAACCAAACGGCCCTTAATGTAGATATATTTATGACTTTTTCTTACAGAAGAATATTCATATCCGTATCCGTTTTTAGAAAGTGGATATGGATATGATAAGTGTCGTATCGGAACCGTATCCGACCGAATGCATCCCCAGTAATGAGTAATAACTATATACTTTAACATGCCCCTCCTGAAGGGTTGAGGCCCTTTAATAGGCTGAAATCTACACCGTGCGAGCAATATTTTTTTAATTTGTTTTAGAAATTCGTGAGCAATAAATACAAAATTAGATTACTCTGATATCATGTCAATAGACCATGTCATTACACCAAAATTCAAAAATTCAGGTTGCCCTGATATTATGTCAAAAGATCTTATCGTTGCAACAAAACTTAAGAGTTCATAATCAGAGCTTAGAGTTACAATTTTTCACAATACACACTCAAATATCACCGCAAATTTATCATTTAACAGTGGTTTCCGGATCCTCGAGATCCCACTACTTCAACAATCCCCTCAAGACCACATTTTTCAAATATTATCCAATGCCCTCATTTGGCAACAGTTTAATCCCACAATTGTGCTGAACAAATGATCTCAATCCCCCAATTTAGTATCTCCCACCGCACCAATAAATAAATAAAAAAAAAGAAAAAAAAAAAGGAGGAGAATGTTTTACACTTTTCAATTACTACTTCCTCCGATCACAGCCACATCTTTTGAGTGCAGTGCTGATCAAGAATCTTCTGGCTCCCAATCTCTACACTCACCGTACACTTCATCATCACATCCACATGCCTCTTGAACATCCCCAGTATCGTCACTTTCCCTCCCACCGTCGTCGACGTCTCCAGCCCAAGAGACCCTTTCCCCACGTCCTCCATGAACTTCGAATCTCCGACTAATTTGCTCGAAATCACGTTCATCGTCACGTTGGTCCGCAGCGTCCCATGAGCCCCAACTTGCCCCGGTGGCCCGTAAGCCACCCCGACTTGTTTGGTCCGATACAGAAGTGTAGTCGTGCTTGATTTGAACTTGAAGGGGAGTGCATTTGGGTTCTTGACCGACACATCGGCTATAACGGTTAGGTTCTTGGTGAGGTCGAGGTCTTTGAAGTTGACGGAGTTCAGTCTCATTGTTGGCTCTCTTACTTTGTATACTGTGAAAGCGAGGATGACGATGGTGATGGCGATGGCGCCCAGGGCCGCAGCGGTGAAACCGATGCAGATTCGCCGTCGACGGGGGTCGGGCTTTTCGGCAGTCGGCCAGTCTTTTGCTGGTGAATTTGGGGTTGAGGAGATTGGGAGGATGTTGTTGTTGTTAAAGGAAAACATTGTTAGAAAGAGAGTTTGGGATGGAGTTGGATGGTTAAGGGAACTGCGCGCTTGCTTGTTTAAGTAGCGGGTGGTGACGTGAGTTGTTTTGTTATTTTATGGGAGTGGTTAGGACCTGGAACGTTCAAATTGCCTGGTCGGGGAGGGAATTGGGTTGACTTACAGCTCAAATGATGAGGGTTTTCTTGTCATGTTGGGGTTAAAATGAAGGAATCTTATTACTTACATCCGTCACTAGTTTTGGACTTGGTTAATTGTAAGGAGGGACTTCGTCTGTAGCGGCTAAGGCCGACTTGTTGTTGAGAGAGATCACTTTTTATATGTGGTTCATTTCCAAGAATAATGGCTACTCCCCACTAAGAAAATCAAGTTTATGATCCGGGCAGGGGTACGTTTGAATCCTAACCCCGATTAAAGATCTAAATTTGAACTTTAAAAAAAAAAAAATCTAAGTTTAGAGTTGGTACAATTTAATAGTTCAATCCTTACATGATTAAGGGTCTAAATTTGAACTAAAAAAATCAAGTTTGAGTTGGTACAATTTTAACCAAATAACAATTTAACCCTTCAACCAGGTTAACTCCACTAAGCTAAATAGCGGGGAAGTTGCCAAACACTCCCTAAGGTATATATAACATGTACTTTATAAGTGAAAGGCCTAAGCCATGCTTGGATTAGAGACTTGTTTTATCCTAGGACTAACTTAACTCATTGTAGTCTTGGGATATAATAATCCAGGAGACAATAATGAGTTAAATTTTTAATAATATGTTTGGCTCAATTTGTTATTAACACCTCTAATAGCTCTATCATGTTTAGAAACTTGTCAGTATAAAGGGGGTATAGGATTAAGAAATAATAGTAAACGACAAAAATGTCCTTCCTGCCAAGACATTTGTAGCCAGATCAAATATGACAAATATGATTATTCACAACTTCACAGTATGATGTTAGATGTCTTAATTAACAAGTTGCATCTTCCATGATCAAAGAATGAATGCATAGTAAGTAATAGCATCATGTGAGGCATGAAATGTTACCATTAATTAAAAAAATGCAAAGGGAAGAAAAGAGAGGAGCACCCTCATGATTTTGAAACTCCACATAATTAATAGGCTGAAAACTTGATTCGGATAACAATGAAAATTCTCGTAAAGTTTTTTTTTTGTTTTGTTTTGTTTTGTTTTGTTTGTTTGTTTGTCTTGTTTATCAAACATGACATGAAGAAAGTAACCTGATAAATGCTAAATTTCATACTTGTAAATTGAACTGTCACATATCTTTGAAGATGGCAGATGAGGTTTGTGAGAGAGAGGTGAGAAGAAACCCACGTGAAGCAATAAGAACGAATGAGAAGAAGCGGGCGAGAGAAAAAAGCACAGAGGGAAATCCCAGGTAATATTTAGGAAAGTTTAGGGTAAGGGAGTCTTTTAGCATCTAATCTTAATTGACAAATATTCCGAGAATTATAATAACACTCCTGCCCTCCTTTCTTTAATCAGAAATTTTGGTACTATTTATTTTTAAAGGACTAAACAATCCGGTCTAATCCTCCAAAAATTTGAAACAAACACATTATTATTTAAATTTAAAAGATAAAGGGTAACTCAAAATAACACCAAATCCAAACAGAACCTAAATAAAAGTTAATCTTCCTTCATCTAGCAAACAAATAGGACTATGTTGAGAATCCTTTTTAGTTTTGTCAAGCTTAACAATTACAAAAGGTGAACATAACTCTTACAAAGAGGTCTAAAATATATTCCTCAAAATATGGGTATCTTGGTTTGGAATAATACTTTAATTTATAAAAAGTTATGATAATCCTCCCAATTTCAAACACTAAAACTCAAAATTAACTCTTTTTTACTTAGTCTTTTCTTCGGCCTGTTTGGTTGGTAAACAAACAAGAAAGTACATTACAGAAAACACTTTTTCCATAATGTTTTGCTTTCATTTGTTTGGCCACCACATTGAAACCAAGAGAGAGGGTGATGTGGACCCTTCCATTGGCTAAGTTGACCTTAGTTTTAGGAAACTTATTTGCGTACTTTTTGATTGAAAATCACTTTGAAAACTCATTTTGGAGTTCCCTTATCACATTTCCTCTTCTTAATATTTATGGGAAACCAACCAAGCAGCCATAAAACAATGAAGAGGTCACTTCCACAATCACATTCATCTGTGTACATGTACAACTATTTTATTAATTCAATGTTTTCTCTCTTAACACAAATGATGATGACATAAACTAGACAGTTAATAGGTTAAATGGCTAGCTCTCGGTTAATTGGCTATTTAGAATGAGGAAGGATAGTTATAAGATTGATCCAGTTTGAATTTGAGGATCAACAACAGCTGTGGAGACCTTATGAGCCAAGTGGAAATCCATATTGACTTTTGGAAAATTGATATTTATGTTGTTACAGATCAAGTCAAATAGATGAGGGTTCTGCGTCCCTATTTTAGTGCACAACATTATTGACAAGTACCATAGGAAATATATGGAGCAATTTTTTAAATTTTTTAAAAAAATTAACAAAATCGATCATTTTGAGAAAAATTAGCAAAATCGACATCTTTTAGCCACATCATCAAAACTGACCAAAAGAGGTCAACTTTATAAAATATCAACTTTAAATTACATGGGACTACTAGTCCCATGTAATTAGTGGTCTATGGGGCTATTAGTCCGTGTTTCTAACAGAGAGAACATTGATTTTTGGCTAACGAAATACATAGGGCTACTAGTCCCTTTGTCGGCCCTACATAACCTCATATGCCCTAATTTTTCAATTGCTGCCCCTATTTTTCGGTCAAAACATATACAAAAATTTTGAGACGATGAACTAGCTGTTCTCTTTTATTAATCTCTTAGAAAATAATAAAATATTACAATGTCTTTACTTATAATTTGATTCTAGGAAGCTGTGCCGGAAGAATCTAGGCGTTGGTTAGTGCACCATGTGATTAAAATAACATTGTTCTTTAAATAACCAAGTGAGATTGAAGTGATCCATTCTAAGGATCTTTGAGATCAAGAATGAACTTGTTATGGAGGGTTTGCCTCATTGAATCAAGTAAGAAGAGCGCCAATAATGGCCAAAGATCAATTGTTATGTGGCTATGCTAACACAAGATCAAAGATTAGTGTTAAGGACTAGAAATGAACAAAGTTTGCAAGACAAACTTCTTCTCGCCAACTATCATATCCAACACTTGAATTTTTATTAAATGCATTACGGAGCGAAACCCCATGGGGCTTGTTCATCGTTATGAGCACCATCTCTCACCACTTTGCATTTAATGTGGCATGACCTCCCATCTCCACATAGTCGGCGAGAAGTCATCATCATCATTACCTCCATCCAATCAATTCAATGCACTACGGCTACAAAATTCGCATGGCGGTTTGAGCATTTCACTAGGTTTTGGTGGTGTGTTTCCTCGTGACTATGCACCTCGACATACATATCGCGGACTTCCAAGTCAATGTATTAAATGGGCGTGGTGTGATTAGATCTCGATGGAGCGATCAAATCGTGTCAACGACACCTCGTCTTTCGTATGGCCTATGGAGTTTGAGCTCCGCAGGGTTGGTTCATGCTTACCTTTATAATGTTTGGAGAGTATCTTCAGTGGGCACGCCGGCTTAGGTCTACAAGGAGTTTAGGCTTGCGTTGGACTGTGTTTCACGGAGGTGTGTCTTCCTTTGCCAAATATATTTTAAATGGCTTTGGAAGTTGCTTAGCTTAGAATTTTGGCTTCTTCATTCCTTTAGTCATCTTTCTTATCTTTGTTGGGTTTATATAGTATTATTCCAGCAACCCAAGTGTCTTTGAGGACTCATCTTCATGTTTAACTGATCTCATTGAACGGTCTGTACTTTTTGACCATACAAGACCCCCTTTAAAGTTTCTAGAATCCCTACGTTTGGACCTTCGGAAACTTTGAACCCCTTCAGCCGTGTGACTTGATTCTTTACAAGTAATTCACTACTTGTTTGTAGATGTTGGAGTTTTTCTCAATGAGCCACCTCATATACATTATTTTATATATATATATATATATATATATATATATATATATATATATATATATATATATATATATATATATATATATATATATATATATATATATATATATATATATATATATATATAGAGTAAAGAATATGAGGTGGCTCATTAATGAGCTCCCACCATAACATGTGAGCCCCTACCCATCACATGTGATGTGATGGGTAGGGGCTCACATGTAAGTGGGTGGGAGCTCATTTTACTAAATGAGTCACTCTATATACATTATTTCCATATATATATATATATATATATATATATATATATATATATATATATATATATAGAGAGAGAGCAAGGCTCCTATAAACTTAAGTTGATAGGGAGGAGGGTCCACCAACTTTTATATCCATTGATCTTGCCTTGAGATCCGTGAAATCAAGATGCACACAAATCTCAAAGTGGATTTTATATCTTTCACGGATCCCAAGGCAACATCAATGGATAAAAGTTGGTGGATATCCCTTCTCACTTAAGTTTATAGAACCTTGCTCTCTCTCTCTCTATATATATATATATATATATATATATATATATATATATATATATATATATATATATATATATATATATATATATATATATATATATATATATATATATATATATATATATATAATTTCCTATATGGGAGTAAGGAATATGAGGTGTAATTCATTTAGTAAAATGGGCTCCCTCTTACATGTGAGCCCCTACCCATCATATCGATGTGATGGGTAGGGGCTCACATGTAAGTGGGTGGGAGCTCATTTTACTAAATGAGTCACTCTATATACATTATTTTATATATATATATATATATATATATATATATATATATATATATATATATATATATATATATATATATATATATATATATATATATATATATATATATATATATATATATATATATATATATATATATATATATATATAGAGAGAGAGCAAGGCTCCTATAAACTTAAGTGTATAGGAATAGTCTTCCACCAACTTTTCTATCCATTGATGTTGCCTTGGGATCCATGAAAGATATAAAGCCCACTTTGAGATTTGTGCATCTCTTGATTTCACGGATCCTAAGGCAAGATCAATGGATATAAAAGTTGGTGGACACTCCTCCCTATCAACTTAAGTTTATAGGAGCCTTGCTCTCTCTCTCTCTCTCTCTCTATATATATATATATATATATATATATATATATATATATATATATATATATATATATATATATATAGAGAGAGAGAGAGAGAGAGAGAGAGAGAGATATGGGTATCCTTGTCATATGAGGAGATTCCCTCATATCTATTGAGGTGCACAATCTTCACCAAGCTAATAAAATAGAGAGAGAATGTCTCTTATTTTATTAAAAGCATACTTGGTGGAGATTGTGCATATGAGAAATCCCCTCATATAATAATATATATATATATATATATATATATATATATATATATATATATATATATATATATATATATATATATATATATATATATATATATATAAGACTCTATAAACTTAAGTTGATAGAGAATAGTCATCCACCAACTTTTCTATATATCAAGACTCCTATAAACTTAAGTTGATAGAGAATAGTCATCCACCAACTTTTCTATTCATTGATGTTGCCTTGGGATCCGTGAAAGATATAAAACCCACCTTTGAGATTTGTGAATACCTTGATTTCACGGATCCTAAGGCAAGATCAATGGATATAAAAGTTGGTGGACACTCCTCCCTATCAACTTAAGTTTATAGGAGCCTTGCTCTCTCTCTCTCTCTCTCTCTATATATATATATATATATATATATATATATATATATATATATATATATGAATATTACTAAATTTTTATTATCTTGATAACAAGTGCATGCGATTTGGGATGTGGTCATATATTTTTGGTTTATTGGATTGTGTTATGACCCTAGAAAATTAAAATATTACTTCCTAGGCGAACCCCAACACGAGTCCTATTTCACGCCAAAAGAGGCTAATTCAAGACCGAAAGGGATCTCTCGGCGCCACAGTAGACGACTACCTTGCTACAGTAGCCGACTGCTATAGTAAACCCACTCGAAAGGCGGTCTTAGTCGACCACTTTCACGGTATTCGGCTTTCGGTGCTACTGATGATGACCACGCTCTGATAGTTGATCTGGCGGCGGTTGTGGCGTCGAAAATTGCCTAAATCCCCGACATAGCTCTTGACAGTGGGTGGTCAATCGACAAGCCATCCGATAACGTGGCAACGATAAATTGACAATCGACGAGCCGTCCGACGACGTATCGACAAATCATCAACGGCGAGCGAGTCAACGAGACGTTCAAGTCGACGAGTCGATGAAGCGCACGAAGCAAGTCGACGAGGCGTCCAAGCCGACATATCGATGAAGCGTATGAAGCAAGTGTGAGTCGACGATACGCTCGAGTCAACGAATCGACTAATCGTGTGCAAACAATAGGATAAACCCAACTCGAAACAGCGAAAGTCGCGGCAGGCAGCGTCTGGCGGCGGAGTAAATCAAGCGAAGCCTCAAATCAAGCTCGGATAACAAGAGAAAATTAACTCCGGACCGAAAAAGGCGAGAGCCGTGAAGCGTCTGGTCGAGCGAACACCACGAGGTGTTCGGCCAAAACCGATACACCTTGAGGTGTCTCGGTGGGCTTTTCACTGCTTTCACCGCTTTACCCGCTTTGAAAGCTATAAATAGAGGGAGGGGGCTCATTTGTGAGGGGGCTGGAAAATTTTTGAGAAGCCGAAGCTCTACCAAATTACCTTCTCATTTCAGATCTAAACTCGGGAGCGACGACCGATCTTCTTCGACACCAGATCCAGATCTCGGCGAACTCTACAGGGCTATTATCCTCCTTCGTGAGATAATCCTCAGGGCTATTATCCTCCTTCGTGAGATAATCCCCTCAAAAAGGTTCGAGAGATCGGATCTCAGATCTACACGCGTTTTCTCCGGATCAAAACTTCATTTTTGATCCCGAGAAGAGCCTTGATCGCGCTTGGTCGATTTCATTCGCTTTGGGCTATTATTTCCTTCGTGAAATAACCCCTTTCTAACGTGTAAATCTTTTCTTTGGATCACGATCACGCGGCGGTCCACGGACGGAATAGAGTCCTCGGCACAGGCAAAGACACCCACGCAAGCGAGGATCCGATAAACGGATCCCGCGTTTGTTTTGGTGAAAGAAAGTTGTAATTTTTATTTGATTTTCATTGTAATCGGGTCTTATAAAAAGACTTAGTTTTATTTTCTTGAATTCGTTTGTAATTCCATATAGGTGTAACAAATTCAAGCAATGACAATCATCCCGACTTTCACCGCGAACAACAGTAAACCGACTCGAAAAGCGGTCTTAGTCGACCTTGCTACGGTATTGACGCGGGCTCTGATGAGCGACTTCGCCTACTACGGTAGCCGATCGCTACAAGATCGACCGAAGGCGGTCTTAGTCGACCTTGCTACGGTATACGGCACCCGGATGCTACAATAGCCGACTCGCCTGTTACAGTGCCGGCTGCTACAGTAGTTGACCTCGAGTCCCGTGCCAACAACAAGTCACTATCACAATTAATAGTACTGTCATAGTAATCACTGTGCTAGCCACATGGCTTTTATGACTCATCACCCATGCCTCATCAATCGCATCCACATCAAATCAGTGATGACTCATGCCGCACAAAAGCTGATATGTGTAAAGCTAATGTTGACTCTACCATCAAGCCATACTCAGCTGAAGTGACCAAACTACCCCTCTCCCATTATACAAAAGAGAGGGACGATTCTCAAGCAAAGGGTAAGCCATTTTTTCTCCATGCACACTTTAGTAAAGAACTCCTACTGTTCATTTTCTTCTCCACTCAAGCTCAAAGCACTGACTTGATCGTCGGAGGTACAACGGGGGAAGCCAAGCCCCGTCCTCTTAGGAGCTTCTACTTGTGCAGGGGGAAGATCAACCCAACTCAGAACCGGATATTCGGGGGAGAGAGCGGATCCCCATCACCTTCAATCTCAAACCCCTTTTGGCCGTGTGATTGTGTGATTATAACCATCAACAGATTGTAATTTTATTAAGGTAATCAATTATACATTTTAGACTTATTTATAGTCAAATTTATGTTATACTATAATTTGATTTATTATTTTTATAAATGGATATAATAAAATGTGAGGTCTAGAAGAAAAATTTGCAGCACATTGTATTCCAGTTCTTACCTTGTACTTTTCTGTAATCAACTGCGTGCAATTCTTGTTTTTGTAACGTTGCTTATGTTAACATGGATGAAATTTTGTGAGGTTTTACTATCTAATACTATTTTTTTAATTGATTACTTTTATTGTCCAATTACCTCATATTTTTTGTCATATCCAATTCATATTGGAGTCATAGCCATTTTCAAATATCTTATTTGTATCCGTGATTGTATCCATATCCGCTTCTCTAATATTCAAATTGTATCCATTTCCATTTAGGGCATGTTTGTTTGCACGTAAGTAATTATCAAGTAGCTGAAGTAAAGGAAGTAGAGGCTACTTTTGCTACTTCGAGCAAAAAATATTTGTTTCTCTGAAAAACCTACTTCCAATACTTCCTTAATGATGTAGGCTACGTGTCTCTCTACTTCCTAAATATTTTTCTCCCTCAAGGCTAGAAAGTAGCAGGAAGTATGTGAAATAAGTATTAATTAGGAAATAAATAATTTTTCTTATTAATATTTTCTTTATTAGTTACTTCCTAACAACTTTTCATTGCTATCCAAACAAAAAATTAAATGAAGAATAAGAACTACTATTTCCACTACTTCAAAAATATGTGAAACAAACAAAAATATATTACTTCCAAGAATTCCTACTTCATAAATTTAGAAGTTACTTCTTTGATCTATTTCTTACTTTCAATACTTTTGTCAAACCAAACGGGCCCTTAATGTAGATATATTTATGACTTTTTCTTACGTAAGAATATTCATATCCGTGATTCGCTTTTAGAAAGTGGATATGGATATGATAAGTGTCGATCGTAACCGTGATCCCAATCGAATGCATCCCCAAGAATGAGTAATAACTATTGTTGGTACCCCAAAAGATTTTTATTAATCCTCAGATGAAAATCGACACGAACCCAATCTCGCCAAAGTAAGGGAACTTCGGGGCGAAGGGATCTCTCGCTCGCAAGTGTTGGCTACTACGTGATTAAATGCGCTCACGATCGCGACCTCTCGGTTGCTTCTGATGACCGGCCCTTTCTGATATCCGGCGGCAGCCGGTCCCCATCGGCCAGCTGCGGTGTTCGGCCTTCTTACTGGTCGTTACGCTACGGTACTGCTAAGCTTTCTGATTACTTTCGAGGCGCTCACGATGTCGGGATGCTTTCACGCTTGGCCGACGCCGGCGCGATGCGTCACCGCTACGATGGTGGGCTTCGGTTGCTCTGATACTCGGCCCATTTCTGATGGCGGGGTGCTACAATGCTCGGCCGGCGTGCCCGGTCGTCTGCTTTCTGATGACCGACTCGGCTGCTCACGATTATCATTGGGCTGCTGCGATGGCGGGTGCTCTGATGCTTTCGACCGACGCGAAAGGCGGTGTCTGTCGCCCTCTGATGGTAGGCTTCGTCGCTTCTGGTGTCCTCGGACGACTTGCTACAGTAACAACTGCTACGGTACTTCCTGCTTTACTAGTTGCCTTGAGCCCCGCGCTAACAACAAGTCAGCATCACAATTAATGGCGCTGTGCTGGCCACATGACTTTTATAGCCATTCCCCATACCTCACATCAAATCATTGGTGACTCTTTCCACATATAAGCTGACATGTGTAAAACTAATGCTGAAATGACCAACTTGCCCCTCTCTCATTCCTAAAAAGAGAAGAACGTTTCTCAATACGGGGGTAAGCCATTTTTCTCTCCCCCTGCACTCTTGAATTAAGAACTCTTACTGTTCATTTTCTTCTCCACTCTTAGCTCAAAACACTGACTTGATCGTCGGAGGTACAACGGGGGAGCCAAGCCCCGTCCTCTCACGAGCTTCTACCTGTGCAGGGGGGAAGAACAGCCCAACTCAGAGCTAGGTATTCGGGGGAGTGAGCGGATCCCTGTCATCTTCAACCTCAAGCTAAGCTCGCACCGAGATTAGTGACTGTGATTATATACATCAACAACTATATATTTTAACATGCCCCTCATGAAGGGTTGAGGCCCTTTAATAGGCTGAAATCTACACCGTGCGAGCAATATTTTTTTAATTTGTTTTAGAAATTCGTGAGCAATAAATACAAAATTAGATTACTCTGATATCATGTCAATAGACCATGTCATTACACCAAAATTCAAAAATTCAGGTTGCCCTGATATTATGTCAAAAGGTCTTATCGTTGCAACAAAACTTAAGAGTTCATAATCAGAGCTTAGAGTTACAATTTTTCACAATACACACTCAAATATCACCGCAAATTTATCATTTAACAGTGGTTTCCGGATCCTCGAGATCCCACTACTTCAACAATCCCCTCAAGACCACATTTTTCAAATATTATCCAATGCCCTCGTTTGGCAACAGTTTAATCCCACAATTGTGCTGAACAAATGATCTCAATCCCCCAATTTAGTATCTCCCACCGCACCAATAAATAAATAAAAAAGAAAAAAAGGAGGAGAATGTTTTACACTTTTCAATTACTACTTCCTCCGATCACAGCCACATCTTTTGAGTGCAGTGCTGATCAAGAATCTTCTGGCTCCCAATCTCTACACTCACCGTACACTTCATCATCACATCCACATGCCTCTTGAACATCCCCAGTATCGTCACTTTCCCTCCCACCGTCGTCGACGTCTCCAGCCCAAGAGACCCTTTCCCCACGTCCTCCATGAACTTCGAATCTCCGACTAATTTGCTCGAAATCACGTTCATCGTCACGTTGGTCCGCAGCGTCCCATGAGCCCCAACTTGCCCGGTGGCCCGTAAGCCACCCGACTTGTTTGGTCCGATACAGAAGTGTAGTCGTGCTTGATTTGAACTTGAAGGGGAGTGCATTTGGGTTCTTGACCGACACATCGGCTATAACGGTTAGGTTCTTGGTGAGGTCGAGGTCTTTGAAGTTGACGGAGTTCAGTCTCATTGTTGGCTCTCTTACTTTGTATACTGTGGCGAGGATGACGATGGTGATGGCGATGGCCCAGGGCCGCAGCGGTGAAACCGATGCAGATTCGCCGTCGACGGGGGTCGGGCTTTTCGGCAGTCGGCCAGTCTTTTGCTGGTGAATTTGGGGTTGAGGAGATTGGGAGGATGTTGTTGTTGTTAAAGGAAAACATTGTTAGAAAGAGAGTTTGGGATGGAGTTGGATGGTTAAGGGAACTGCGCGCTTGCTTGTTTAAGTAGCGGGTGGTGACGTGAGTTGTTTTGTTATTTTATGGGAGTGGTTAGGACCTGGAACGTTCAAATTGCCTGATCGGGGAGGGAATTGGGTTGACTTACAGCTCAAATGATGAGGGTTTTCTTGTCATGTTGGGGTTAAAATGAAGGAATCTTATTACTTACATCCGTCACTAGTTTTGGACTTGGTTAATTGTAAGGAGGGACTTCGTCTGTTGCGGCTAAGGCCGACTTGTTGTTGAGAGAGATCACTTTTTATATGTGGTTCATTTCCAAGAATAATGGCTACTCCCCACTAAGAAAATCAAGTTTATGATCCGGGCAGGGGTACGTTTGAATCCTAACCCCGATTAAAGATCTAAATTTGAACTTTAAAAAAAAAAATCTAAGTTTAGAGTTGGTACAATTTAATAGTTCAATCCTTACACGATTAAGGGTCTAAATTTGAGCTTAAAAAAAAAATCAAGTTTGGAGTTGGTACAATTTTAACCAAAAAACAATTTAACCCTTCAACCAAGTTAACTCCACTAAGCTGAATAGCGGGGAAGTTGCCAAACACTCCCTAAGGTATATATAACAAGTACTTAATTTATAAGTGAAAGGCCTAAGCCATGCTTGGATTAGAGACTTGTTTTATCCTAGGACTAATTTAACTCATTGTAGTCTTGGGATATAATAATCCAGGAGACAATAATGAGTTAAATTTTTAATAATATGTTTGGCTCAATTTGTTATTAACACCTCTAATAGCTATATCATGTTTAGAAACTTGCCAGTATAAAGGGGGTATAGGATTAAGAAATAATAGTAAATGACAAAAATGTCCTTCCTGCCAAGACATTTGTAGCCATATCAAATATGACAAATATGATTATTCACAACTTCACAGTATGATGTTAGATGTCTTAAAAAAGTTGCATCTTCCATGATCAAAGAATGAATGCATAGTAAGTAATAGCAACATGTGAGGCTTGAAATGTTACCATTAATTAAAAAATGCAAAAGGAAGAAAAGAGAGGAGCTTCCTGATGATTTTGAAACTCCACATAATTAATAGGCTGAAAACTTGATTCGGATAACAATGAAAATTCTCGTAAAGTTTTTTTTTTTTTTTGTTTTTTTTTTTTTTTTGTTTTGTTTTGTTTTGTTTGTTTGTTTGTTTGTTTGTCTTGTGTATCAAACATGACATGAAGAAAGTAACCTGATAAATGCTAAATTTCATACTTGTAAATTGAACTATCACATATCTTTGAAGATGGCAGATGAGGTTTGTGAGAGAGGGGTGAGAAGAAACCCACGTGAAGCAATAAGAACGAATGAGAAGAAGCGGGCGAGAGAAAAAGCAAAGAGGGAAATCCCAGTTAATATTTAGGAAAGTTTAGGGGTAAGGGAGTCCTTTAGCATCTAATCTTAATTGACAAATATTCCGAGAATTATAATAACACTCCTCCCCTCCTTTGTTTAATCAGAAATTTTGGTACTATTTTATTTTTAAAGGACTAAACAATCGGTCTAATCCTCCAAAATTTTAAAACAAACACGTTATTATTTAAATTTAAAAGATAAAGGGTAACTCAAAATAACACCAAATCCAAATAGAACCTAAGTAAAAGTTAATCTTCCTTCATCTAGCAAACAAATAGGACTAAGTTGAGAATCCTTTTTAGTTTTGTCAAGCTTAACAATTACAAAAGGTGAACATAACTCTTACAAAGAGGTCTCAAATCTATTCCTCAAAATATTGGTTTACTGGTTTGGAATAATACTTTAATTTATAAAAAAGTTATGATAATCCTCCCAATTTCAAACACTAAAAACTCAAAATTAATTCTTTTTTTTTTACTTAGTCTTTTCTTCAGTCTGTTTGGTTGGTAAACAAACAAGAAAGTACATTACAGAAAACACTTTTTCCATAATGTTTGCTTTTCTTTGTTTGGCTACCACATTGAAACGAAGAGAGAGGGTGATGTGGACCCTTCCATTGGCTAAGTTGACCTTAGTTTTAGGAAACTTATTTGCGCACTTTTTGATAGAAAATCACTTTGCAAACTCATTTTGGAGTTCCCTTGTCACATTTCCTCTTCTTAATATTTATGGGAAACCAACCAAGCAGCCATAAAACAATGAAGAGGTCACTTCCACAATCACATTCATCTGTGTACATGTAGAACTATTTTATTAATTCAATGTTTTCTCTCTCTTAACACAAATGATGATGACATAAACTAGACAGTTAATAGGTTAAATGGCTAGCTCTCGGTTGATTGGCTATTTAGAATGAGGAAGGATTGTTATAAGATTGATCCAGTTTGAATTTGCGGATCAACAACAGCTGTGGAGACCTTATGAGCCAATTGGAAATCCATATTGACTTTTGAAAAGTCGGCATTTATGTTGTTACAGATCAAGTCAACTAGATGAAGGGTTCTGCATCCCTATTTTAGCGCGTAACATTATTGACAAGTAACATGGGAAATATATATATGGAGCAATTTTTTAAAAATTTTTTGTGAACATGGGGTCACCATGCGTTGCCAGAACTTCTGGTTTCAGAGAACCGCCACGTAAACCCGAGGTTCCTGTAGCAAACTCTATAAAAAAAAGGGAATGCATTTTTTTAAGGGGAAAGTTTTTTTTTCTTTTCCCTATAAATAGGAACCTATTCCTAGGGTTTTGTGAGTTGAGTTTGTGGGAGAAAAAGCAAGAGTTTTTGGCGGCGGCTAGAGAGAGAAAAAGAGAGAGCTTTGAGAGATTCTAAAAGAGAGAGGTCAATTTCTTTTAGGTAAAAATCCAAGCTTTATCTTTGGGACGAGCTTGTGGATTGTACAAGTCGTCGGTGTTCTTCTTCATAGTTGAATCTCCCCTCACCCCTCCCGTGGACGTAGGCAATTTTGCCGAACCACGTAAATCTCGTGTCTTTACTGTTTTGCTGTATATTGGCTATTGTTTGTAGGTTCCCTTGATTCAATCCTAGTACTGTTGAGAGGAAGAGTAGATATCTCACTTTGTTGGGATATTTGCTTTCTATTCTTGTTTTCTTCGTGAAACGGGAATATAATCAGGGCCTTCTCTCAGGTGATATCGCTTCCGTGGCGTGTGGGCGTGTCCCCGTATTCCAATAATTGGTATCAGAGCTGTTATTCAGATTGGAAGTGGTGTAACTTCTGGTTTGAGGTGGTGCTCGATAATTTCTGAGAGAAGCGGATTTATTAATACAAACGGAGAATGGTGTCTACCTATAAATCGGTCAAAGTAGGAAAATTTGAGATTGAAAAGTTCAATGGGAAGAATGATTTTTCCTATTGGAGGATGCAGATGAAAAACTCACTGATTTCGTAAAAATTGCACAAAGCTTTGGTTGGAAAAGAGAAGAAGTACAAGTATATGTCTGATGAGGATTGGGAGGAGCTGGATCTGGAAGCACGGGCGTCGATTATCCTATGCCTTGAAAGGGATGTAGCTTTCTTGGTAGATGGAGAGGAAACGGCTGCGAGCGTGTGGTCGAAGCTAGAAAGTGCCTTCATGACGAAGAGTCTAACAAACCGGATCTATTTAAAATTCAAATTGTATACTTGCAAGATGGAGGAGGGCTCATCAATCCGGAAATACATCAACAAGTTTGATAGGATCATATCAGACTTGAAAGACATAGATATGAAAGTTGTAGATAAGGATCAGACGCTTCTACTACTTCTGTCTCTACCGAATTCTTATGAGAACCTGGTGCAAATACTGATGCTTGTAGGAGACAATTTAAAGATGAATGAGACTAGAACGGCGCTTCTAGCAGATGACCTTCGGAAGATTGTAACCAGTGACATGACTACTGGTGGTAACAAAGAACAAGCGCATGGATTGTTTGCTAGAGGAAGGAGCAATGAGAGAGGAAAAGACAAGGGAGGAAAGTCTAGATCTAAATCGAGACCTCTTTCGGGAAAATCGTGTTTCAAATGCGGTGAAGTTGGGCATTTCAAGGTCGACTGTCCAAACAAGAGAGTAGGTGGAAAGAAGAACAATAACAAGACTGAGAGAAGAGAGGGCAAGGAAGAGGTGAGCTACGTTTCAGAGGAAGGGAGCGATAAGGAGTGCTATGTCGTCACGGGTGGCGAGGATATCTCTGAAAAGTGGATACTTGATTCTGGTTACTCTTACCACATGTGTCCAAATAGAAAGTGGTTTACTACCTACAGAGGCATTGATGGTAGAACCGTATTGATGGGGAACAACCATGCTTGTAAAATGGTGGGGCTAGGTAATATCAAAATCAAGATGCATGATGGAGTGGTTCGAACCTTGACGGATGTGAGGCATGTTCCCGACTTGCGAAAGAATCTTATCTCAGTTGGTGCATTGGACTCTGGCGGTTATAAAATTATTACGGAGAACGAAGTGAAGAAGGTTGTTCGGGGTTCCCTTGTAGTGATGAAGGGTGTTCATCACGGTAATTTATATACTCTCTCAGGTACGACAGTGACGGGAGATGCAGCGGTTGGAACTGAAGGAAGTGGTGGAGACCCATGTGAGCATACACGATTATGGCATAGGCGGCTTGGGCATATGTCAGAGAAGGGTCTAGTTCTGCTTGGTAAAGAGAGTCTGCTGAAGAATCTGAAGGTACCTAGCATGAATTTTTGCGAGGATTGTGTGTATGGAAAGTCACACAGGGTTCAGTTTCTGAGAAGCAAGTCTAAGAGTAGAGGGATATTAGATTATGTGCACACGGATGTTTGGGGTTCGGCTCAGACCACTTCTAAGGGTAATTCCAGATATTATGTCTCGTTCATAGATGACTATTCGAGGTATGCTTGGATTTACTTTCTGAAGCATAAGAATGAGTTGTTCGAGACATTCAAAAAGTGGAAAGCAATGGTTGAGAACAGGACGGGAAAGAAATTGAAGACACTGAGATCTGATAACGGTACAGAGTATACATATGGTGCTTTCAAGGAGTTCTGTAATCAGGAGGGAATTGTTCAACACCGACACCAGTCAACACCACAGCAGAATGGGGTCGCAGAGAGACTGAACCGAACATTGCGGGAGAAAGCAATGAGTATGCGATCATACGCTGGATTGGCCAACGAATGGTGGGCAGAAGCGGTGGCTACAGCTTGTTCCATTGTGAACCGTTCACCACATTAGACATTGGATGGTGATACACCCTATAGGGTGTGGTCAGGGGAACATGCAGATTATGATAGGCTCAAAATTTTTTGATGTACCGCCTACTATCACGTCAATGAGGGAAAGCTTGACGCAAGGGCCAAGAAGGCAATATTCTTAGGATATGCGAAGGGCGTAAAAGGCTATCGCCTTTGGTGTACGGAAGATTCGAAGTTCGTGATCAGCAGGGATGTTACCTTTGATGAGAAATCCATGATTGCCAGGGCGCCCAAGGATGATGGTATTAGGACTGATGACACTTCTAAGTCTCAGGTTATTAAAATAGAATCTAAAGACCAACCAGGTTCTAGTCGTGTTCAAGTGGAAAGTCAGGTAGATGATGAGCTTGAGCAGGAGGAGGTTCAGCAGAAGAATACACAGGTACTATAACAACAGCAGCTCGAGGATAGTTTGGCTTCCACTAGGCCAAGGCGAGCATACAAGTAGGTACAGAAGCTGAGGCTGATCAACCCCTGAAGCACTATGGACAGATTAATTTGGTTGAATACGCACTCTCGGTGGAGGAGGACGAGCCGGTCTCCTTCAAAAAAGCTATTCGGGACAAGGATAGTGAGAGTTGGTTGGCTGCGATGGAGGAAGAGATGGAATCTCTTCGGAAGAACCAAACATGGGAGGTGGTCCCATTGCCCGTAGGAAGAAAAGCTATTGGTTGTAAGTGGGTGTATAAAAGAAAGGAAGATCTTTCAGAGCTCGGTGGTACAAGGTACAAGGCGAGACTAGTGGCTAAGGATTTTACACAGAAAGAGGGTGTGGATTATAATGAGATCTTTTCTCCTGTGGTGAAACACACTTCTATTCGGGTGCTATTGAGTATTGTTGCTCATGGCGATCTTGAGCTGGAACAACTCGATGTTAAAACGGCCTTCTTACACGGAGACTTGGATGAAGAGATCTACATGCATCAACCTGAGGGCTACAAGGTTGAGGACAAGGAGCATCATGTGTGTCGTTTGAAGAAGTCACTGTATGGATTGAAGCAATCTCCTCGACAGTGGTACAAGCGGTTTGACTCCTTCATGTTGAAGCATGGGTTTTCCCGAAGCGACTATGATTGTTGCGTTTACATTCGGAAGCTTCGTGGAGGTAATTATATCTATCTCCTTTTGTATGTAGATGACATGCTTATTGCTTCTAAGAGCAGAGTGGAGATAGATAGGCTGAAATCTCAACTTGGTGAAGAGTTCGAGATGAAGGACATGGGCGCTGCTAGGAAAATACTGGGTATGGAGATTAGAAGAGAGCGGGCGAACCGGCGATTGTTCTTGAGTCAGAAGGGCTACATAGAGCTGGTGATCGCGAGGTTCTGGATGCAAAGTGCTAAGTCGGTGGTGACTCCATTGGCTCCACACTTTAGGCTTTCTGGTAAACAATCTCCCACTACAGTGGAAGAGAAGACGCACATGGAGCGTGTTCCCTATGCTAGTGCAGTTGGCAGCTTAATGTACGCAATGGTGTGTACACGCCCAGATATTTCACAGGGCGTCGGTGTGGTCAGTAGATTCATGGCGAATCCGGAAAAGGCGCACTGGGAAGCAGTGATGTGGGTCCTGAGGTACTTAAAGGGTACCGTTTATACGGGTCTGTGTTTTGGTGGAGAAACATGTCAGATTGATGGGTTTATGGACTCTGATTATGCGAGCGATCTAGATAGACGGCGCTCTACTACTGGTTATATATTCAGGATACATGGGGCTCCGGTTAGTTGGCGATCGATGTTACAGGCTACAGTGGTACTTTCTACTACAGAGGCTGAGTACATGGCCATGACAGAGGGAGTGAAGGAAGCATTGTGGTTGTGGGGTCTTCTAGATGATTTGGGGATTGAGCAAGAGAACGTGAACTTATGGTGCAACAGTCAGAGTGCAATTCACTTGGCGAAGAATCAAGTTCATCATGCTCGTACCAAGCGTATCGATGTCAGGTATCATTTTGTGCGGGATGTCATAGAGGAAGGCAATATTTCTCTCATGAAGGTACACACGAATGAGAATCCCGCAGACATGTTAACCAAGGTGGTCACGGGTAGCAAGTTTAAGCATTGCTTGGACTTGCTTCATATCAACCCGTGTTGATCTGCCCAAGAGGGCATGGCCCTTCGGGGCGGTGATGGGGTGAGGTGGAGATTATATGGAGAATTGCAGAACTACGGTTAGCTTGATCCCGGTGGAGGGTACGTAGGCAGCCGTGGTATAGTGGCACAGCTGGATTGGCCTGATTTGGCTGATGGAGATCTCTCTAGTAATGTTCGCAGTGTTCTTCTGGTGTTCGTCTAAAATTTAAGGTTTATCAAATGATATACGAGGTGGAGAATTGTGAACGTGGGGTCCACCCACGTTGCTATAGGAACCTCGGGTTCCTGTAGCAAGCCGCTACAGGAACTCGAGGTTCCTGTAGCAAACCCTATAAAAAACAAACAAAAAAAAGGGAATGTTTTTTTAAGGGGAAAGTTTTTTTCTTTCCCCTATAAATAGGAACCTATTCCTAGGGTTTTGTGAGTTGAGTTTGTGGGAGAAAAAGCTAGAGTTTTTGGCGGTGGCTAGAGAGAGAAAAAGAGAGAGCTTGGAGAGATTCTACAAGAGAGAGGTCAATTTTTTTTAGGTAAAAATCAAAGCTTTATCTTTGGGACGAGCTTGTGGATTGTACAAGTCGTCGGTGTTTTTCTTCATAGTCGAATCTCCCCTCACCCCTCCCGTGGACGTAGGCAATTTTGCCGAACCACGTAAATCTCGTGTCTTTACTGTTTGCTGTATATTGGCTATTGTTTGTAGGTTTCCTTGATTTAGTCCTAGTACTATTGAGAGGAAGAGTAGATATCTCACTTTGTTGGGATATTTGCTTTCTATTCTTGTTTCCTTCGTGAAACGAGAATATAATTAGGGCTTTCTCTCAGGTGATATTGCTTCCGCGGCGTGTGGGCGTGTCCCCGCATCCCAACATTTTTTTAAAAAAAATTAACAAAATCAATCCTTTTGAGAAAAAATTAGCAAAATCGACATCTTTTTAGCCACATCATCAGTACTGACCAAAACGAGGTCAATTTTACAAAATATCAACTTTAAATTACACGGGACTACTAGTCCTATGTAATTAGCAGTCTATGGGGCTATTAGTCCCGTGTTTCTAATAGAGAGAACATTGATTTTTGGCTAACGAAATACATGGGGCTACTAGTCCCTTTGTCGGCCCTACATAACCTCATATGCCCTAATTTTTCAATTGCTGCCCCTATTTTCGGTCAAAACATTTGCAAAAATTTTGAGACGATGAAATAGCTGTTCTCTTTTATTAATCTCTTAAAAATAATAAAATATTACAATGTCTTTAGTTATAATTTTGATTCTAGGAAGCTGTGCTGGAAGAATCTAGGCGTCGACTCCGTGCACCATGTGATTAAAATAACACTGTTCTTTAAATAACCAAGTGAGATTGAAGTGATCCATTCTGAGGATCCTTGGGATCAAGAATGAACTTGTTACGGAGGGTTTGCCTCGTTGAATCAAGTGAGAAGAGTGCCAATAATGACCAAAGATCAATTGTTATGTGGCTATGCTAACACAAGATTAAAGATTAATGTTAAGGACTAGAAATGAACAAAGTTTGCAAGGCAAACTTCTTCTGTGCCAACTATCATATCCAACACTTCGCTGAATTTCTATTAAATGCATTACGGGTGCGAAACCCCATGGGGCTTGTTCATTGTTATGAGCACCATCTCTCAGTCACTTTGCATTTAATGCGGCATGACCTCCCATCTCTACATAGCTGGCGAGAAGTCATCATTATCATTACCTCCATCCAATCAATTCAATGCACTACGGCTACCAAAATTCAGCATGAGCAGTTTGAGCATTTCACTGGGTTTTGGTGGTGTGTTTCCTCAGGACTATGCGCCTCGACATACCTGCACCGTAGACTTCTCCAAGTCAATGTATTAAATGGGCGTTAGTGTGATTAGACCTCTGATGGAGCGATCAAATCGTGTCAGCGACATCTCGTCTTTTGTATGGCCTACGGAGTTTGAGCTCCGCAGGGTTGGTTCAAGCTTACCTTTGTAATGTTTGGAGAGTATCTTCAGTGGGCACGCCGGCTTAGGTCTACAAGGAGGTTAGGCTTGCGATGGACTGTGTTTCACGGAGGTGTGTCTTCCTTTGCCAAATATATTTTAAATGGCTTTGGAAGTTGCTTAGCTTAGAATTTTGGCTCCTTCATTCCTTTAGCCATCTTTGTTATCTTTGTTGAGTTTATATAGTATTATTCCAGCAACCCAAGTGTCTTTAAGGACTCATCTTCATGTTTAACTGATCTCATTGAACGGTATGTGCTTTTTAACCATACAAGACCCCCTTAAAAGTTTCTAGAATCCCTACATTTGGACCTTCGGAAACTTTGAACCCCTTCAGCAGTGTGACTTGATTCTTTACAAGTAATTCACTGCTTGTTCGTAGATGTTGGAGTTTTTCTCAATGATAAATTTGATGGTATTTGGCTAGGGCGATGTTACCTGTAGACAACGCCTGACAAGGGGGTATTGTTGTTGGAGGTGTACGGTGAAACTTGGTAGGTAAATCTCTTCAGAAGAGGTGTTTCGTTGGACATTTCAGAGATAGTCTGACAGAGGTGTTTTCTTAAACGTGTCAAGAGGAGTCGTCTTCAGGGGCGTACTGATAAGTTTGATTAACGATTGTCTCGGTAGAGGTGTGATATTGAACATTCTGAGACTTGACTCTCTTTGATGTAACTCTCTGTAGCATCAGCGGTTCGAGTCATAATGATATCATTCAGAGGCATATTAATGAGCTTAACAATGTCATTGAGATAGCATCATTTAGAGGCATGCTGATGAGCTTGACAGACGCTTGTTTTAGTAGAGGTGTAATGTTGAACCTTTTGAGGCTTGACTCTATTTGGCATGATTCTCTGTAGAATTTGCAAGTTCAGAGTCGTACTGATGAGAGTGACGATATCATTGAGTTAGCAATATTCAGAGGCATACTGATGAGCTTGACGGACACTTGTCTTGGTAGATGTGTAATATTAAACCTTCTAAGACTTGACTCTATTTGGCGTGATTCTTTGTAGCATGTTGTTCGAGTCATAATGATATCATTCAGAGGCATATTAATGAGCTTAACAATGTCATTGAGATAGCATCATTTAGAGGCATGCTGATGAGCTTGACAGACGCTTGTTTTAGTAGAGGTGTAATGTTGAACCTTTTGAGGCTTGACTCTATTTGGCATGATTCTCTGTAGAATTTGCAAGTTCAGAGTCGTACTGATGAGAGTGACGATATCATTGAGTTAGCAATATTCAGAGGCATACTGATGAGCTTGACGGACACTTGTCTTGGTAGATGTGTAATATTAAACCTTCTAAGACTTGACTCTATTTGGCGTGATTCTTTGTAGCATGTTGTTCGAGTCATAATGATATCATTCAGAGGCATACCAATGAGTGTGACGATGTCATTAAGGTAGCGATATTCAGAGGCGTACTGATGAGCTTGATGGATGTTTATCTTGGTAGAGGTGTCATGTTGAACATTTTGAGACTTGACTCTATTTGGCATGATTCTCTATAAAATCATCTATTCGAGTCATAATGATATTGTTCAGAGGCGTATTGATGAGAGTGACTATGACATTGAGGTAGCGACGTTCAGAGGCATATTAATGAGCTTAATGGATGCTTGTCTTGGTAGATGTGTAATGTTGAACAATTCTAGACTTGACTCTATTTGGAGTGATTCTCTATAGCATCACCTGTTCGAGTCAAAATGATACCGTTCAGATGCGTATAATGAGCATGATGAGCGCTTGTCTTGGCTGAGGTGTAATATTGACCATTCCGAGACTTGAGACTATTTGGTATGATTCTATGTAGAATCAGCTGTTCGAGTCATAATGATATCATTTAGAGGCGTACTGATGAGCTTGACGATGTCATTGAGGTAGTGTCATTTACAGGCATATTGATGAGCTTGAAGATGCCATATTTGCACTGAGTGTGGCCAGACTAGGCGTAGCTAGGCATGACTTTGATCTGCACGGAGTTGCAACAAGATCCGTGTCTAAATTGTCTAACAGTTCACCTTGGAATGAGGTGTGGCTTTGGTCAAATCATATTTTCAAAGTGGCATCATTTAATGAGGAGATTTTTGCCACTTGTCACTCATTAATTAGTCATTTTCCTTTATAAATGGAGTGTAAAGTGGAGAGAGTTTCTCCACTTACATCTTGCTCTCCTTCTTTTCTCTTGCTTTTTGTCATGACCAACCTCCAAGTCAAGAATGAGTCCCTCCATGCGCGAGTGAAGAGCTTGGAAAGATAAGTGGAGATTCTTGAGGGAGTGATTCAAAATATGTCAGAGAAGTACATGAAGGAAGTTGAGGATCTTTGGCAGCTCCAGCACAAGCGGTTTTAGCTCATGCAGCACATGGACAAACTCAAACATCATCTTCAGAAGGACCCATGGGATTCTTCAAGTGAAGACTCTAATAGCGATTGGTGAATGTCATTGTAGGAGGAGTGGGTAACCGTCAACTTGTAGTATGAAGTCATTGTACCCCTTTCTTGATTAATAAAGAATTGTTTTTCGTCCTTCTTGCCCTATGATTATCTTGTTTGCTTTGAGTTAAATGGGGTCTTATGCCCAATTGAGTGTTTGGAGTGTTTTATGCACTGTTAATCTGGGAGTAGCAGATCAACATTTAGAATTGAGCAGGGAAGAATCGTGCATAGTCGGTCTTAGGCGTTAGCAGATCATTCGGTGTCCAAAACCCAGTGTGAGTGAACTGTGAGTCTTCTGCAATTTGAGCGGAATAAACAGTGTGTAGACGAACTGTGTGCATTGATAGTGGCACGATTTGAGCAGGAATAATTGTTTGTATTCCCGTCCTTCTTAATTGCCTACCTAATCATGTTTTGGGCAACGTGATCATGCCACGTGACATCCTTTGATTGGTTCCCTCTCTTTATAAGTAGAGGGTGCTTGGCAACTACTTCTTACGTGCAATTCTTTACTTTCTTTTTCTTCTTCGTTTCTCCTTCTTCTTTGAGCAAATCATTGCTATGTCAACTGTTGGTGCCGAACCATCCAAGCGTCCCCGCTAGTTGTCTGAGCCAAAGATGGCACCCAAATCTGACTTCGCGCCAAAGTTGACATGAGAGAAAGTGTGGGAGTTGGAGGATGAGGTTAAGCATCTCCGCGACATTGTCTAGGATCTAAGGACTGAGTGCGGGTCTCTCACTGATTCTAACAATCATCTGCTCAGCAACCTGAACAAAGTGGAGCGCGAGTTGTGGAGTGTCAAGTGCGGGCTTGGCGACATGTTTGACCCCATTCAGCACTACAAGAAATGTGTCACGCTCTTCGGCGGGAACACCGGCGATATTTCTTCCAGCGAGAATGACGATGATGATGATGACGTGTGATCTCGGCCACGATGGCCTATTTTGTTGTTGCTTTTGGGTCTTTGTGGTGTTGAATTTGGATGTTTGTTTCTTTTTCTATGTTTTTATAGTTGCAGTTTACATTGTAACTTTTTGGTCTTGATGAATGCAAAGAAGAAGTTTTTTCATTATGCATAATCGATTGTTTTCTAAAACTATGCTTGACTAAACCACACGTTACCCAAGAATTGAGCACAAGTATACTGTATCCTGTGCTGAAACTCAACATGAGCAAATTGTGTGTAAATTGTGTGTAAGCGAAAGGGGATGGCTGTTGGTATTCCCATATCATTTACTTGCATGCCACGAGAGGAGTATAGTTTTAATCACATTTTTGACGATGTGATTATGCCACGTGACAATCATTGATTGGTCCCTGTCTTTTATAGGTAGATGGTGGAATGGGAAACCGTTTCTTTTGCATGGATTCATCTCTCTATTCCTGACCCCTTTGTTTTCAAGGGTCATAGTGATGTTGACTCCTGACGTTAGTTCATCCAAGAGGATGCGTCAATCGCTAGAGGTGAGGCTGGGGGCTAGGTCGGTATCTACACCGAAGTCACTCACCGACCAAGTTCACGAGTTGGAGAACGAGCTTGTACATCTCTGCTTTGTCCTCAAGACTCTACAAATCGAGTCTTCGGCTCTCACTAATTCAAATGCTCATCTTCTTTGATGCATTCACGTGAAGGAGCATGAGGTTTTGGAGCCTTAAGAGGGGGATCAATGGTATATTTGATTCCCTCAGGCATTTAACACGGCGTCTTCTGCATTTAGGGGGAAATGTGGGTGACGCTTCCTCCGACGAAGACGATGATGATGACGAGTGATCATGGTGTTCATTCTATTTTATTTTGCCTTTTGCTAATGATTTTAATATTTGTGTTTTTGTTTATCTTGATTATAGTAGCCTCCTCTTTATAATCTTGGTTTTCTCAATCAAAATGAGCAAGAAACTGTTGTGTTTATCTTAATCTTTATGTATTGGATCTCATCATAGTTACGATTACAATTCAATCCAAATTTGCGTCTTCAAGCTCTGCGGTTCCTCGAGAATTAACCCGGCGTGTCATTTAGGTTATACATTGGTTTTTGATCAGGAGTTAAAACAAATCCATGTAATCGCACCAATCGAGCGGCGAAGTAATCAAATGTGTTAGGGGTAGCTCCGTATTGAATTTAAGGTGGATGAATGACTTGTTTAGTCGTTTCACCATTTAATGAGCTGACACATGTCAGCCATGAATTGGTTGAGCTCTTTTATAAGAAGGGTTGAAGGTTTCATCATCGTCATCTTTTCTCCAATCTCTCAAGCGCTCATGATGCCCTCTTGTCATGCCTCGAGACCTAAATGGCACGTGACTAAGCTGACAACAGACCACTTGGATGACAACCGAATCCAAATGGTATACTTAAGCCTCTAATTTGCATTCTCATTTTTTTTTCAAAATATAAATTTGAGAAAAATATCGTAACTCTAGGATCTTATGAGAAAAATATCCGAAAAACTAAAGTTATTTTCAAAACCAAAATAAAACCATATTCTACTGAGATATTTAGATACAAGAGAAAGTAGAGAAACTCTAATAACCTAAGCGATGTGAGACTAAAGTAAAGCAAAATAAGATAATCTAACTACATACTTAAGACCCCCCCTTTCAAACTCTATTTGGGTTTCAAATGTAGTTTACCGAGAAGGAGTGCGCATGATGATTTGCTTGCAGATAGAGAATGTTGTTGTGTTGACCGATGAGAGCTTAGACAGATGGAGCTTGGTTGAGAGTGCTGACTGGGGGAAGCATTGGCCGGAGGGAGCTTTGATCGGAGGTGCTTGGCCATGGGTGCTGGCCAAAGGTAAGCATGGCCAGGAGTGCTAGCTGAGGAAAGCTTGTCGGAGATGTTGGCAGAAGGTAAGCATGGCCGGGGGTGCTAGCCGAGAAAAAAGCTTGGCCGTAGGTGCTGGTTGGAGGTAAGTGTGGCTAGGGGAGAGCATGCCCGTGGTGCTGGCCGGAGAAGAGTGTGGCCCAGGTGCTGGCCGGAGAAGAGTGTGGCCCAGGTGCTGGCCGGAGAAGAGTGTGGCCCGGGTGCTGGCCGGGGAAGGGCTGCAGGATAATGGATGGAGACTTGCTTGTAGGTTGAGGATGGGATGCTCTGCGTGCGGTTTGGCAGCTCACTGTAGCATTTTATCAAACACCTTATCAACTATATCATTGATGGATTGTTAAAGCTAACAATGGTGATGGAAGGGCTCACTAAGTTGTGTTGGGTGACCCTGCAAGGGATCGATAAGAGGCGAGAGCTGCAGTGGAGTTAGTGCTGCGTTGGTTGGCGACGCTTGCATTGGTTGGCGGCGCAGGTGGTGGAAGTGTTAATGGGCAGCGAATGGCAATTGAGTTGATGTCGGTGGCCAGTGATGATCGAAGGTGGGTGATGATGCGTTGGGGTTGCAGGAGGTTGGTAATGCTGCTGGAGCAACCGTGTATGTGGGCGTGTTGTAAGGTTGCAGGTGAGACTGTGGTGGCTCTACAGCGTGCATTGGGCTGAGTCTGTAGTTGTGATTGTGGAGCAGCGAAGCAGGGGCATAGTGGTGACTGCCATGTTGCAGCAGATGCAGTGGGGCAGTGGTGGGTCTGGATACACGTGTTGCGGGTCGGGATCGGCGATGTACAGCGGGCGCTGGTCAGGGCGTTGCAGGTGCTGATGGTTTCGGGATTTTCACCGGGCGAGGATGTGCAGACCACATTGGACTGCAGTTGTGGGACGAGGTGAGGGCGTGCAGCGCTTGGGTGCGGATCAGATCTAAGATGATCTCGACGAGGACATCAACGATGAGGGCTTGCTCGACAAGGAGGATGAGGAGGCGTCTAGATTGATGAGGTTGATGGCGGTGTGGGTGCAATGACTGCGTGGTGGCCGGTGATGGGGTTGTGTTTATCGTTGGTAGAGTGTCGGTGTCAAGGGTAGCTGATGGGGATAAAAATATGCTAAGTTTCAAGTGCACGACAATCAAGTTATAGTATTTAAGAAATCGATCTACGGGGAAGGAGATTAGTACAAAGACTAATCTAAGTGGGTTCTTGAAATGTGTAGGAACAAAGAATGAGAAGATAAATAAAAGTGGTGTGTGTTTTGTAGAGGTTTTTCATAAAAATAAAAGGCTAAAACAACAATGAAGAATGAGAGAAAGAAAAAAAAATAAAAGCAAATCTATAATTAAAAAATCAAAACAAGAAGTGAATGAAAAGATGGATGAAAATCAAGAGAGTAGAATAAGAATCTAGGATTGAATCCACTAATTAATTTCAAATCGCATTTAAGAATTAGTCTCTTTTATTCACATATTTCTTAGATTTCCTAAGCATATACTATCAAGTTACTTAAAATAAGTATAACATATCAAAATCATATATAAACAATATTAATCACTCATGAAAAAAATAAACAACTAGATAATAACCCTAGAATTAAATAAGCATAACCTATGAAACCACTTAAGGAAATCATAGACTATCAAACTCTTTTTCTACCAATTAGTTCTCTATGGGGGCTATTGGTTGTGGATTGTTGATTTGGACTCTGACTTTTATTGTATTTCAATTTAGGGTGTTATTGGATTATCCTAAGCATGATTATTTTAAGCACAAAGAGAGTAATTTAAAACCAAAAGGAAATTAAACTAGTTTCATCTAATCCTAGAAATTCCTACAAGAATTAGTTACTCATATTGCAAAATAAAAGAAAATAAAGAAAATCTATAATGGAAAGCATTAAAGAACAAGAAAGTAAATCTAAACTATAAAGCAAATAAAGACAAGAAAGAAAATCTACAAGACAGAGCAATTACAAGAGCAAGAAAATAAATCTACATTACAAAGCAATAAATCTAATCTACCAAATATAAAATAAAAATAAGAAATAAAATCGTAAAACATACAATTCTAAAATAAGAAATAAAAGAGGAAAATAAAACTTACATTGCAATGGGTTGATCCCTTGTGAAACAAATCTTTATCTTCATCATCGAATGAGAAAGAAGAACAAAAATTAAAAGGAAAATTTTTATTTATTGCAAATTTAAAATTTACAATTTTGAAAGATATTCTCAATTAAGGATGGCCCTCCTCTCCAAAAAGGAGTGATTATCACGTTTTAATTACATTTTTATACCCTCATTACCTATTTTATATGAATAAAGATATTACTAATAATTATTTTTATCTTATTTTACAAGCTAATAAAGAAATAATAAATAAAAGCCCAAATGACTCAAATTCTCTAAATTTCTACCAATTTTTGAAGCCCAAATCTGAAGACAAACGAAGGCCCAAGATACCAAAGTGATCAAAGAGAAATTCGTGAAGAAAAATAAAGAAAAGACAAATTCGGTTGGAAACCAACCGGTCGACCAATCGATCGGCCAACCGGTTGGCCAACCGATTGGCCGATCGGTTGGGTCGCAACAGATTCCGAATTAAGGGCTGATTTCTCTTTCTTTGTGGCCAAGTTTCATCCAATGGTTCACATCAACTCCGTTGGGCTATAAATAGGGGTGAAATCTGAGGGTTTTGAGTGTGAAATATTTTGTAAAAACTCCATTTGGAGAGGAGGGTTACTCTTAATTGAGAAGACCTTCCAAAAATTATAACTTTGTTACACAATAAATAAAATTTTTCACCCCTTCAATTTCCTTTCTCTTCTTCTTGTCTAAGGACCAAAAGGAGGATGTGATGAAGATCAGGAGTTGTTGGTTTCTATTTTATTTCTTTTGCATTTCTTTTTCATTTCTTGTTCATTTATATGCTTTGTAGCTTAGATTTACTTTCATGCAATTTACTTTCATGCAATGTCTTTAATTCTTGTATTTACTTTCTAGTATAGATTTTTCTTTTCTTTAATTCACCTTGAGGCTAGAACCCTCTAGGGAATTACCCTTTTCTAAGTGTGGAGATAATATTTATAGGATCCCTAGAGATTGTTTGAAACTAGCTAACAAATCCAACTTATTTCCATAAGATTGAGATAAGCTAAGTGGATCTACTCTAGATTCCTCATATCTTTAATTAATCCTCCATACTTTACTTTCTTTATTTTCCTCTTATCCTTGCTTTTCATTTGTTTGTTATTTTCCTTTATTCTTGATTCTTGATTTCATTGATTTTTACCACATTCTCAAGTTCATTTTCTCCTCTTTTGCACATAATCCACAACCACTCTCTCTTATCTCTCACAAACCACTTTCACCATGTTTTTCTTTTATTCTTGAATAACTCCTAATTGTCGCGCACATAATCAAACAAAGAACCAAACTTAATTAACTTCATTCTTCACGTTCCTCGTGGGATCGATAATCTTTTATACTATAACTTGATCAAGGTTGTATACTTGCAACTTAGGAGGTAATCATTTATTTCCCATCAAGTTTTTAGTGCCGTTGCCGGGGAACGGTGCATAAGTAGGATTTTGATTAACTTTGGTTCCTTATTTTATGTGTTTTCTTTTGTGTAGTAACTTGGAGCTTGAAGATCAAGAGTTGAAGATTCAAGATTGAAGAATTGCCTCTAACAAGGCTTTACATTGCTTTTGCGTGGGTAACTTCTCTAGCTAGTATTTTCAATTCCACCCTTAGTTAGTTCACCACATTAGAGACAATTAGGACTTAAAAAAAAGATTTTACTTTTGTTGACCATAATAAAATCCATCTTCCACTTGGACTTTGACTAACAAGATAATAAACTCAAATAATTTTCACCTCTCCCACATTGTTTGTTGCTAACCATAAATAAAAAAAAAGATTTTTACTTTGGCATCCTTTTTAGTTGCTTTTAATTTCTAGGGTTGCATTTCATATAATAGTAGAAATTCACCAAAGTGATTTGAGCATCTTGATTTGGCACTCACTTGAAAATATTTTTAAGGGAAAAACCCATTAATCAAGATAAGGTGAGGGATTTCATCACCCTTTCCTTAGCCCAAAAATCACTAATTCCTCACTATACATACCCAAGCCTCTTAAAGCTGATTAGACGTTGGCCCCTAAGGATTCGAGCTCATTAAGGAATAATAATTCCTTAAGTGAACTGGTCCAAGTTTATTTGGATTAATTGGTGTCTAAGGCAAGGTTTAGGGTTATGAAGCCCGCAAGGAAATAGGTACTTAATTGATCTTTGATCTCCCTCTAGTACTATCCTTACCTAGCTAATTACCCGAGTAAACTTTGATCTTTTCATTAAGGGAATTTTTGGTTAGGAGCTGGTCTAAGTCGAGTTTAGGCTAAACCCTAGAGTTAGGGTGATTGAAAAGTGATTGCCTTGTTTGCTTTTAGTTAGTTTTTCCTGTTTCTTTTTCTCATCATCTTCTTAACTTTTTCTCTTGTCCTTTTTCATTAGAAAAAAGTTGATTTTGGTGTATGAAAACTTGGGTTAAGGATAATACCAATCGTTTAATTCGTTTTGATCCATCTCTTGAACCAAACGAAATGGCCAATACCAACCCACCTGTTCTTCAAGATGTTTGTTACCCCACTAGAAATGCAATCCCCTCTTGCATAAAACTCCCCGAGGTCAATGGAGCAAATTTCGAACTTAGACCGCATTTTATTAACATGCTTCCCAAATTCCTAGGAGTAGAGACCGAAGACGCTTACATTTTTATCTCCGAATTTGAAGAAGTTTGCCTCATGATCAAGATGAGGGACTTAACCGAAGATGCAATCAAACTCCGATTTATTCCATTTGCCCTTAAGGACAAAGCCAAAAAATGGCTGTATAGCTTGCCCAAAGATTCCATCTCAACTTGGGGTGAATTTATAAAAGTTTTTCCGAAAAAATTCTTTCCTATCCACAAAACGGTCAAGCTTAGAAGCAGCATTCAAAATTTTAAAATTTTCCCGGGAGAACCTTTTTGGAAGTATTTTGACAAATTCAAAGATCTTCTTATCCAATATCCTCACCATGGTCTTAAAAAGTGGCGATTATGCCAAATCATTTATGAAGGATTGGATTATTCTTCAAAAACTTCCTTAGAGTCAATGTGTCAAGGGGATTTCATGAAGAAAAATGCCGATGAAGCTTGGGACTTTTTAGAGAGTTTATCCGAAAAAACCATGCAGTGGGAACCATGTGATGACCGTGTTTCATCAGTTTTCCAACCCAAAACCAGTGGTCTTTCCTTAGAAACGAATATGCCGCTGAAGCAAAGATGGCGACAATCATGCATAGGTTAGAAGCTTTAGAAGTCAAAGAATGAGCTCCCGCTCAAATCAATCAAGTTTCAGCCTCAGGATGTCACAACTGTCTGTCTCCATCTCATGTTTCAGAGGAATGTCCTCTTTTAGGACCCGGTCAGCCACTAGGTCAGATAAACGCTGCATTCCAGCGTCCGGTGAATGATCCATTTTCTCCAACCTATAATTCAGGTTGGAGAAATCATCCAAATTTTGCATGGAACCAGGGAAACTACTCCGGAAATTAAAATTTCACTCCCTTTTCAAACCAACAATTTCCTAGGGGAAACACAGTTCCTCTCAATTTTCAACAACCGAATCTGTCATTTCAAAATCAGTCTCCTCATCACCAATCTGCAAATCACACTCCTCAAATTGCTGATCATGATAAACGTCTTAATGTTTTGGAAAAGGGTCTAGAAACTTTGATTAAAACCTCTACACAGACCACGAACTTGTTGACTCAAATATCAAACACGTTGAATTCCTTCATGCAATCAACCGGGCAAATCCTTACTTCCAACACCCAAGCCATAGCTAGGTTAGAAACCCAACTTGGTCAACTAGCTAATGCCATAAGTGAGAGAGAGAAAGAAACTTTTCCGAGTCAACTTGTGACCAACCCAAAGGACACGGGTACAAGTTCAGCTTACCAAGCTGAAGTGAATGCAATCCATTCACTACGGTCAGGTAGACAGGTCGATAATCAGGTTAGAATGCCTCCAAGTGAAACCCTTGAACCAGAATAAATTCTCTCTCCTTCTGATGTCTCTACTCAAAAATCTCACCCTTCTGATGACCCAGAACCTGAACCTAAACCTGAACCAGAGTCTAATTTTGATCGGTTTAAACCAGTTGCTCCTTACTCAGATAGACTCAGGCCTAGGAAACGCTCCCCTCAAGAGGAGAAAATTCTCGAAACTTTCAAGCAGGTTAAGATCAATATTCCTTTCCTAGATATCATTGATCAAATTCCTTCTTATGCAAAATTTTTGAAGGAATTATGTACCAAAAAGAGGCAAATAAATGTTCCAAAGAAAGTCTTTCTTGCTGCCAATATCACTGATATACTTTCAAAATCCGTACCTTTGAAACATAAAGATCCAGGTTGCCCTACCATCTCATGTGTCATTGGTAATGGTTTCATTGATAAGGCACTCTTAGACTTAGGGGCCAGTGTCAATTTGCTCCCATTTCGGTCTACCAACAACTAGATGTAGGGGAGCTCAAAACAACCAGATGCACCCTACAGTTAGCTGATAGATCTGTCAAGGTCCCCATGGGTGAAATAACGGATGTTCTGATTAAGGTTGGGGATTTCATTTTTCCTGTGAATTTTGTAGTTTTGGAAACACAGTCTGTTTCCAATCCCAAAGGACAAATACCTGTTATCTTAGGAAGACCTTTCTTAGCCACTTCTAATACTCTCATCAACTGTAGAACTGGTCAAATGAAGTTGTCCTTTAAAAATTTGACTGCTGATCTCAATATTTTTAACCCAGGAAACCAACCAGATAATCAATCAATGGAAATAAATTACATCCAGGAAAGCTTGATTGAAGAGATAGAAGAAGAAGAGAATAATCAGACCTTAGTTTTGAGAAAATCTTTCATGAGGAGCTCGAAATCTTTAAAAAATCAGATTTGATTTTTCAAAACGAGGAAACTGTGTTGAATACATGCCTCTTGAATGCAACATTCGAGGAACTCTTTTCTGATGAGCTTAGATTTTGAAACAAAGAACCAAAATGTCAAATTTTCATTAATCAAAAATCTAAGTTCAAAATGCATAACACCAATAATACCTACCTTTATTTTCTTTGCAAAATTATTGGAAATCTTGGAATTTTAGAATTTAAGCACATCGCTGATTATATCATTTTGAAATTCTTTAAATTTCGGGTAGAATTTTCAGCAATAAGGTAGGATTTAATGTAGAATGTGAGCTTCTCATGATTCATTTTTATTCTACATTTTTATTTTTGTCTCATAATAATAAAAGAATTTATTCTTCTCTCATGTGAGAGTTTCTTGTTATTCTTTATTTCAAAAAAACAGAGAGAGAATAAATTTTGGCTTCACCCCCTCATCTTAAAGGTATTTGCAGAATTTTTATCATTGTTCAAAGCTAGCCAAGCAAATATAAGTGCTTCAATTATTATCTGTTTTACTTTGTGTATAATAGAATTTGCATTGAGGACAATGTAAAATTTAGGTGTGGGGTGGGAATTAGTCATTTTGCTCTTTATCTTAGTCATTTTCCTCTTTTTCTTACCATTTTTTCTTTTTTGTCATTTTTTCCTCTTTTCATAAAAAAATAGTCATTTGCCAACTTAATAGAGTTGATTAATAATTGATCTATTTGATAGAATTTAAGTCTTCTAATCCTTAGTTAGTTCTATACTCAAGTTTACCTTTTATAATAACTCCAAATAAATTTCTTAAGAAATGATTTTCAAAGTAGTATACTTTACTTAAGTTTTAACTTAGATTTTTAATTAAAGTAATGAAATTTTTGCATGCCTAACTTAGAGTTGAAAATAATTTTTCAAGTTGTCTTGATCCAAATATTGTTCATAATATATATACATATACACATATATATATTATACTAACTTAACAAAAGAAGAAAAATTTCTCTTAAAATCATTGGTGGTTCTATTTTACTAAGCCTCGTTCTTGAGTAATTAAGCCCGAGGAGTATTTCTATGCTTAATGACCTAAGCCCAATTGGGTTGGGATTCATTGGCCCAAAACTCACTAAATGGTCACTTAGAAATCCCGATTAAAAAGAACAAAATCACCAAGAAATAAAGAGTAAAAAAATCATACTAACCATGTTTTTATATATAGTTATATTTGTATATGTTCTTGAAGAATTAAATGGATTAAAAGACTTCAAGTTTGTTTAAAACAAAGAGTTAGCATGTTCTTTTCAAAACTTTTAAATTAAATTTTTGAGTTAAACTTGGTTTTGTATAACTATAATGGAAGGATTTTCTTAAAAAATTACATTTGAGTTATGATAAAACGTTTTCTTGAGTATTAACCAACTTCATTTGGAATGGTTGAATATATCAAATGAATTAATTATTTCATTAACTTCTTTAAATTGGCAAGTTGACTAAATTTTTTGGGTATATTCACTGCAAACCCTCACGAGACTACAACTCGTCCACTAGGATAACCTAGGGGTTTAAAGCCTTGTTGTATGCGCTAAATACAACCGCGATTCCTGCGAAAGTGAGTTAGGTTTTCTTTTTATTTTCTTTGCTAGAGGACTAGCAAAAGTTTAGGTGTGGGGATATTTAATTATCACATTTTAATTATATTTTTATTGCCTCATTACCTATTTTATATGAATAAAGATATTACTAATAATTGTTTTTATCTTATTTTGCAGGCTAATAAAGAAATAATGAATAAAAGCCCAAATGACTCAAATTCTCTGAATTTCTACCAATTTTTAAAGCCCAAATCTGAAGATAAACGAAGGCCCAAGATACCAAAGTGATCCAAGAGAAATTCATGAAGAAAAATAAAGAAAAGATAAATTCGGTTGGAAACCAACCGGTCGACCAATCGGTCGGCCAACCGGTTGGCCAACCGATTGGCCGATCGGTTGGTTTGCAACAGATTCCGAATTAAGGGCTGATTTCTCTTCCTTGGTGGCCAAGTTTGATCCAATGGTTCACATCAACTCCGTTGGGCTATAAATAGGGGTGAAATTTGAGGGTTTTGAGTGTGAAATATTTTATAAAAACTCCATTTAGAGAGGAGGGTTACTCTTAATTGAGAAGACCTTCCAAAAATTATAACTTTGTTACACAATAAATAAAATTTTTCACCCCTTCAATTTCCTTTCTCTTCTTATTGTCTAAGGACCAAAAGGAGGATGTGATGAAGATCAGGAGTTGTTGGTTTCTATTTTATTTCTTTTGCATTTCTTTTTCATTTCTTGTTCATTTATATGCTTTGTAGCTTAGATTTACTTTCATGCAATTTACTTTCATGCAATGTCTTTAATTCTTGTATTTACTTTCTAGTATAGATTTTTCTTTTCTTTAATTCACCTTGAGGCTAGAACCCTCTAGGGAATTACCCTTTTCTAAGTGTGGAGATAATATTTATGGGATCCCTAGAGATTGTTTGAAACTAGCTAACAAATCCAACTTATTTCCATAAGATTGAGATAAGCTAAGTGGATCTACTCTAGATTCCTCATATCTTTAATTAATCCTCCATACTTTACTTTCTTTATTTTCCTCTTATCCTTGCTTTTCATTTGTTTGTTATTTTCCTTTATTCTTGATTCTTGATTTCATTGATTTTTACCACATTCTCAAGTTCATTTTCTCCTCTTTTGCACATAATCCACAACCACTCTCTCTTATCTCTCACAAACCACTTTCACCATGTTTTTCTTTTATTCTTGAATAACTCCTAATTGTCGCGCACATAATCAAACAAAGAATCAAACTTAATTAACTTCCTTCTTCACGTTCCTCGTGGGATCGATAATCTTTTATACTATAACTTGATCAAGATTGTATACTTACAACTTAGGAGGTAATTATTTATTTCTCATCAAGGAGTTTACAAAATTTTTACATATTCAAACCCCTCACTCTACCCCACCCCCTCCCCCCCACCCATTTAGAGCTTACAGCCTTCAACAATAACCCTTGGATCAATCTTGTGCTCCAAGAAATCAAAATCAGTTATTGATTCGTTTCTATTACGATCTAATCGATTAGTTGATTGATTAGCTAATCGATTAGCGAATTGATTAGTTCATAACAGTTTTTGTTTTCTTCTTTTGATTTGTTGACTCGATTTCTTCATGGGATTTTGACTTTTGGTCTTCTTCTAAGCTTCAATACGGGCTTAAAAAATGAGCGAAAATAGTTCCTTTGAGCTCCTATTCAATAATTCTTCATTACCTGCAAATTAAGATTAAAAAATACTATTAATAGATATATTTATTTTAAAAAATAGATAATAAGGGTATAAAAGTGTATTAAAATGTGATGATCAGTAGCAGACATCGTTGAGCTAACGGTGGAGAGACCAGCAGTGGTGTAGGGAGCGGCGGAGGGGCTAGCGTTTGCTAGGCCAAGAGGGTGGAGGCGTCGTTAAGTAGACACAGACGTTGTCAAGATGGCAGGTGGGACCAATCAGCGCCGGTGCATGCAGCAGCTAGCGTTTGTAGGGGTTTAACTGGTGGCGGGCATGAGCATGGCTCCATGCTCTGATACCAGGATAAATATAGAAAATTTTGAGAGAATTTGATTATATTATTCATTCTACTGAGATATTTAAATACAAGAGAAAGTAGAGAAGATTTAATAACCTAAGCGATGTGGGACTAAAGTAAAGAAAAATAAGATAATCTAACTAAATACCGAACAAAAAGGACCCTTTTCCATATTTTGACATGGAAGCTATAATTACAAACAAATGTGTTTTCATGTTATGAGCTTTGCAAATTGATATAATAGACTAGTGTTCATTTTACTGTTTTAGCTACAGGGAGGCTTAAAATCCTTCGCACATATTTGTTGCTTTTCTTTGCAAAAGGAAAACAATAAATGATTAGTATTATTAATTTTTTGGCTAAACATAAACTTCTCACAAGTTACAGCGTGCATGTATTATAACCCCATCTCCCCGCTCTCTCTCTCTCTCTCTCTCTCCCCCTCTCTCTCCCCATCTCCCTCTCCCCTTCTCTCTCTCTCTCTCTCTCTCTCTCTCTCTCTCTCTCTCTGTATGTATATGTATTATATACACGCACAAACATAAATATCGGTTTCTCAAAGTCCAAACACTTTGGTATTTGCCGATTGGCTTATTAATAGGGTACATACGATCCAGATACGGCTCATATATGATATTTACTCTATTCATATATGCTTACCAATCAGGATGTGGATATAGATCTGAGATATATCTTGGGAAGGAAAATTCATATCCATATTCACTAAAATTGGATAGGAATTCAGATATGCATGCGATATATAAATGGATACACATGCGGATACAAAACGGATATAATGTACTTCATTTGGTATAAGAGAGTTCATTATCGTTCATTATATCCGAAAAGCTAAGATTAGACATCTTGATTATCAAAATTAACCTCAAATCCATTAATCGAGGATTAAACATGTGCAACAAGATGAATATATATATATATATATATATATATATATATATATATATATATATATATATATATATATATATTATATATCACAAATAACCATATATCCGTAACCATATCCTATCAATTATAGACTTTAATAACAGATATGAATCTTTCTTCAGATATAGATATTTTTGTGCACACCTAAGTATCTACTGCTGCTAATACCTAATAAGCAATTCGTACGTATGTATGATAAAAGCTTTAGTACCAATTATATAAAGAAGCTTGTACAAGCCAACGAAAAACGGATACACTTTTATAATCACTCAACTAAAAAACAAAACATGCACTGATATCAGCAAAAGTTACTTAAGTCACATGTCGGCCTTAGTTGGTAAATAAGCGAGCCGTGTTTAACCCAGTCCTACTTAGCGGCTGAATAGTGATGTAAGGATCAGCTTTTAATACTCAATCTGATAATAAGTTGAGGATTATTGTCAAGTGAGTATCAAAAGTTGATCGTTACATCACTAATTAATTTTTAATACACATACTTTGATCCTTACATCACTAATCAATCTTTAATACACATACTTGGTCGTCACACCACTAGTAATCGGGAACTAAAACCAAATAATATTGGTCCGCTTCCCTTTTTGATGCATGAAAACTCTCCTGCATCTCGAACACCCAGTTTGGACGTTTTAACTACTACACTAAAAAGAGGGAAGAAAAGGAAAAAGAATAGTTAAAAAGGAAAAAGAATAGTTAACTGTTTTAGGATAAAGTTCATACAATAGCTCTTGTTTGAGTAATAACAAATTCTCACTTAGTACTAATATTTATTTGAGATAATATAGTATAGGTGAAAACAAATGTACAAAGGTTACGAGGCAAAACGACGCAAAAATCAGCATTTACATTGATTTTAGCCTTGGAACCATCGATGGTCTACAGTGAACCATCGATGGTCAAGGCTCATCGATGGTCTATAGTGGACAATCAAAGAAATTCTAGAAAGTTAATTTCGAACCATTGATGGACTACAGGGAACCATCGATAGTCCCTTGAAGCATCGATTGTGTACGGTGCACAATCGCATATTTCTAGAAACTCAAAATCAGACCATCGATGATCTATAGTCAACCATCGATGGTGCTCAGGGAACCATCGATGGTCGTGATTGCCCATCGATGGTAACGATGTGTTTTGCCAGATTTCAAGTGTTAATCATAACCGTTCATTGATCCCTTTCATCTCTAACTTCTACTATGATTTCAATATCTCTTTCCTTATTTATCAGAGGCTATATAAGATTGGAAGAGATCATATTTTGGAAGGTTCTATGCTTTGAGAAAAGGAGAACTTTTGGAGAGAATAAAAGAGAGAGTTTATTCTAGGCTTTGTGAAGAAGAATTGATTTCTGATTCGAACCCCCGGAGCCTCGTCAAACTCTTTCTCGTCACACTCAGGATCTTTGCATCATTTCAGCGAGAAAAGTTACCCTTGGTTTCAACATCATCAATGTTTATTCATTAAGCTTCGCTTCAATCTTTTGAAGAACAGTTTGCTAAGAAAAAAGATTGTAAGATCTTTTCAATTTGCGCTTAAATAATTTTGATAGTTTTGTTTCATCTTGTTTTTACGGCGTACTCAAGCCGGTGATAATTGAGAGTTGGGACTAGCTAGGGCTAGATGTTACTCATCTGTGAGGAGTTAGGTTAGTCCACTGATTTTGCGGTAGATTTCAGGGTGCAGTCTTTGTGAGCCTACTGAATCGGGTTGTGATTTAGGTGAACTCCGGGCATAGTGAGGAAGCCCCTTCATGAGAAGGAAGAGTGAACGCATGATTATTTTCCAAACCACTATAAAAATCTCACGTGTTTCTTAGTTGGTTTTTGGTTTAGTTGTTCGCTTTTATTTTTCTATATTTTCACTGCATATTCTGTGTTTTAGTGAAAAACTATAGCAAACCTATCCCCCCCCCCTCCCCGCAGGCTTGCATTTGAGATCCAACAAAATGAACTCCCTTTTTATATCTGGTTTTTTTAAAATCCCTTTATCCCATAATTCAACATAATCTTCCTAACCGATGATTATTAATGATATTATTAGGGCATGTTTGGCTAATACTTATTTCTTAAATCCTTATAATTAACTTATTACTTATTTTTACTTATTTTATTAGAGGGCAAGTCTTTTACTATAAATAAGTAAATCTACTTATAAGAATCTAAAAATAAGTTAGGATTTTCCAACCTATTTTTGGTTACTTATAGGTAAAAAATAAGTAAATAAGTAACATTTACCAAACATGACTTTGGATCCTTATAAGATAAAACTCACTTATAATTTGAAATAAGTAATTTGCCAAACATGCATTTAGTTTGGTTATGGAGTTTTATTTTTCACTTTGTATGTTTAGTAATTTACTTCTCCTTCTAACCCCTAAACTAAAGAAAAGAGAAGAAATCAAGGTTTTGGGTTTATTTATTTATTCTCATCTTCTCTTTAGATCTCATCTTGAATTCTATATTTCTTTATGTTAGAGTATAAACTTATAATCCTTGCCATAACTTTAGAGTTTTAGTATAGTGTAACTATTCTTTGACATGCTATCATAGCAACCAAGATTCAAATTTTACATAAAATAAATTTCTAAAGCCGATTTAAAACACCTACATGTATGTCTAGGTTTTAGCCCATGAAAGCATAATCAATTTGTAGGGTCATGCTGGTCTAAAATTATAACCCTCAACCATTATTTCAATGTTATAATTTTAGTGTAGTGAAAGGGTCCTTTGAAACTTTTTACAGTCCTTGTTCGATTATACAAATAAGAAAAGTCTCAAGGACCATCCATTTATAGATTGTGTTAAATATCGTAGATTATATATTAAATTGGTTAGTGGCGGAGCTACATACTATCGAGTAGTGTCATACGACATCACTTGATTGCATACTTCATAGATATTTTTACCTACTTTTATGTGTGATACCGCTTGAATTAAGACAGGACACCACTGGGATGGATAACCCTGGAGATTGCCTACTTTAATGAACACATAAGTTATACGGAAGCACCACTGAGACCTACTTTAATGAACACATAAGTTATACGGAACCACCGCTGAGACCTACTTTAATGAACACATAAGTTATACGGAACCACCACTGAGATAAATTCTAGCTCCACTACCAAACATATGTAGCAGGGGATAATTTTCTATAATTGATAGAGCATCTATCTATATTTGGTAGTTCATACATCTCCTTGTTCCTATTTAGTATTCAGAATTTCCATATTACGTTTATAATTTCAATATCTATACATAAATATATATACTCATGTATCAATCAAATATCAGTGAAATTTCTACATACATACTTGTAAAACAAAATTCCATTAAAAAACTAACCAACGAGATTCAGAATGATCACACGTAACATAAGGGATTTTTTTGCCTAACTTATTAGCGGTGAGAGATTTTCTTTAAAAAAAAAACAACCCAGATTCCTTCACTTCAAAAAAGATTTGCCGTTACCACTACTTAAACAACCGGTTCTACTCCATCCCAAACCCACAAATTCCACCCCAAAGTCTCAAACAAACACAAGGAAACAACACAATGTATTCTCCGGAGAAGAACCAAACCCTCCCAACCTCCACGAACACCGAGAAACCCCGCCGCCGTTGTATCGCTATCAGTGCCTTGGCTCTCATGACCATCATCATCACCGTCGTTAGCCTCGCTTTCACAGTGTTTAAAGTAAGAGAGCCAACAATGAGAATAAACTCCGTCCACTTTGACAACCTCGACCTCACCAAGAACCTAACAGTTGTCGGCGATGCATCGGTCAACAACCCAAATGCACTACCCTTCAAGTTCAACTCAAGCACAACTTTACTCTTTTATCGGAAAAAGGAAGTTGCGGTGGCTGATGGGCCGCCGGGTGCTGTTGGGGCTCATCGGACGCTTCGAATGAATGTGACGATGAACGTGAACCCCAGCGTGTTGGCTGGAGACTCGAATTTTATGGCGGACGTAGCGAAGGGGTCGGTTGAGCTCGAGACGTCGACGACGGTGGGCGGGAAAGTGAAGATATTGGGGATGTTCAAGAAACATGTGGATTTGATGATGAACTGTAGTGTGAGTTTGGAGATTTTGAGCCAGAAGATTCTTGATCAGCACTGCACGACGAAGATGCGGCTGTGAGATTTTAGGTAGATGTTATCACGGTAACTAGATTGTGCTCTTGAGGGAATTGGTTTAATTAGTGTAATTTTTTCCCTCTGTTTTATGTTATTTCTATGGATTATTTTGCCAATTTTTTGCTGATTACTTTAATTTCAATTACTGATTTGTATAATGTAGGGTTGCAGTTTGTTTTCTTAGTATAAAAGGAATGAGCGCTATTCATTGGGATATGATATTTATTATTTGGAATAAACACAATCGTTCATAATAATAATCCACTAATAATCAATGATCATAATTGAAACTAGTGGTTTCTGGCTACGTTTTGGTAGGGAAGAGGAATTCAAATCGGTTTTGTTCCTTTCGCTAGGTTAATTGCTCTGATTAAAGCTGTAACGGTTCCATAGTAATTTCTATTAACACCAGTTTAAAGAGGAAAAATGTTGAAAATTTGATTTGCAAGAGGGGAAAAGGAAAAAAGCATTGCAAAAATTCTTTCCACATACAAAAGCAGCACTAATCATCCTCCTTTATCGTGGGCCGGTAAAAGAATAAGATCTTTATATACAGAGCATGATTTTGTGTCATCATGAAAACCATGATATAGAAATACTGAAAGCACTGTTGAGATGGTGCGTTACGCAAGTAGATGGAGCGCACGAAATGTAGCCTTGAGATATTACCTAATATCTCTTGAGATATATATTCACTAATTCGGTGATATTTACCTAATTCGGTTACAGAATATACAATTAGACATATATTGAGATCAACAAACAGTCAAATAAAATTCTCAAATGCAGAGACTTAACAAGATTTGTAGAAAATCCTTCTTTCTTGGGCAACAGAGGACAAGAGAACAAAGAGAAAAGAGATGAGAGAATTACAAGAAGAAATCCTTAAGAATGGATAGGTCTCGATTTTCTCTCTTGCTTATTCCAACCCTCATCTCATCAGCATTTATAGAGCAATAAGAATGTAGATGTCCTAATTCTGCTAAAATTAGATTTTCAACTTCAGAAAATTCCATAGCGAATCCTTGAGTGTCATTCATTAGAAAGGACCCCATACTTCTATTTATTTCTAGTATAGAAAATTAGGGTGGTGCTTGTTCTAGTTAGTACTTCCAAATTAGGTATTTTTCAAGGGATTTAAATTTTTTGGGCAAGAAAGGGTAAAACTTTTCATTTCCAAGTAATTAAGTATTAAGTACGAACTCATCACAAAACAAAATTCCTACAGCAATCTTTGTTTATTTACAAACTTTGGCTCAATACGCATTCTTTCACACCACTCCTCCTATTGACTACAATATCCTGTACACTTCCAATATTTGTCATCAGTTTGATCTTAAAAATGTAAAGAATCAGCTTAACAATATGTTTCACCAGATATTGCCTTCGATTGAAAATCAGATTATTTCTGAATCTCCAAATACATATATACACACTAGCAGCCGTGCCGAACAAGACCCTTCCAAGGACGTGCTGCACTTTAGTCATTCCATCTTCTTTGAGCTCATTGAACTATTTGTTGCCATTCAAAAGGAACATTTGTTAATCCATGACAGCTTTGCTCATTGCTGAAATTGCATTCAAAGAATAGATGTTCTCTTACCTCTATGGTTTTAATGTTATTTGTATTTTATGGATAAATAAGTAAAATGCTTTTATTGGGTTATCTGGCTCAATGGTCAATGTTCTTATCTCGTAATTGGATGTTCATCCATATGTTTTAATGGCTTGGATGACCAGTCATGTAATTAAATACTAATTGAATCACCAATCACTTCTAATGCTTTCCATTGATTTGAGTTGCATATTTTCATTTATTTTAAGCAATACAACTTACTCAATATGACATGAGTTAATATTTTAAAGAATAAAATGCCAAATGCAATATAATTACTCAATACAAGTTGTCTGATGTGTCAAACATTTCATTTCCATAAGTGATCAAGGTATTATGCATAGGAATAAACCGTTATGTCAAAATAATCAAGACTCTTTTATATCATGTTATCAAAATTCATTATGCATGTTAATTGGGGAGAAATATTAGAAGTGATTAATGATCCAATTAGTATTTAATTACACAACTAGTAGTCCAAGCAATTAAAGTATATATTTGAGCGTTCAATTATGAGGTAAGTATATATAAGAAAATGGGCTCATTACTTTATAGAAATAGTAAGTTTTTCTTTTCTTTTGTTTGGTTGCATATGAAAAATTTATAGAAAAGTTTTGCTACCCTTATTCATCACTTTACAACGGCTAGTTTAATGGCTATTTTGGCATTCTCAAATGTTATAAAATCCTTCTATCCTCAACTTGCCATGAACAAAAAATTTGCCAATTTAAAAACATGAGCAAGAATGTTAGAGCCATTGGTGAATCTTCAAGTGCACCAAATTCAAAGGTAAGTATTTTGTTATTAAAAAAAACTAAAAACTCTTCTACTGTTTTCCCAATGTCAAATTACTTGGTTTTTTTTTTTGTAATCAGCATGCTCGAAAACTACCACAAAAACAAGCCTATGAGGAATTATTTTTATAAACAGATGAATACCGAGAGCGTAATGAGATGTGGGATGTAATGGAAGTAGCTAACATAATGCTAAGAGCCAATGCTTTGAAAGTTAGAGACCGAAACGAGTGGTGGAAGTGTCCTACTGCAATGATATCCCCTACATAAATTGAACATGAATGATCTCTTAACTCACGCGCATGATGTTGGTTACAATAGGACTGTGCCCAGTATGGGTAAGGAGGGGATTGGCTAGCATCGTTAACTAGAAGTTTATTTACAATGGTTAGAGAGAAATCAATGATCTAAAAAAATCTGGTACAACTTTGGTATTTTCATGTCCTACTTTGATATTTTTATGTACTAAGTTGGCTCAGTTATTGGTCTTTTTTCAAAATTGATTACCTCAACTGAAACTTACAAGTTCAACGTAGATTGCGTTCTAATAACGTATTAAAAAATGCATTATCTTATTATGAATATTGTAAAGTAGTTTGCAATCTTATTTAGTTGACCATCATCATTGCCAACATATCATTCAAAAACAGCACCAACAGCTCAACCTGAGTACAAATCAGCCAAATATGATCACAATAGAGAGCTCAACAAGCTCGAAAATCAATCAAACCAAAAGAAAACAGCACCAACAGCTCAACCTAAGCACAAATCAGCCCAATATGATCACAATAGAGAGCTAAACAAGCTAGAAAATCAGTCAAACCAAAAGAAAACAGCACCAACAGCTGAACTTGAGCACAAAGCAGCCTAATATGATCACAATAGAGAGCTAAACAACCTCAAAAATCAATCAAACCAAAAGAAATAGCAGTATTAGCACACATCCTCTTCATTTGTTCTTCATCTACACCATCCATCTACATTAATTACAAAGCAAAAATAGTTTAAGACGTTTATGCAATAATGAAGAATGACGCTAATTTGAACAATAAATTTATCCACTAAACTTTACCAAATATCATACGTATTAAAAAGTAAACCAAGTTATAAACCAACTTATCCATTTAAATTAAATAGGTTTGGAGATGCAGATGCAATGAGACTGTTGGTTTCCTTGTCCAAACTCCAAAGATATCCTAATTAGTGCTAGTTATCCTAATTAGTGCTAGATTAGAGAAACATGAGATATTGACAAAAAGGTTTTCGGTATTATGGTACCTATTGTCTGATATCTAACTCTGTTTTTTTTTAAAAATAAAAAAGGAAGCATGTTATTTTCACATCTTGAAGATCATAAAACACCAGGAAAATCATACGAGCCTGGACGGAAATTAGCTACTCGATATCTTCAGATTACAGGTTTCACTTGACTGTTCCTCTAAATGCTAGCAGAGTAAGCACAAAGGGTAGACCTTAAACAAGAGAAGAGAGGAGTGATCACCAATCACAAGCCTAATTGAGCTCTAATCTCTTTTGGAGATACCTTTACATAATTTGGAGCTATATCATGATATAAAGAAATTGTGTGTGCTTATTTAATAAAGGATGGTAGCACAGACCTCACGGATGGATATCAACTTAGTAATAAATATACCAATAAATTGGACGTGTAAATAAGTTGACATCCTTAATAGAAAATGCCAGAGAGCTCATGGCATTATTACACTACTCAAAAGATTAACAATTTACAGGTTACTTCTATGCTTGTAATTTTTCATATACAATAGATGCTATCGAATGCTTTGACCAGTTAACACAATTCAAGGGATATATATATATATATATATATATATATATATATATATATATATATATATATATATATATATATATATATATATATATATATATATATATATATATATATATATATATATATATGAACTTAAGTTCATAATGAATAGTGGTGCACCAACTTTTTATCCACTCATCTTGTCTTGAGATTTGTGATGCACAAATCTCAAAGTGGCTTTATATCTTTCACGGATCCCAAAACAAGATGAGTGATTAGAAAAGTTGGTGCACCACTATTCATTATAAACTTAAGTTCATAGGAGCTTATATATATATATATATATATATATATATATATATATATATATATATATATATATATATATATATATATATATATATATATATAAACAATGCTCCTATGAACTTAAGTTCATAATGAATAGTGGTGCACCAACTTTTTATCCACTCATCTTGTCTTGAGATTTGTGATGCACAAATCTCAAAGTGGCTTTATATCTTTCACGGATCCCAAAACAAGATGAGTGATTAGAAAAGTTGGTGCACCACTATTCATTATGAACTTAAGTTCATAAGGCAGTTATCCTAATTAGTGCTAGTTATCCTAATTAGTGCTAGTTATCCTAATTAGTGCTAGTTATCCTAATTAGTGCTAGTTATCCTAATTAGTGCTAGTTATCCTAATTAGTGCTAGTTATCCTAATTAGTGCTAGTTATCCTAATTAGTGCTAGTTATCCTAATTAGTGCTAGTTATCCTAATTAGTGCTAGTTATCCTAATTAGTGCTAGTTATCCTAATTAGTGCTAGTTATCCTAATTAGTGCTAGTTATCCTAATTAGTGCTAGTTATCCTAATTAGTGCTAGTTATCCTAATTAGTGCTAGTTATCCTAATTAGTGCTAGTTATCCTAATTAGTGCTAGTTATCCTAATTAGTGCTAGTTATCCTAATTAGTGCTAGTTATCCTAATTAGTGCTAGTTATCCTAATTAGTGCTAGTTATCCTAATTAGTGCTAGTTATCCTAATTAGTGCTAGTTATCCTAATTAGTGCTAGTTATCCTAATTAGTGCTAGTTATCCTAATTAGTGCTAGTTATCCTAATTAGTGCTAGTTATCCTAATTAGTGCTAGTTATCCTAATTAGTGCTAGTTATCCTAATTAGTGCTAGTTATCCTAATTAGTGCTAGTTATCCTAATTAGTGCTAGTTATCCTAATTAGTGCTAGTTATCCTAATTAGTGCTAGTTATCCTAATTAGTGCTAGTTATCCTAATTAGTGCTAGTTATCCCAATTAGTGCTAGATTACAGAAACATGAGATATTGACAAAAAGGTTTTTGGTATAATGGTATCTATTGTCTGATATCTAACTCTGTTTTTTAAAAATAAAAAGGAAGCATGTTATTTTCACATCTTGAAGATCATAAAAAACCAGGAAAATCATACGAGCCTGGACGGAAATTAGCTACTCAATATCTTCAGATTACAGGTTTCACTTGACAGTTCCTCCAAATGGTAGCAGAGTAAGCACAAAGGGTAGACCTTAAACAAGAGAAGAGAGGGGTGATCACCAATCACAAGCCTAATTGAGCTCTAGTCTCTTTAGGAGTTACCTTTACATAATTTGGAGCTATATCATGATATAAAGAATAAATAAAAGACGGTCGCACAGACCTCACGGATGGATATCAACTTAGTAATAAATATACCAATAAATTGGACGTGTAAATAAGTTGACATCCTTAATAGAAAATGCCAGAGAGCTCATGGCATTATTACACTACTCAAAAGATTAACAATTTACAGGTTACTTCTATGCTTGTAATTTTTCATATACAATAGATGCTATCGAATGCTTTGACCAGTTAACACAATTCAAGGGATATATATATATATATATATATATATATATATATATATATATATATATATATATATATATATATATATATATATATATATATATATATATATGAACTTAAGTTCATAATGAATAGTGGTGCACCAACTTTTTATCCACTCATCTTGTCTTGAGATTTGTGATGCACAAATCTCAAAGTGGCCTTTATATCTTTCACGGATCCCAAAACAAGATGAGTGATTAGAAAAGTTGGTGCACCATATTCATAAACAAAGTTAAGAGAGCACTTCATATATATATATATATATATATATATATATATATATATATATATATATATATATATATATATATATATATATATATATAAAAACAATCTTTATGAACTTAAGTTCATAATGAATAGTGGTGCACCAACTTTTTATCCACTCATCTTGTCTTGAGATTTGTGATGCACAAATCTCAAAGTGGCCTTTATATCTTTCACGGATCCCAAAACAAGATGAGTGATTAGAAAAGTTGGTGCACCACTATTCATTATAAACTTAAGTTCATAGGAGCCTTATTATATATATATATATATATATATATATATATATATATATATATATATATATATATATATATATATATATGAACTTAAGTTCATAATGAATAGTGGTGCACCAACTTTTTATCCACTCATTTGTCTTGAGATTTGTGATGCACAAATCTCAAAGTGGCCTTTATATCTTTCACGGATCCCAAAGCAAGATGAGTGGTTAGAAAAGTTGGTGCACCACTATTCATTATGAACTTAAGTTCATAGAGCCTTGCTTATATATATATATATATATATATATATATATATATATATATATATATATATATATATATATATATATATAAACCAAAAGAATGTGTCAAACTTGAAACATGCTCAAAAAACTGAGGAAGTCAGGGAAAAATGTCACTTTCTTCTACTGATTATAGAATCATGAGTGGGCTTTGCAAGAAACCCTCTTTCCTTCAACTTAAGGCATATGTCATAAGCAGAGACTGGGGATAGAGCTTTGTTGTTTTAGGGCGTTTAATTTTAGGGAAAATTGCTTCTAGCCCCCAAAATCTCAAGGAGTGTGCTCCCCACACCAAAGACTTTTTCAACGTTCTCCAAACCCTCAAAAGTAAATCCCATGTGCTCTGAGCCCCCAAAAGTCATATCCCAACACTTTAATATATGTGAAGACCATAATACCTTTCTCTCCCTCTCTTTTTTTGGTCATGTTCTCACAGTAAGCTTTTGAAATAGGTTTTGGGGGGAAAATTTTTAGTTCTCCAAAACTTTGTATATTGTTGTAATTTTTATTATTTTATATATTATTATAATTTTTAAATCGATGACTTGATATTTTATATAATGCTATATTTTTTGTTATTTTATATATTATAGTAAATCCATAATTTTTGTTATTTTATATATTATTATTTTATATATTGTTATAATTTTTATTATTTTATATATTGTAGTAAATCCGTAATGCTATATTTTTATTATTCTATATATTGTTGTAATTTTTAAATCGATGACTTATTATAATTTTTAAATCGATGACGTGATATTTTATATAATGCTATATTTTTATTATTTTATATATTATAGTAAATACATATTTTTGTTATTTTATATATTTTTATTTTATATATTATTTTAATTTTATTTATTATTTTATATATTGTAGTAAATCCATAATGCTATATTTTTATTATTCTATATATTGTTGTAATTTTTTAAAATCGATGACTTAGCAATTAACTCGTAACCTTGACAACCAACTCTTAACCTTAACAACCAACCCGTAACCTTAACAACCAACCCGTAATCTTAACGAGTTGGTTGTCAAGGTTACGGGTTGGTTGTCAAGGTTACTGGTGATTGGTTGTCAAGGTTACTGGTTGGTTGCTAAGGTTACGGGTTGGTTGTTAAGGTTACGGGTTGTTGGTTGCTAAGTCATCGATTTTAAAAACAATTACAGCAATATATAGAATAATAAAAAAATATAGCATTATGAATTTACTACAATATATAAAATAATAAAAAATTATAATAATATATAAAATAACAATTGTTGGTACCCCAAAAGATTTTTTATTAATCCCTATATGAAAATCAACACAAGTCTAATTTCACGCCAAAACAGGCGAATTCAGGACCGAAGGGGATCTCACTGCTCTAACAAGTATTCTAAGACGGTTGCTACAAGAGTCGACTTCGGTTACTACAACAATGCACTGACCGCTACAAGAGACCAACTCGCCTTCTACAGTAAGACGACGAAAAATACGGTGTTAGTCGTCCTGCTACAGTACATAGTGCTACAGTAGCCGACTCGGTTGCTACAGTAGCCGACTCGTAAGGTGATCGTGGTCGAGCTTCCTCAATCATTCTAAGAATCTACGCTACAAGCATTCACTCGGTTGCTACAGTAGCCGACTCGGTTACTACAACAACAGACTCGACTGCTACAGTAGACCAACTCGCCTTCTACAGTAAGACGACGAAAAATACGGTGTTAGTCGTCCTGCTACAGTACATAGTGCTACAGTAGCCGACTCGGTTGCTACAGTAGCCGACTCGTAAGGTGATCGTGGTCGAGCCTCAATCATTCGGCAATCGGCTATAAAGCATTCACCGGTTACAAGAGATCGACTCGCCGCTACAAGAAGACGACGAAAAATACGGTGTTAGTCGCCCCGCTACAAGACATAGTGCTACAGTAGTCGACTCGATTGCTATAGTAGACCGACTCGTAAGGTGGCTGTAGTCGAGCTTCCTCAATCATTCGGCAAATCGCTGCTACGCACTTTCACTGATTACAAAGAACTCGACTACCGCTACAAGAAGACGACGCGAAACGCGGTGTTAGTTGTTCTGCTACAGTACATAGTGCTACATGTTGGTTGTCAAGGTTACGAGTTGGTTGCTAAGTCATTGATTTTAAAAATTACAACAATATATAGAATAATAAAAATATAGCATTATGGATTTACTATAATAGATAAAATAATAAAATCTACAACAATATATAAAATAACAATATATTAAATAATAAAAATTATGGATTACTATAATATATAAAATAATAAAAATATAGCATTATATAAAATATCACGTCATCGATTTAAAAATTGTAATAAGTCATCGATTTAAAAATTATAATAATATATAAAATAACAAAAATTACAACAATATACAAAATTTTGGAGGGAACTGAAAATTTTCCCCCTAAAACCCATTTCAAAAGCTCACTGTGAGAACATGACAAAAGAGAGAGAGAGAGAGAGAGAGAGAGAAGGGTATTATGGTCTTCACATATATTAAAGTGTTGGGATTTGACTTTTGGGGGTTCAGAGCACATCAGATTTACTTTTGGGGGTTTGGAGAACATTGAAAAAGTCTTGGGTGGGGGGAGCACACTCCTTGGGATTTTGGGGGCTAGAAGCAATTTTCCCTTAATTTTATTACCTCAATAGCTCAATATAATTCGAACAAATCAACCCAAACCGACGAAGTTCAAACAAATCAATATAATTCGAATAGCTCAATTTGGGGGCTAGAAGCAATTTTCCCTTAATTTTATTACCTCAATAGCTCAATATAATTCGAACAAATCAACCCAAACCGACGAAGTTCAAACAAATCAATATAATTCGAATAGCTCAATAGCTCGGAAAATCAACCGTAAAATAAAAAGGGTTTAGGCGTTTAATTTTATTACCTCAATAGCTCGGAAAATCAACCGTAAGAACAGAGATTTGTTCTCAAATCGCCAAACCAACTGCAAAATCAACCATAACCAACGAAGTTCGAGCTCGTTGACACTTAAGAATGGCGTAAATAGGTGAGGATGAGAGCTGGAGGAAGAGGAAAAGGCGCTAAATCGACGTGGGAAACTCATTTTGGGGATGGGAATGAGAGCGGCAGAACCCTAAAAATTTCCGCCCTCAATCGCCCACGAGAAAACAGATCCGGGTGGGAAATAGGGTACGGGTGAAGTTTTATTATTTTTATATTTGGGTTGTCAGATTTCTTGGCAATTTCAGCCTATTTTGAGCGGAAGTTGATTTCTATAAAATGAGGTAATTTTCTCTACTTTATAGAAAACTTTTCTATAAATTTTTTTGGAACCGAACGCAGTTTATAGAAATCTATAGAAAAGTTTTATTTACAAAACTACCACTATCAGCCATTTTCCCAAAAGTTTTCTATAAAACTAGTGAACCAAACGCCCCCTAAACTTCATGATTGGTAATTGTATTTCATTTCTCTGACAAGATGTCCTAGGTCGAAAATTTGACCTCCTCTTTCTCTGTCTCTTTCATAGGAGAACGGACCAAGAGGTCCAAGACCAATACTACAACTGGCTGATGGGTCAATTTCATCAAACTAGTTATAAGCATCTGTAACTGATTTTCCAATTAAGTAAATTAACCATTTAGAAAAGAAAAGACTCTACATGCATGTATGGCCTCTTCAAGCATGCACTAGACTTAAAGACACAACCAATTATCTCTTTGATGGAGTCAATCTCAACTCTGAATAACTGATATAAATCTATATATTATCCATCATTCAGTCAATTTGGCTGCGCAGGATGTAGTTTGCTAAGTAAAATTATTGTTAATTGTTACTTGGGCTTCTTTGATAATGAGCCAAGATTTATTAATAGCCACTTACATTGCATAGAATCAATGAATTTCTTCTATGCGGGTTTAGACGTTGTAACGAAAACATTTTAAATCGAAGTAATAAGATGATTTGGATACACGGATGGTATGTTTAATATTTGTATCGTCTAATATATTGTTTGGTTTAAGCATATCTAATATATATAGGATACTTTTGGTTACATGCGATGATTATATGGTGCTACGTGAGTACCAAATTGCTTACTACAAGAAGAACATGTGTATATGTCTTTCTACAAAGAACTAAATACGGGTCCACACAAATTTTTTTTTAGGTGTTATAAATACGCTCTCTGACATCTCTATACTATAATAGAAAAGATAGTTATTCTCATGTTCTATTGTATTAGCACAAACATCTTTCTAGTTACTTGACATCATATTTTTTCGCTTTCCTTAAAATCTTGTAGCTAGAGAACGTATGAGAGTATTCCGTATAAATGTTTTATTTCTGATCATCACATGATTTCAAAGAGCACTTGCAATCCATAGTATTCTTTACAAATGAAGGGCAAAAGGTATCGCCAGGGGACCATGAGATGTATGCATGAACTAATAAAATAGAATGTAAATGATAATACTTGCTATACGTAGTACAGAAAGAGATCAATAAATAACACTTAAGTTTAATTTAATTTAATATTTATTTTTCTTAAAGTCTCTCTAACCATTACACCAAAATTCTGAAGTTACCGTAAGGTAAGGATTGAGGAAGGGATACAGGTTTATTTTATTTTATTTTATTTTTATCACTTCTCAGCACAATCGTTAAATAAGCTATAGCAGCTCACTTACTGATGTAACCATCATTTTAATATCCTATCCCACAAGCCTTGAAGTCAATTCTCATGCGACTCCAACCCGACAATGTCGACATTTTAACTACTCCCACCAAAAACAAAAGCTGGAAAAAACACACACGCCACTAATCACGCGCTACAAATACCATCCAAATCCATCCTCACTCAACCCAGAAAAACAAAACACACCATGTCTTTCCACAAAAACAACAACATCCTCCCAATCTCCTCAACCCCAAATTCACCAACAAAAGACTGGCCGACTGCCGAAAAGCCCGATCCCCGTCGATGGCGAATCTGCATCGGTTTCACCGCTGCAGCCCTGGGCGCCATCGCCATCACCATCGTCATCCTCGCTTTCACAGTATACAAAGTAAGAGAGCCAACAATGAGACTGAACTCCGTCAACTTCAAAGACCTCGACCTCACCAAGAACCTAACCGTTATAGCCGATGTGTCGGTCAAGAACCCAAATGCACTCCCATTCAAGTTCAAATCAAGCACGACCACACTTCTGTATCGGACCAAACAAGTCGGGGTGGCTTATGGGCCGCCGGGGCAAGTTGGGGCTCATGGGACGCTGCGGACCAACGTGACGATGAACGTGATTTCGAGCAAATTGGTCGGAGATTCGAAGTTCATGGAGGACGTAGGGAAAGGGTCTCTTGGGCTGGAGACGTCGACGACGGTGGGAGGGAAAGTGACGATACTGGGGATGTTCAAGAGGCATGTGGATGTGATGATGAAGTGTAGCGTGAGTGTTGAGATTGGGAGCCAGAGGATTATTGATCAGCACTGCACTCAAAAGATGTGGTTATGAGATTGTGTTGATGGTAATTAACTTGCTAGATTGTGCTCTTGAGGGCATTGGTTTAGTTAGTGACATTGTTATGCGTAAATTTTTTATTTTATGAGCTATAAAGAATGGAATTGAGTGCGATATGTTGTTGAGCTTTACATGAAATAAGAGCAGTTTACGATTGGGTTATTTTTATGATCATGTACACCATTCAAATTATAGATAATTTTAAATTATCCTTTAATCATACTAAACTATATTTTATCTTCCGAATTGTAATCATCTTTCAATTTAATCATTCACATTAACTTTACACCCTGTTTGGATGGGTTATATGGAAGGGAGGGGGAGTGGAGGTTAAATATGATTCGATATGCCTTTCCATCAAATTGAGGTGCAATAAAGGGGAGTGGAGATGTCCAAAAAGATTTTGTGACAGTGGGACAATTTTGCCCTTCGATATATATGTAAATTGACATGAGTTCTCTTTTCTTTTCGTGCTACAACTCTTAAATAGGTGAAATATATTTCCCTCCATTCCTCTTATTAACCTCTCAAACAGAGAAATAATTTTTCTTCATCCCTTCTTCATCCCACCCCTAATTCCCCTATCCTTTTCCTTCCTGCGGCCCTTCACTCCCCCTCTATTGAACTGCCAAACAAAGTGTTAAAATAATTAAAATTTCCACCATTATGTGAAGTTGACTATTTTTAAATGATGAATAAATTACCTTTAATTATGTTACCTAACGTTAAAAATAATTTTCTATCGTTAGGATAGAAGTAATACACGTCTTTGACAGTTAAAAGAAGGTTGCATAATGGAAAGAAGTAGCAGTACTCTAATTATTTAAGATGACTTATTTTTCACTTTAATAATTTAAGTAAAGATAGTCTAATTATTCTTTCTAAAAATTTAATCCTTTAACGGAATATTTCAATCTTATTCCCTGTAGGCTAGGTGACGAGTAAACTCAATAGACACAGTTTGAAGATTAAAATAACATTATCATGGATAAATTTCAATACCTATGATTTAGAGGTATATACGAGAAAAACTCGTTAATTATGTTTCTCCTGCCGTTTGTTGGTGATAAATTTCTATCATATCATATTATATCATATCATACTCCTTTTAAAAGTGTGAGTTTGAAAAAGCTTTCGGTAGACAAAAATATCCTTGATCTTTTTAGGTATTACATTTTAATTCTATCGAAATAATAACAAATTTTTTGTTATTGTTATGTTGTGACTCAAATACTAATCCATTATTGGCCGAGGCTGTAAAGTTCGTTGTTTTGGGGAAGAGTAAGTTGATAAAATGATTTTTGAAGGTAATAGGATAGTAGTTTCTACTGGGTGATGGATAAAGACAGAATTTAAATGGAACTCTTTCATGCTTGGTATCTAGAGTTCCACTATAGATAATTCCTATTGGCCAAGAATTCAAGTTTGCTGTGCAACCATCATCGGTAAGGATCCCTTCAATTTGCATTCATATATGTCCGGACTTGCGTGTTGTAGTAATAAGAAGAAAACAAGGCCACATTAGTATTTTTTTTTTCGGGAAGCCCTTCACCTTTCTTTGTTCCTATTGCTTGATCTTTTGTTCCTATTGTTTGAGAGAGATGTATATGAGTTTTGGGGTGTTAATTTGGATTAGTGATTGAGAAATCTTCACATTGTATTATTTAAATTTTGATAGTAAAGTTATTCCCCTCATTTGCCTGTGGTTGTAGGCTACAAGCCAAACCAGTTATATCAGTGTGTATTGTCCTCTTGATAATTTTTTCTTTCATGTGATTTACAAACTAAACCACGTATATTTCTGAGTATATTCTTCTTAATAGTTTTTGTGCTTTCGTGTGTTTGATATTTGTTTATGTTTTCATCATAACAGTATTATCAATTCAAAGAAATAATAAATAATAAGATAATTATCGTAATATGAAAATTCATTCAACTTTTCATATATGGTTATCAGTTAAATTCTATATTTCTATAGCGATAAGGTAACATTGTGGTGTTGTTTAATTAAGTTTTGTTAAGGAGTATTTGACTTCAATTGGAGAGAATAAGGATATTGGATTATCGAAGATCCATCTTGACAACTAGAGATTATTGCCCACGAACCCTGAATAGAAAGAGTAAGTTTAGGATTCTAATCTATAATAAGTTTAGGATTCTAATATATAATCTTTTATTTATTATTGATGTGAAAATTCATTATGCAAATTATGAGAATAACTAACTAAAAGATAAGAAGGAAAATACCAAAAGCGAGTGATAATCAGAAATATGAATCGGATGGTACTATTATTTTCAATTTAGAAAAATTAATCAAAATTATAGATTAAGAATTCAATTCTGTTCTATCTTATTGAGATTTTATATGTCAAACCAATAGGCTACACGTAGTGCTTTTCCCAAAAGACGGTAAACTAACATAAATGACTATAGTAGTCTAATTCACGGGATCCTTTAATAAGAATAAGATTAGATTCATAAATTTATACTGAGTAAAGGTAAAGAAGAATCAATTACACCAGTAAAGAATCTTCGATTTAGAAGCATATGGGAGATTCTTTCTGGTCAGCTCAGAAAAATAATGCACTCTTTTTTAGATGAGAAAATAAACAAGTGCAAAACATGATGCACTTGCTAGGGTTTTATTTAATTTTAGATAAGAATTTATTATTTAACAGACCAATCATGAATATATAACATAATATATTTATTAGATCAAAAGATAAGTATGTTAAATTACTTACGTGTGTGTGTGTGTGTATATATATATATATATATATATATATATATATATATATATATATATATATATATATCATACTCCTTTAAAAGCACGAAGTTCGGGAAAATCTTTCACGGACAAAAATACCCTTTAGTTCAAATACTAATCCATTAAGTAAGAGTAAGTTGTGGATAAACATAGTATGAAGATAATGATACAAAGTTGTAGAAATAGAATTTAATTTAGTACCCTTTTATGAGGAAAACATTATTTAAAAATATTTATTCATAACCGTGCTTTGATAGGAATAGAATTCTAGGATTCAATTTAGTGCCTTTATTTAAAAATATTTATCCAACGTGAATTACCTATAGCTCAACAATTTAAAAATAATATTAATAAAATACATGAAATGTTACAACAACAAGAAAAAACCCAAAAATTTCAAAATTGCACAAAGTACTCTCAAAAGTTTAAAATTGCACAAAACACCCACATGTATCAAAACTTAAAATAACAAACATGAAATCTAGAAATTAATAGCAACCCCCGAAGAATTTAAAATTTACAATTAACACCCTCAACATTTCAAAAATTGTAGAAATACCCTCAAAAGTTTAAATTATAAAAAGGCACCCTAAAATTATGAAATTTCAAAATTTGCAAACAACATAGATGAATTTAAGGGTTCACCATTAGGCTTTAACATAGATCCCCTTTCCCCACCATAAAAACTCTTTGTCGCATCAATTAAGCCCCGTGGATGATAGAGAAAGATAATACCATATGAACACCAATGAGTTTAAACAATAATAAAAGGTAAATAAATAATAAGTAGTTAACATACTATAATACATGAATTATTGTCAAAAACAAAAAGTTTTAGAAATTGAACAAAACACCCTTAATAGTTTAAAATTACACAAAACATATTGATTTTTCAAAACTTAAAACAACATACATGAAATCTAGAAATTAATAGTAGCCCCCTAAAACTTTAAATTTTGCAATTAACACCCTCAAAGTTTTAAAATTTGTAGAAATACCCTCAAAAGTTTAAAATTACAAAAACGCCCTAAATTTTGAAAAATATATCGATGATTAAAATTTAATATCACTATCTTAAATTAAAGTAACGCATGTAATTTTACTCATAAGTTAAAGTATCAAAAATACGAAGTAGCATTAATTAATAAAAGACTTAAACACTTAAAACTGATAAAAGACTATAATATAATAGCTTAACATTAATTGATTATATTTTATAAACATTATTCTCGATGTTAATAATATTCAGTAGGTAAAAAAATGCAAGGAGTTATGTATGGAGAAACTATTGAAAAGTTCAGAGATATCCTTCAAAAGGATCAAGCTGTTTTCATTTCAAATGGAAAAGTGAAGGAAATAAACCCAAAATTTAGAAACGTACATGAATTACTTGAATTGATATTAACAAGAGACATATCTATCAAAGAAGTGCCAACTAATTTCCCTTAACATATTGAACAACTTTGTTCCAATCAAAAAGAATTTTGCATAGAAAATACAAGAAATATTAGTAAGTACTTATAAAATTTCATATTTTATTCTTCAAATACTAAAGGAATCATAAACTTATTATAAAATTACATACAGATCACCTTGCAATAGCAACTAAAGTGAAGCCATTGATCAACTATATTACAAGATATAACTAGCCAGACAAGAGGCGGAAAATCATTATAATGGACAAAAGGTATACATATGATACTAACAAGCCAGACAAAAGGTGAAAAATCACTATAATTGACAAAAGGTGTACACATGATACTTACTTAACATAGCTTAAGAAAAAAATTTAAAATCGATATTTTTTTCCTATATAGTGCCATGGCTCTACGTTTAACTTTATTTGGGAACATGGCTACGAAAAAATGATCAATTCTTGAAGACACGATCAAAGATAAGCCTGTATAACAGATGACAAAGCCCATTATAGCATTATTGAATTTCATGATCTCTAAATATAAAGGTAACATATTTCATTATAAAAATTCTTATTAAAGACCACTAAACATAAAATTCACCTTATATCTGTCTCAAACTTGCGGGGAAGATATACATGTCATCGCAAATTACGTCAAATATATATATCAACTCAAAGATACAACTAACTAAAGAAATAAGAGAATGGTAAGTAAACCAAGTAAACATCCATATAACACAACAAATAAAAAATATTACATTTTAAAGTTAATCATGACTCATTCAAAATAAGTTGCCAAGACAAAAGCATCTTCATCACTGCTCTTTACAAATGCAACAGAAATTTAACTTAGTGATATTATGCAGACATCACAACATTCAAAGGAGGTATGATCTTAAAAAGTATACTTTATAATTCACATAATTAAACCTAATTATAATTTACCAATATACAGATATGCTATTTCACCTTTAAGGCAAAGATAACTACCATTTATAATAGATTGAGCCGTGGTTTTATGCTTGCAAAGGTTGCAACAAGAATATATATATAGATGTTAATAACGAGTGTCTAAATGATAAATATCGCAGAATCGTCGATGACTTAAGATCAATGTTAAGTAATATCCCTTCTTCATGGAATAAACATGTCAACATAAAATACTAACATATATCTAAGGTAAATAAATAATAAAAAATACAGGTATTTAGTTAAGATCATCATGAAAAATGACACGGACATTACAAATGTAACACTGTTTGACGCAGTAGAAACTCTTATCGGATGCACAACACAAGAATTCATTGCAGAGAAAAAAAGATCATTCCTAACTTAACTTAAGTAATAAATAGAAAAATTGTCATATAAATGAAATTAATATTTATTCTCATTGAAATAGAAAAATAATCAAAGTCTGTATTTCCATAAGGTTGTGTTGAACGGCGGAAAGATATTCAAGTTACTTGTGAAGTTAGATGAGAAGATAAAAGATGAATGAGTCCAGAGAAAGATAATAGCATAAGAAATTCAGGTCCAACCTGATCTCGCAATCGATATAGATAATGAAGACACTACTCCAGAATTACCCTAGAGAAAGATAAAAGTGGAGAACAATTAATCTTGGCTCAATAAAAATAAAACAAAAGGATAAAAACAATGTTTTCTGAATATTTTATAGAATAGCCTAATTTTTGAGTAAAATTAGGAATATTTGGTAGAGATTTTCATAATTTTTTAGTATTTTTATATACTTATTTTGTGGATCCTTTGATCATCTACATATATACTAGAGTTAACATTAATATTTAGTTTATGGTTTTAATGAAGTCTATCAATGATTAGGAACAAAATTCATATTCTCTTTTGTGCTATTTTAGTCCACTTCTAATCAATTGTCTAGGCTTATTGGCTTTAAGTATTCCTCTTACTTTTATAACTCTATCGCTTTCAAGTGTTTTCACTTTTGCAACACTATACTTCCTTAGATAAAGCTTCATTTCATATCGGTCCAAATAACATGAATATTTAAATTAGCTTCACATTGATTTCGTGTCAATTCAATTTATCAACATGAAACTTTAAAATGGGTGTGGCCCATCCAAACAAATATTAAAGAAGATAAATAATCACAATGCTAAAGTTTAGAGACATAAGTGAGCAAAAACTATCAAATTAAAATCGAGAAATAAATTTTAGTAAGGAAATAATCATGATATTTAACCACATGTAATGCACGTGCATAAAACTAGTATATATATATATATATATATATATATATATATATATATATATATATATATATATATATATATATATATATATATATATATATATATATATATATATATATATATATATATATATATATATATATATATATATATATATATATATATGAGTATATTCTTCTTGATATTTTTGTCTTTTTCACATGATTGATATTTATTTATCTTGGGATTCATCATAATAGTATATTAAATTTAAAGAAATAATAAATAATATGATGATGATTGTAATATGAAAAGCCATCCAACTTTTCATATATGATTATTAATTAAATTCTATATTCCTATATTGTGAAATTATGAGTAAAAGCTTATATTTTCATTGATCCGATCGATTTATACAAGTTTACGATTACAAGGATCAAGGCAAAAGAAAATAAAAGATATGAAAAGATACAAGTGCCGATACACATGCCTAAACTAAAAGATACACAATCCTAATTGACTGAATCAATGACTATAACCAAGGAAATAGATAGAATCAAATAAACTAATAGATATTCTTAAACTAAGAGATATTCTTTCAATACTCCCCCTCAAGTTGGAGCACGGAGGTCACAAATGCCCAACTTGTTCTTCAAGAAGTGAAACTGGTCTGAACCCAAAGCTTTAGTGAACAAATCCGCTGGTTGTTGATGAGTGGGAATGTATTTTGTAGCAATGGCTTTACAAGCAAGTTGGTCACGAACAAAGTGGCAATCAATCTCTATATGTTTGGTTCGTCTGTGAAAAACTGGATTGGAGGCAATGTGAAGAGCAGCCTGGTTATCACAATGGAGGACCATGGGTTGCCTTTGTGAAACTGTGAGGTCAGCAAGAATGGTGCGAAACCAGAGTAATTCACTAGTGGTGAGGGCCATGGAACGTTATTCTGCCTCAGCGGATGATCGTGAAACCGTTGTTTGTTTCTTTGTCTTCCAAGATAAGGGTGCATTACCAAGCATAGTAAAGAACCTACTTGTGGAGCGACGAGTCAGAGGGCAACTAGCCCAATCTGAATCACAATAAGCATGTAATTGAAAATCATTGGTAGAAGGAAAGAACAAGCCTTGACCAGGGGAAGACTTTAAGTATCGAAGAACTCTCATTACCGCATCAAGATGTGCTTGTCGTGGCTGTTGCATACACTGGCTAAGAACATGGACCGCATAAGTAACATCCGGTCTTGTGATTGTAAGATATATGAGCCTTCCGATAAGCCGCCGATATTGACTAGAATCATCAAGAAGTGGACTTGAGTCTGAAAGTAAATGTTGTTGCTGTGGCATAGGAAAAGAAGATGCTTTGCAACCTAACATGCCAGCATCATCCAGAATATCTAAAGTGTACTTTCGTTGTGAAAGAGCAATTCCAGCAGGAGAGCGGGCGACTTCCAAACCAAGGAAATACTTGAGTGTGCCGAGGTCCTTGATATGAAAGCATTATTGTAAGTACTGCTTTACAACATCACATTTGGAGGGATCATTCCCTGCAAGAATTAGATCATCAACATATACTAACACTACAGTGAAAGAAGTTCCGGCACGAAGAGTAAACAGAGAGTGATCAGCCTTCGATTGAGCAAATCCAAACTGAATTAAAGCAGTAGAAAATTTCTCAAACCATTGTCGAGAAGCTTGACGGAGTCCATACAATGATTTATGAAGGCGAAAAATACGTCTATCACCAGGTTTGGTGAGACCTGGTGGAGGAGTCATATAGACTTCTTCATGCAAATCCCCATGAAGAAAAGCATTCGTTACATCGTGCTGATGAAGCGACCAATGTTTTGCTGCTACGACAGTCAATAAACATCGAACAGTAGTGAGTTTGGCTACATGAGCATAAGTTTCTTTGAAATCAAGTCCTTCAATTTGAGTATATCCTTTGGTAACCAAGCGTGCTTTGTAACGCTCGACAAATTCGTCAGCATGATATTTTATTTTATACACTCATCTAGAACCAATAGCTTTTTTTCCCGGAGGTAAAGGTTCTAATGTCCATGTCTTGTTTTTCTCAAGGGCAATCAATTCAAGTGCCATAGCCTCATGCCATTTAGGATCTTTTTGTGCCTGGAAAAAGGATTTAGGCTCATCTTGGATGGTGAGTGCTATAAGAAGGGCCTGATGAGAGGGAATAAAACGAGAATTGGATAAATAACAAGAAATAGGATGAGGTTTACCTGAGGAAACCATATTGGAAGCAGGTGGAGAAGGGGAAGCTACTTTAGGAAGATCACAAATGTAATCCTGTAGTCGTGATGGTGGTCTACGATTACGACTAGGTCGAGCTGGTACCGGTGGTGCATCAAGAGCGGTTGGATTAGAAACTGATGAAGTTTGACCAGTAGATAAATCAATATCCGGATTAATAGATGAATCATCTGTTGCAGGCAAAGGAATGACAGTTTGCGGGATTGGATTAGATGCTACCTGTTTAAGCAAGAAAGGAAATTGACTCTCATAAAATATTACATCTCGAGATGTGAAAATTTGTCTAGACTCGATATCATATACACGATATCCCTTTTGCCCCATTGGGTACCCAACAAAGACACAAGGCTTAGAACGAGGAGCAAACGTATCTCTCAATTTTGCAGGATTTTGAGCATAGCAAAGACAACCAAATACACGCAAATGATCATAATTAGGAGATTTAGAAAATAAAATCTCATAAGGAGTATTTCCTGATAATTTGGGAGTAGGTGTATAGTATATCAAATAAGCAGCGGTCAAAACACACTCTCCCCAAAAGGCGATAGGTAAGCCTGCTTGAAAACGCAAGGCACGAGCGATCTCTAATAAGTGGCGATGTTTGCGTTCAACTATACCATTTTGTTGTGGTGTATGGACACAAGATTTTTGATGCATGATGTCATTGTTTTGAAAGAAAGTAGATAAATGGCCAGATGTAAACTCCAAGGCATTATCACTGCGAACAATTTTAACAACACGCCCAAACTGTGTTTTGATCATTGCATAAAATGAGCTGAAAAATTGGTAAGCATCAGACTTATGGTGTAAAAGAAAAACCCAAGTACATCGAGTGCAATCATCAACAATGGTAAGAAAATAATGAGCACCATAATGAGATGGTGTCTTGTATGGGCCCCAAATATCAATATGAATAAGTTCAAAGGGAAATTCAGATTTATGAGAACTCAAAGGAAAAATATTATGAGTTTGTTTCGCTCTATGACAAACATCACAACATCTATCCAAATTCTTAAATGACAAGCCAGATAAAGAAGTGACCAAAGTTAAACGATCAAAAGATAGGTGACCAAGACGTTGATGCCAAAGAATGGGTGATGCAATGTTTCCATCAGCAGCAACACAGGATGGCGAATCTCCTTGAAGTAGTACAACCCTTCTCTCAATTCACGCGTTCCAATCAGCTTCCTCGTGGCTAGGTCCTGTAAAACACAAAAGTCGGGGGAAAACATTGCAACACAATTGAGTGATTTGGTCAATTTACTGATAGATAAAAGGTTGCAAGTAAAAGAGGGTATGAAACAGACATTATCTAGAGTGATACTGGATGTGAGACGCAAGCGGCCATGTGAGTGTACAGAAAGACTTGATTCATTAGATAAATGGACAGGAAAAATTGAGTGAGATGCTTTCGGATCAAGAAGTACAGATCCATGTGAAGTCATGTGATCGGATGCTCCAGTATCCATAATCCAATTGAAATTTGCATGAGGGGATTGAGTAATCTTACCAACAAAATTTGCCATACCGGTTGACTTGTTAGAAAGTAGTGATATAAGTTGATCATGCTGTTCTTGAGTCAATCCACTAATCGGAGAATTAGAAGTAGGTTGAATCACTGATGGATCCGTCTGTGTCAAGGCGACATTATTTGACTTGATACGCCCTTTGGCTGATCTCCCCCTGTTGTTCCAATCCGATGGGTATCCGATCAACTCAAAACATCTTTCCTTTAAATGACCCGTCTTCTTACAGTGGTCACATTGTGGCCTTCCTGTACTCTGTCCAGCAGTCCTTGACGAATAACGATCTTTGGAATTGCTTAACATCATTTCCCTTTTGACATTGAAAGCTGATGCTTCCACTGATCGATTATGGCTCCTGGAGATGGACAATTGTTTTTCTTCTCTAATAACTAGAGCATAAGCTTTGGTTAGTTTAGGTAAAGGTTCAATACTTAAAATTTGAGATCGTATCATACTGTTTGCATCATTCAAACCCATGAGAAATTGATGTAGCTTTTCTGCATCCCGCTCGACAACTAACTCCCTTGTCGCGCCGCATGTGCATGCCGAAATGCTGGAGTGTGTACTGAGCTCATCCCACAGACCCTTCAGTTTTGTGTAGTAAACTGACACAGAAAGATCTTTCTGTTGTGCGAGAGCAATTTCACGTTTTAACTCGTGAATACGTGGTGCGTTTCCTAGTGAAAATCTGTCCTACAAATCCTTCCACATCTCATGTGCATCTTCAAGATAAGCAACACTGTCATGTAGATCTGGAGCAAGAGAAATGAAAATCCACGACACAACCATGGAATTACACTTAACCCAGGCATGAACATCTGGGCCAGCGGATGTTGGTTTGGGTAGGCTTCCATCAACAAAACCATATTTGTTCTTGGCACGAAGAGCATTGACCATTGCTCTACGCCAAGTGGGATAGTTTATCCCATTCAATGGACATGAAACTAGAACGGCTCTTGGATTATCAGAGGCATAGAGGAAATATGGTGAAGATGAATCTTGTCCCGGTTTAAATTTATACCGAGAGAGATCGAGACGCTTGAAGGGCTCTCATCCCCATGGCGGCTAAAGATGCAAGGTTTTGTCAAAAAACCCGCTCTGATACCATGTGAAATTATGAGTAAAAGCTTATATTTTTCATTGATCTGATCAAATTTATACAAGTTTACAGTACAAGGATCAAGGCAAAAGAAAATAAAAGATATGAAAAGATACATGTGCCGATACACATGCCTAAACTAAAAGATACATAATCCTAATTGACTGAATCAATGATTATAACCAAGGAAATAGATAGAATCAAATCAACTAATAGATATTCTTAAACTAAGAGATATTCTTCCAATATATATCAATGAGGTAACAATGTGGTTTTGATTAGTTAGGGTTTGTTGGGGAGTATTTGACTGCAATTTGAATGAATAATGGCACTGGATCGTTGGAGATCCATCTTGATAACTGAAGATTATTGCTTGCGAATCCCGAATAGAAAGAGTAAGCTAAGGATTCTAATATATAATCTTTTGACCTTTTATTGATGTGATTATTTATCTCACTTGAGATTCATTAATATGCAGATTATGAGAATAGGCAACTGAAATATAAGAAGGAAATACCAAAAGTGACAACTAGAAATATGAATCGAATTGTACGATTATTTTCCAATTGGTCATGATAGTTTTTTTACTGATATATAAGATGGGACACAAATGGTTCCTTATGCGGTCTTTCCAAGCCAGTACTTTGCACATCCTTCATTAGGTTGTGAGATTCTTAAGCCTTTACTCATATTTTATGATCATTCACTAGCTTGTGAGATCCTTAAGATATTTTAAATATTTATTGCCTTGAATTCTTTTGATAATGACGGTTTGCTGTTTTATTTAGAAGTTTTGTTACTAAGATAAATTTTTTAGGCCTGATCAAGTGTCGCACACACAAATGATTTGCACGTATTAATGCTTTTTTTTTTAACAATTATGTATGTAAGTATATATAAACTTACCAAATGAAGTTTAATTTTAATTTTTTTATTATGCTCACTTTCATATGGACTATAGTTTACTAATTTTAAAGAAGGAATTGTTATATTTTATATTTCAACTTTAGGATGAAATCAATACTCTAAATATTTGCCCAAATATAGTTCAAGATTTGCATGGATATCTTCCAAAAGCCACCAAGAATAATCCTTGAGCTCTTGCATCATCTTTGAAAATTTTATGACTTATTTTATAAATTCACTTATCTAACAGTCTTAAAGAAGATAATAAGAAATACTCAAAAGAATCAAATTAGAGGGAACGGAGATAACAAGTTAACAACAAAAGCTGTTGAGAATCATAAAGCTTAAGACATAGGAAAATACAAACTAAAGGGACCTCTATAAGTGACACATCTCAAATGTGTAATAAGTCTTTAGTTCTTTACGTTGAAAGAGAGTAAAGGGAAACATTGAGGAGACAAGATTTTTATTTTTCTCATAGTAAGAGACGATACATGTTTTAAGGTTCAAGGTATTTATTTTCTTGAGAGAGATGAGGAGATCTCCAAGAATTAGCAATGCCTTTTAGCATTTATGTATGCACCTTTTACAATATATTTATTAAATAAATTTAAATTTATTTATTTTTCTCATGGTCACTTTCATATGGACTATACATTAATATTTTTAAAGGAGAAAAGTTAGATTTTATATTTTATGTGCGGACTTGATATTTGGTGACATTTAACGAATTATAGACATTTTTACGTCATTTATGGTTAATACAAAGAAAAGTTTTAATATGTTTTGAGTAGATTAGTTAAGAATTCCTTGAACTATCCTATTTTTTTATTTCTAAACAATTAGTGCAAGGTATTCAAATCATTTAATGTGAATAGTTTTTCTTTATCCTCTTCATCTTCCCTAATGGTGATGTAGAAGTCCTAGATCGATGGAAGGCCAGTTTCTATAAGTTCGGAATTGGGAAAAAAGAGTTTAAGGAGTTGATCAGATGAGAAGACGGCAACGAATTTATCAAGGATTAGATAGTGGGAAGAGGAATTTGAGATCTATTTCAAGAGGGCATTATGAAAATTTTGAGGCATTTTCTTTTATAGTGTTGTTACTAGGAATTTTAAGCATGATGAAATTTTTAGTATCTTTTAGATGGATATTGTGCGTGTGAATTAGCATGAGATTGCTTAAAATTTGATCTACTTTGAATAAAAGTCTTATTAGAATTTAGTTCAGGTTGTATAAATGCAAATTTTAAGACATATTCTGCACTTAAATTTTAGTGCTCGTTAAATACCCAAAGAAAATTTGCACATATATTTAATAACCCGGTTATAATAAAGAAATAAACTAAAAAAATAGTCAAGATATTTATTCATGTGCAACACGTGTATCACACCTAGTCTATATCTATATCTATATCTATATCTATACTACTTATAAAAGAGGACTGAGGTGTTAAAACTTTTGATTGCCTCTTTTACCCTTCCAAAATTTAGTAATTCCCAATAATGCCTCGAAATTTATTCAATTCATTCTATTTATTACACTATAATTATTCTTGCAATAAACATGAGAATTAATATTAAAACTAAATATATATTATAAATTTTAATCATATTCCTCTAATTTTATTCAATTCATTCTATTTATTACACTATAATTATTCTTGCACTAAACATAAGAACCGATCTATATTATAAATTTTAACCATATTAGTCTTATGTTAAATAAGATAAATATTTCACTTTAGATATTAGATATTATACAATAAATATACAATTTTAATATATAAGTTAATAATATCATAACTTATATTTATAAATTATATCGTAATTTAAGATAATTTAATATTTAATTAAAAATCTAACATCTAATCTAATACTATAATATATTGATATGTGCATTTGATGTATAAAAATTTGTGGAGAGGAATACTAATATAAATGTTAACCTCTTGGTGTAGTCTAGAAATAGTATATATGTTATCATAATATATATTACTAACTATTGCAATATACTTATCATAGTATTTGGATATGAGGTAATTCTAAGCATACGGATTTCCGATCGGTGTGAGAAGCTATTACATTTGCTTTTGACACTGGATGTGGGAAGGTAATTATTGAAGAAGAAGCAGAGGTGGTAATTAGAGATATCCATATTGGGCTGGAGCAACACTCGACTGTTGGACGTTTTGTGGATGATATTCGGCAATATTGCACATGACTCGAGGAATGAGCTTTTCAGGTAGTTCGTCAAATGGATAATATAAAGGCTCATGTGTTGGTCCTAAGAGCTAAGGAAATTAATGATTTTGTGGTATGACTCGAAGACCCACCATCATTTTTACACAATATTTTGCAGTCTGATAAGGAGCAGCATTAATTCACATACTTTTGTTGTACTTCTGAGTTTACAGTTTAGTTTGGATGTGTCTTAATATTTTTTTCATGAAAAAACTATTGCAAATAATAATTAAATCCTAGCTAACAAAATAATTTATGACATCTCCCCTTTAAAACCTACTAATAATGCATTTAATATGAATTTAAGTGAGAAACTGAACCCCATAATTAAAGCATTCACATATCTTCTCGTACTGACTAATCAAATTCTCTTCATTAATTATGCACCAATTATTTCATGACTAATCTACTTCCATAAATATTCCACTTAGATCTCAAGAGTTGCATAAAATTATGCTATATATGAATGCTCAAATGCACAAAAGAAAACACTAAAAGAATCAAAAAAATGCAGGAAGTGAGAATTTTGACAGTGGAGTAAGTCCCTCGATTGTAGTAACCAGGATGTCCCGCAGTCAACAAGATTTCACAGGCGATAATTGAGAGAGAAGATTGTATTGCTTTTCTTTGGAGGAAATGAACAGATCTGCGACCGATTTCACCTCCAATTTACTAAAAAAAAGCATCAACCTATTAGTTATACAAGTATGCAAATTAGTGGAGAGAAAAACTAATATAAATGTCATTAAATTCATGATGAGTGGGTGGTTGGGGGCTCTGATTGAGTCCTCTTTGTTGTTCTCAGAAAAAAGTCATGACGAGTGCAATGTTAGATGGCCTTCAAATATTTTAGTCTCATATCATTACTTAATATGCATTACGTGCAAAGCACGTGTTACATACTAGTACTGAAAAAAGAACATAAGACTTTTGTGATTTTCTTTAATTATTTGGTCATTTCCTGCTGATTCTGCAAAGGGAAAAACTAATAAAACTTTGCTTTCAAAAAAAAAAAAAAATTCGTCCGTAGTCAAAAGCGGCAACAACCTGGTTTTGTTTAGTGTTGGCAGGTAGAATCAAATCTTTAACTAGAATTGAATACAGAAAGCAAGATTTCGTATCATTATGAAAGGCATGAATGTGTACGTACTTTATTACCCAAAAAAGATGACACGCTAAGCGAGTAGATAGAATATTACAACTGCAAAGTCCAGGTACAAGGAATGACCCACGTGGAGCCTCCCTACTTGAGAAACAACTTCATTCCAGACGGAAAATCCGTCTGAAAAGACCAAAATCCTTTTCTTTTCTCTCTAGAAGGACGACAGAAATAGGTGTCATGCAAATTTGTATTTATCGAAGAAGTAGCTCTAATATGGAAATTGACTTTTTTCTCTCTCTCTCTCTCAATAGTAGCCCCCATCTTTCATATTCTGAATTAGCCCCTCAAATCTTTTGGATTTGGATACAAAAGATGGTAAGAGAGGGGCATGGTTGTAATAATCTCGAAGTAGGGGAGTGGAAATGGAGAAGGTGCGATGAAACTAATTACGTTTGGACAGATAACTAGGGAAAGAGAGGTACACTATGACTTGTGTTTGTTTAGAGTAGAAATATCACTTAAAATTCAATTCCTCCCCTCTCATTCCATCCACTTTACAAAAAATAGGAAAAATGCTTCCTTTTAACCTTCCCAGCCATTTCCCGCACTTACTAAAAAATATAAACAAATACAATTTTAGGGTGGTTAGCGTTGTAACCTTTACTTTTCCCCTCCCCTCTTGACAAAAGCTATCCAAACCCATCGTTACAAGTGTTTTGAAATCAATCTCTCAAATCTTTATTATTTGAAAGTAGTCCCCAAAATCTATTTAGTTTTTGCAAATTAGTCCTCAAGTCTTTTCAACCTCGCGATAACTAGAGGGACTAATTTTAAAACACTTAATACATTTGGGCCGTGTTTGGATTGGGTATTACTTTTGGGTAATAACCCTTTATCCTTTAAAATGAAATAGTAAGGTGTTTGGTTTAAAATTTTAGGAGGGATTATGTTGGACTAATTAGTCTTTTAAATTGAAATAGTCCAGAGATTTTGGACTAAATAAAGGAGGGAATGGGGTGTTATTATAGTCTTGGTATTATTATCCTATTGGGATTATACCTAAAATGACAATATTACTCCTTCACATTTCCAAAAAAAAAAATATTTTGTAGCATTTTATTTCTTCCTCCTGTTAGTTCCTTGGTTTTGATGATGTTCTAACAAACAATTTATAACTAATCTTGTTTGTCTAGTGTTTGTGTTTTCATATTTATTCTAGGCAAACAATGTGTTGGAGGATGGATGGACTTGCGCCTACACGATCATATCCATTGGAGGATGGGAGGAATAGTGGAGTGAAGTAATACAATTCAAGTCAAGATTCAAGATCAAGCTTCATCCGTAGCCAAGACAAGCTTATTGTAAATCTCAAGCTTGGGTACATTAGTTTAGGTTTATACTTGTGTGTTTATACTTAGAGCTCAAGATTCATACACACACACACACACATTTATTTTGATTTATCACCGTTTTGGATTATAGACTTAACGACATGATTTTATAACTTTTCTCAAGTTTATAAATCTATTGGAAAGTATTTCAAAACGTGTTTAAAAAATCAAAAATCTCAAGTTTATATCTTTTCAAACATGCACTAACATGCACGATACACACTTTTTGTTTCTATTACAAAACAAGTTAAAATTGAGAATTTATTGTATCTATGGTTCATTGATTTTATCACATTAATTTATATCTTATATAAAGTCCATAAACCAAATCACAAGATCTCAATACTTGTTCATGTTCAAAATCATGCTTTTCACATATCATATTTTTCATGTTTTTGCAAAACAATTGAGTTTTAACAATTGGAAAATGCAATTTAAAATTTTCTTTGTTTACATGTTTATCTTTATATATAAACATTTTCCCAATTTTACTAATTTTGGAGTTGTTTTGTTATTTTCAATTGAGTTTACAAAAGAAGTTTTCAGCAGTTTTTAGAAACTGTTTATTTGTGTTCAAATAATTATTTCTCACAAATGGAAAGTGATATTTTAGAAATTATTTTTTAACATATTTATCTATATCTTTATAACCCTCCTAAATATTTTATAATATTTGGAGTTGATTTACTATGTCAAATTGATTTTACAATGTCAAGCATTTTAGCAGTTTTTCAGAATCTGAAATATCTATCCTGAAACAATTATTTATCACAAATGGGAAGTGATATTTTATAAATTATTTTTCTAACATGTTCATATACATGTTTAGAAACTTCTCTCAAAATTTCATGATTTTTGGAGTTTATTTACTATTTTTAATTGATTTTACAAAACTAGATATACAAATTTCAGAATCTGAATTTTGGGGTATTTTGGTATTTTCAGCCTATAACGGCTAGTTTTATTTTTGAGCGTTTTTGCTAGGATTTTTGGGTTTTAGGCTTTGTCTCTTCATCCTATATATACCACATGCCCTCATTTATTTCAGCAATAATCAAGAAGGTTTTAAACACGTTTTTGAAGAGTTTAAGTGTTTGTTTAGTTTGTTTGGAAGTTTAGTTTGTAAAGAAACTTTCACAAGAGCTTGAGGAGATCATCCTTTGGTGTTTGAGCATTCAACTCTTCTCCTTCTCTCTTGTCATCTAGAGAAGTTTTTCTAAACTCATATCTAGCGATTTATATGTTTGATTTTCATTTCCATAAGCTAGAATTTATTTGAGTTTAGTTTTGATTATTTCTCTTTGTCTACACACACAACCATTGAGCTTATAGTATTTGCATACATTGTATAATTTGAGTTGTGGGTAGTGTGACTTAGAGAGTGAGCTACATTGAGTTCTCATCCATTGTAGAGAATAAAATTTGTATTTGCGAGCTTATTGTGAGGACTCACATTGTAATACACAAGGACACCGAGAGAAGTGTGCGGTGAGAGACGGGGTTGTCCCAAGAGGAGTGGCGTCGATAGTAAAGCCTAGGGAGAGGTAGTAAATCCGAGCACTTGAGGGAAACACGGGCTTGAGACCGACACTTAGAGGGTGAGGTTGTGTGATTGCAATTGTGAGAGATTGTAAAATTTTCGGTGAGCTAGAAAATCGAATGTGTAGATGTTGTAAACGTTATTCGGGTGAGCGTAGAAAACCCGGTTGTGATAGTGGAGATCTCCTCGAGGCGAGGAGCGGAGACGTAGGTTGTGGGGACCGAACTCCGTGATCATATCGTTTGTTTGTGTTTGCTTGGCGTTCATTTCTATTTGTGCTTATTGCCTATTTCGCCAATTTTTATTGATCATTTCATCCACTATTTTGTTTAGTATTGCTTACATATCCTTGCATATAATCTTATTGAATATCATTCTTGCTAGGATATAATTTGTTAATTAGTTTTAATTGGCATTAATTCGGATTAGATTAGCATATTGCCCTATTCACCCCCTCTAGGGCAATTACACCTCCCTCGCTCCCTCATCCTCTCATGCATCTTTCTGAATTCTCTCTCATCATCTATTCTAAATGTATGTGAGAACATATGATTGAAACATCCTCTCTCCCTCCCTCTCTCCATCCCTCTCTCTCTCTCTTTCTCCTCTATACATTTCTTAATCCTCTCATGCATATCTCTGAATCCTCTCTTGTCATCTCTCCCAAATATACGTGAGAACATATGATTGAAGCCTAAAACTATTTGCATCTAAAATAAATGGGAAGAAATCTATCTCAAATAAAAAAAACTATCGGTTCACTATAATATTAATAAAAAATTTATGCCTAACATAATTGAGAAGAAAGTCAGACACCCAAAACTCGAGGTTATTTTGTTTGTTACACCATTTAGAAGCTATAATTCACTCTTGGTAGGAAGAATGACAAATTTGACATTTACTGTTATTTCATAATCCTATATACCTTTACAATGGCAAGTTCCAAACATGCCATTGGTATTAGATGTGTTAATAACAAATAGAGCCAAACAAATTATTACAAATTTAACTCACTATAGTCTCCTGGATTAATATATCCCAGGATTATAGTGAGTTAAATTAGTCCTAGGATAAAACAAATTCCTAATCCAAACATGGCCTTGGGGATTAATTTGAAATCATGAAGATATATATTAGGGACTAATTTTGAAGTACTTAACGATTTAGGGGGCTATTATCAAGAAATGAAAATTTGGGGGCCTCAATCTCAATATAAATTATGTGGTAGACATATAGGAAAATGGTTATGAATAGACTCAAATCAACCAAATTTTCGAGAATTTATACATGCAGCCTAATACGACGAAGTTTTGATATATTTCCCAATGCGGGATGTAGATCTGGATAGGACTTGCCCCATCTTCAGTAGGCCCAAACATGGGGCCTGTTAGTTCTCGCACTGTTTCAGGGACAATGCGTTCTTAATCTAATGGGCTCAAGCCTGGTACCAATATAATTACGAGAAAATGATTAAATACCTCTTAGAGTAATAGTGAACTATTAAACTTTTTTTAAATTTTTTTATATAACCCAATCCAGAATCGAAACCAAGGTCACGGGAGCCATATTGAAACCTAATAATTATTTGGATGACCAGCGGTGGGTTCAACCTTCTTGTTCTTCTTGAAATATTAATTTACCTATTTTCTCTATTTAAACTATACGTACCGGTCTAGTGTGGTCATTTCTTAGTTCACAACCAAAACAACTGAATATTGTGAATTGATAATGTGATAAAAAAAATATTGGCATTTCTTGTATTTCTTGCAATTTAAAAAAAAAATTCTTCAATTCCAAAATTGGAATAGGGTTTAATTTTTTTGAGAAAATAGTTAGGGAATCTTTTTGTTTGGGGAGGAGCTGAATTGATTAAAACTGATCAAGAAATGCAAAAGGATAGTGTCATGTCATCGATCTGTTAAATATTTGACCGTGAATTAACAAAATAACCATATAGGCACATAAACATAGTTATCGGGGAAATAAGTAAACTAATATTTTAGAGAGAAAGTTATGTTCATTGTGCTTTAAGGGCGACTTAGTCATTTATATAAAAGGGACAGATAAGATCTTTAAAAGCTATAAAAGACTAAAAAAACTAATCAAAACTCAGGGAGAATGTTAACTTAACAATGTTCAAACCTACACTTCCCAAGAGTTGCTCCTTCAAGCCATGTCCTCAAACTTTTACCAACCTAGACAGAACAACACGAAAAAGGACATGGAAGAAATTTTCAATAGCCCATAAGAAATATGGCAACATGTTGAGGTAAGATCTTTAAAGTTATAAAAAAAACTAAAGAATTAATCAAAAGTTCGGGAAAATGTGACCCCCAACAGAGTTCAAATCTGCACTTCTTAAGAGTGGTTCCTGCAGGCCATCTCCTCAAAGTCTAATCAGCCTGAAAAAAAAACCACACAAAAAAAGATCCAAATTTTCGATAGCCCATAAGAAATATAGAAACAGACTAACAATAAAAAAGGAGAAGAAAAGACTCTAGAATGGATCATTGTAGAGAGGGAGAAGAGGACAGATTGGGGGATGATACAGTATTTGTGGATTAATATAATGTAACAATTGTTTGAACTTAGTTACTTGTAATGTATATAGGATGTCAAATGATTGGATTTGAATCTAATAATTTGATTAGTGTAATAGAGAGGTTAAGTGGTTACATGCATTTTATGAGTAGAGAAGTCAATATAGGTTAGGTAAAAAGAAAATCTAAAGAAAAATAAAAGAATAAAAGCTAAATAACCACAAGTTACCAAGTGACAATTAAAGATTTTACTTAGTATGCAAGATGATAGATAGATAGATAGATAGATAGATAGGTAAACATAATCGAATTACCGTGATTTTCATGACTCTCAGGTCAACAATAAATATCTCAGCTAAGAATACAAATATCTTAGGTCGACCCCATTATATGATCATCTTATTAATTAGATCGTATCAATCACACAACTGCACTACAAATATCTAGCATTTATGTATTCTCAATTATCAAAACAAAACACACCTACTCCACCAAAATTTCACCTGTCAACCTCCTCCAAATTGACAAACAAACAATGGAAGAGAAAGTAGAAGACAAGCTCTTAACCGTCAACATCTCCGACGAAACCACCACCCCAAAACTGCCTCCACCACCGGCACCGGAACATCCACCGCCACGGCATTCCTGCAACTGGCCCTGCATCATCGGCTGCTGCTTCACAGCCATCGCAGCTCTCGGCCTAACCACTCTCATCCTCGCCTTCACCGTCTTCAAGATCAAGAACCCTACTCTCTCCCTGAACAACATATACGTCACCAATCTAAACCTCTTGTTCTCGACCCCTAGCCGTCCGGTATCCATCAACGCGACCCTAATCGCCGATATCTCAATCAAGAACCCCAACGCCGAATCCTTCCAGTTCGATAGAAGCACAACAAAATTCTATTACATGGGGGAGACGGTGGGCGTCGGGTATGCTCCGTGGACCCAGGTGGCGGCAGATCGGACAGCGAGGATGAACGTCACGGTCGACGTTCTAGCAGATCGGGTGGCCGTGATGGCGAACGCGACCGGGACTGTGATGGCGTACGGGTACGTGAACCTGACGAGTTCTACGGATGTTAAGGGTAGAGTGAGCGTGATTGGGGTTTTTAAGCGTGATATTGGGGTTGTGATGAATTGTAGTATGAGCTTGGATTGGCCTTTGGCGTCTAAGAGAGTGAAATATAGAGTGTGTGACGCTTATGTGCAGTAAGTAGCCGGAAGGATTTCTGTCAAACATCGCATATTTTTGTCATAAATATTGAAAATTCTTGTGTATGTTTTGGGCCAGAGAAATTTACATCTACCATGATCAAAATTTTCTAATTAGTGCAGACAATCAAAATTTTCTAATTAGTGCAGACAGTTTACATGCGTCTGATGAGAGATCTGGATGTCTAAAAACGTTCGGGATGTGATTCAAATGTCTGATCAGAAGTTTGAGCAAGTAGAGAAGCAGCAGGCAATTTCTGGTTCTAGTACGATCGCCAAGTCTGACCCTGTCAGATAGAGTATTAGGAAGGATTCTCATAATCTCCATTATCAAATATAGTGGAGAAATCATTACTTTTATCATAACTGTTGGTTTATTTAGTGAGCGGATGTAGTTTGCCTTTGATTGTAAATTAGGAATTAACTCGGTTTATGAAGGATATTGGCCAATTGTGATTTGGTTTAGGGCTTCAGCCTCTTGATCTGCCTAAAAGAAAGGGATAAATCTACAATTGTGATAAAAGTGTAGTAGTCTCTCCACTACTCTAGTGCAAAGATTCCAGGTATGACTCGCTTCTAGGAATAGCAAAGAGCAATGTATGGACGAACTCTTCTAATTGGCTTGGTGCTAACTATGGAAAAATTATGGACTGATAGAGATAAGAAGCTATAGAATATTTGGTGCTTGAAATGAGAGGGATGGACTTCTTTTTTAGGCTTCGATCGAGCCACTCAAAAAGTAAAAATTAGGATATCTTCTAATTCAAGAGATAAAAGAATAAACACATAATCTTCTAAATTTAGTAGGAGTGAAAAGATTAAATTTAAAATTATATAAGCGTATTAAGAGGATCCATTATGTAATAATCACGAGAGCTAAATTATTAGGATAATTAAGCATGTGAGAAATGTCTTAATTCTCCATTTAACGTAATTAGAAAGTAGTATTCCATCATATCTTATAACTTAGGAATTTCTTATTTGACAAAAGAAAGAATTTTTCTGGTTAAGAAATATGATCTCGTTATATCCTACATTTAAGAAGTAAATTTAATGACAATCCTATTAAATCCCACAAATTGTAAAATAAATTAGAGTTGGTGTTTGTTTACATGCAAGTGAAAAATAAAAGTAAAAAAGTGACTCACTTATAATACTTCGAGTGTTTGTTTGCATGCAAGTGAAATGCAAAAATTTATCACATTAGATTTAATGTAATTTTGATTTCTCTTAAAAAATATTGAATTCCCATTTAAAGCTTGGTTTGGTAGGTTACGAGGAGGGGAGGGGAAGATGGGGTGAGGTGCATTGAGATGCAAGAAAGGATATACGTTTTTCGGTTCTTTTGGTTGGAGGTGGGGTGAATGGAGGTATATGAATTTTTCTTGTTTGGTTGAGAGGATGAGAAAAGGAGGTGAGGTGATACATTAGTTAAAGTACACTAATAGCCTTTTATGGGGAATATTTTTTATCTAAAGAAAAGGACAATTGTATAATTATGAAAAATTGATAAGGATATAAGAGTAGTTATAGAATAAACTCCCTCTCTCCTCATGTATCCCTCCAAATCAGAGAGATAACTCTCTCTCTTTACACTTTCAATTCATTTTGCACCTTCTCTCAGTACACCTCACCCCACCATTCAAAAACCCTCTACTAAAAAGGGCATTTTTTTTTTTTTTGTCTCTCACCTCACCCAACCTCCCCTCCTACCAAACCAAGCCTAACACTACATTTGGGAGTTTAGTAATGGAGGGGAAGGGAAGGGAAAACAAGGCTAGGAAAGAGAAGAAAGAAGGGAGGGGGAGGGGGATGTAATAATCATGTTTGAGAGTTTAGTAAAGAGAATATAGGGTAATCATTTTTTAGCTGTTGGATTCGTATCATGATGGTCCAAAATCTTTTACCTCCTCTGTACCCCAATTTGGGCAGTATTCCAATTATATAGAATTGAGGCTAATGGATGTACACTTTGTCAACTCTCTTTCCCTCCATTCCCTTTAAAAAAAAAAGTCCCAAACAATGTAAACCTATTTACCTTCTTTCCCATTTCCCTCATCCAACGCCATCCAAACAAGGCATAAATGAAAAGTGGACACCACTTTTAATTAATGTCTTTAATCATATTTATTTATAAAATTTAGTTTGCTACATCATCTTCATTTCTATATCTGGGTGGTTGTGAGGTTCTAATATAGCTCTCGAGTCTTGGGTTCAATTCACGAGGGCTTCTATATATATATATATATATATATATATATATATATATATATATATATATATATATATATATATATATATATATATATATATATATATATATATATATATATATATATATATATATATATATATATATATATATATATATATATATAAACATTGTATTCCTCTTGTGTGATGACATTGATGTGAAGGTCAGTTGTTAAAACAATAATTTTCACACTTTAATTGATGTCATTCAATTGACCAAGCGTTCAACTAATACATTTCATCCACAAGTTAAGGGGTTCAAATAAATCTAGTAAAGTTTGATGTCTGATTCAGGTCAAGTAAGCCAGAGATGCATTATAGACTACTTTAATCTAATACTATTCTAAAATGTAAGGGGTCTTAACATTTTTTTCCCAAATGCCCTCAACAAAAATCTCACCTGACAATATTAAATAATATCACATCATCAATATCTTATATCTAAACTTTTGCTTATAGGTATACTATCTATTGTAAGGATCATATTATTATTAGTTATTATCTAACACTATTCTAAAAGTGTGAAGGTGTTAAAACTTTTTCCTAAATACCCTCAACAAAAATCTCAATTAATAACATTAAATAATATCACAACATCAATGTCTTATATCTAAACTATTGCTTATAGGTATACTATCTATTAAAAGCATCTTATTATTATTAGTTATTATTAAGGTAAAAAATGACCAAAGTTGGATGGTTGGCAAGAGCATTGTATTTAATGAGATGATGTACATTAGAATAATAATTAATAAGAAAGAATAGTATTTCGTTGAGAGCATTCGTGAACTCTTCAGTATGATAACAAATATAAAGTCACACCTAATTTTTTTAAAATCAAAGTCACACCCAATTTTACAACACAGATCACTCATGAATAATGAAGAAGGAGTACAATGTGAAAAAAGGAGTGACAATATGAATCTACTATTTCCTTTCATTTTCCGTACAAACCAATTCTGCCAGTTTTCTTCTACGGTGATAAGTATCACTGGGCCATGAAATAAACTAGGCCATGAAAACCTTTTATTCTACAGTTACAAAAATAGACAATAAAATTTCCAGTGAACACAAGACAATAATATTTTATTTACACATATAATGATGTGAGAGTTGACTCTCCATTATTTGAGAGGCATGTTAGTTATGAGATTGATTTATTTAATGGCTTTTTAGTACCTTAAGAATGCACATATATTAAAATACCATCAAATCATGAGTTATAAAAACAGTAGCCAGTACTCTTATCATGGTTATAATTATTTCCACTACAGTTACAAAAACTTATTTACACATATCAATTATGCATTGTTAGTAATAAAAATTCAATTTAGAACTCAAAAGTCACCTGACTCCTATAAACTGATTGTATTTCCTCAAATCAAACTATCCCACAACAAATAGAAAATGGAACGTGGAGAAAAGTAAAGGAAGAGAAGGAAGACAATCATCACAGGTTAGTAAACATTTAATCATAGTTCATAGTATTTTTATAATTTTCTTATTGTTGTGAAAAATAGTGCTAGATGGTTATGATAACAAACATAAATTTAGATTAGTACTTTATTTATTGGATTCTATCTATGCTTAGCAATTTATACTCCAGAGCTGTGGGCACTGACAACAATCACTGCATATAATATTTTTTACCCCTTTGATTTCCCCCAACTATATTGTTACCGTTTATTGGGGATCTTTTTTATATCAGAAAACTCAACCATAGTTTTACTTCTATGAGAAATATTGTAACCATAGCTGTATGAGAAATGTCGTTGTTGGAAACATGACATACAACGAGGCAGAATATGCATATCATGACAATTAATCGAAATTAATTAGAATTAGAAGAATACCTGAAACGCTTTCCGAATTTCTTTAATAATATGTCCCAAGATCAACCCGAAATAGCTTCCTCAAGAGAAAAAGCCTCCAATTGAAATCCACCCGTCACCGAAGAGGAGCAATACTGAGAGATAGGTTCTCGAATTTCTATTTTTCTTATTCTCTTATCTTCATAAGATTTTCTGTGTCTTCATAAGGCTACATATGAACCCTATATATAGGATTAGACTAGCCTTAAAGATTTTAATTTTAAACAATTCATAATTGTTCAAAACTCTATCCATAACAATTAAAGATAGAATAGAATTATTTAAAAACTTTATCCATAACAATTAAGGATAGAAATAGAATTGTATTGCATGTATACCTCTTCTAATGACATTAGTGAGACCAATTGGGTCCCATATCGAGAACTAATTATTAATCAAATTAATAATTTTAATTTAACAATCAAATCTCTATCCGACCAACTATTCATAAAAGCTCTTCCATAATATGAGATTAATCATTTATAAATAATATTTTACATTCAGTCCTCTCGGTATCATTTATTTTAGGCAACTCTTTTGAGCAGGATAATTCACCTATTTGCTCATGCCTAAATTGCAATTCCCATGGCATAAATAAAAATCATTTTGAAACATCAAAATATTTTATTTCTTATAAGAAAATAAATTTTGAAAAATATTTTTCAAAACCACCTGCCAGCAGGAATTTAATAACTTCATGGGAATGCATAATAAATTAACTCATCATAATGAGCATACTGGATCCTATCTAGATATCCATCATTTCCCTAAATGAAATTTAGCAACCCAACATTTCAGGTTGTGTAGCGCTTGCTAAACAAGCTTAACCATCACATCAAAGCATACTAAATTATCAAATCTAAAATGACAATATCATCAAGTCAAAGGGACCATGTAACAATTTGAATTCCCCATCTCCTAGGTGACTCGTCTTAGAGTATCCAAATACGGTCTAGTGCTACACACATCACAATGTGTGCTTATGACATACACCCGGGGAATCCCCATTCCCGGTGGTTAAGACCCACCACCACATCTCACATGTCGGTGTCATGCATAATAACCTGTTATAACAAAGTTATCCTTTACTAGCTATAGGTTAAGCACAAATCTAAGAAATCTCTAAGTTATATCATATCTCCAAGCAAGCAATCATCACATGGCATGATCTAACAAAATAACTTCTAAGGATATATAGCAATTATATAAATGATGCCCAAATTATATGTGCAATAATTAAATCTATTAACATTACAATAATATTACATAATTTATATTGGATGTTCAAGGGCATATTATTACTATTCTAGCGGTCGTAACCCAAGCTATTCTTAAGTCGCACTCATGCTCATTGAGCAAACTGTACTATGTAAATTTGAAAGCCTTGTTGAAGAACTGACTGAACAATAAACATTCTATTCTCACTACATCAATGGCTTAGTTAAACTAAAATCTAAATATACTACAAGTCGAATGGCTGGTTTAGTTGTGAAACTAAAATAGCCCAGTTAAACTAAATATAAGTAACTGGGCTATTTTAGATAACGACATCTAAAATTTTATACTATTGTCATTCTGGGAATGAAGGAGGGAAATATGTAAGGAAACTAGGGCAAAAGTATTCATCTTTTATCATCTTTATTTATTGGCTAAATGTGATCATAGGACCTCCTAATTTCAGAATCAAATACAGATCCAATAATTATGATTTATCTAATAGACCAAAGCCTCCTCTGTCGTCAAGGAGTTCATAAACTTTTTTTTTTTTAAAGAAACTTAGAGATTAGATATAGATTCTATTATAACTTTAGGGATACTGGTGATATATAAATATTATAACTGTTGATGTATATAATCACAGTCACTAACCTCGGATGAGTTTAGCTTTAAAGAGAGCGGAGTCCGCTTTCTCTCCTAAAGCCCAGCGACGCTGACTCCAGCCAAAGGATTCGCCTACAACAGAAAGAAGGACCTGCGGAAGAGGCGGAGTTGGGATCTCCGGTGGTTCCTCCGACGGTCAAGTTAGTAGAGTGGGGGATAGTCTAATGGAGCGGGAATTCACTCAGAAGAGATTGCTTACCTTGTTAGCTGTTCACGTTTCTCTTTATAGGTAGGGTTAAGGGGGTATTTCCGTCTTTCCATTAGTTTGGGAACCACCGGTGAGTCAGCCCTCCCCCCTCCACGTGTGAGCCGAGGATTGGCTGAACATCCCTCCGCCTGCTAGAGTGGCTGGCCTTTACAGGTGTCAAATTGGGAGTAATCTGAGGGTTGGTGTGGTCTATTCGCTATTAATGGGATGGGATTGGCGGCTCAGAATGCATGGGTCCGAGGTGCCTTAAATACCGTGGAGAGATGGGGAATTAAAGGTGTCGGTGCATTTAATGCGATGTTGATGGGCTCGAAATCTTGTGTGGCCATCGTTTGAGTGGAGAGAATCACGCAGGTGAGAGAAGGGGAGCCGTGGCGGATGGCCGACTCATGCGCCTCTTAGGGCGTCCCAGGATGATTTCTTGAGGGGCGATTGGGGCGCCTTATCGTCGCCCTAGAGGGCGAGTGGCCGAAGGGTAGGCTGGATTCGTTCCACATTGTTTGGAGAGGTCGGCAACTTGTAGGAAGGGATCGTAGCGAGTCCGGAAGGACGGCCGACACCGCCTTCCGCCGTCCAAGAGAGAGAACTGTCGATGGGCCGACTCGCACCGCCTTTCGCGTCGGTCATGGCGATAGTCGTCTAATGGACCGGGACTGGGTCGGTACATGCAGGCCGGTCGGTGGGTTGAGTGTGGAGGTTCATGTTGCTCCAAGTTAACGAGCAGAAATGCTTATCCATATTAACACTTGGTTTTCCTCTTTAATCATTAATTAGTGGTTATGACCATAACAATAACGTTAGGGATACTGATCATATATAAACATTAGAATAAGACAAGATTATGTTTAACTTGGAAATTCCGCGGCGTAATCCTTCTTTTCCCTCTTGAAGGTTACAATGGCAAATATTCAGAGTTTCGACAATTTCACCACCACCATGATAGGGACTATTCAAATGTCAATCTCTGCTCAAGTGCCACTTACTTTTCAACCTAATTTGGTTCAACTTGGTGCTACGAGTCAAGTTTCAACGTTCACAATCACGATAGGTTCTATTCAGGTCATAATACCCGATCAATTACCGCTTACCCCTCAACCTACTATGGTACAACTTGGTGCTATGAGTCAGTTTCCAGCATGCTTGTTAGCCCTCCACGCACTGTGTATCACCTACAACTAAGGATGACGACAACGAAGTCATCATAGTGTCAAGTGTCATGAAGAGGAAGGCTAAAGAGGTGTTTTCAACCAATCCTCGGTACAAGGGGTCTAGAAAGAGTACTAGAACAACTACCAGAGGGATCATCATCCACGACCAAACTCCACCAGCTGCAACTAAAAACAATGTCACTACTGTAAGGTCGAAAAAAGTTTATTGATTGAATGAATGTGTTACAATTAAATTATCTCGATTACAGAGGAAGAGAAGATTGATTTGACTTCTCTTTTGTATGGGTTCTTGGTGGCGATAGGATGCTTCACTCAATGCTCAAGTCGAGATTGCTTTCCGTTGACGATCAGATCAAAGCTGCAAACGATCTAGAGGTTGCTGATGAGATTTCCGATCTCTCTCCTGCGCAAGTGTCTAAATCTCCAAGTCTAAAAAACTCCTCCCTGCAATAGTCGTCCAAGACTATTTATAACAGTTAAGCACACAACTGGTGTGCTATAATCGTGGGAACGTGAGTTAATTGATGTGGACGTGGGTATAACTGATATCCACTATTCAGTTCACGTGTCTGTCGTGGCCTTCATGGCCTTCCTGGTCGTTGGCTTTCTTTGTTATGGCGAAGCCGAGCTTTAGATGACGAAGCCGCTCTTCATTGACCGGGTGAATCTTGATTGAATGACGGTTCGCTACTTGGGTGAACTGTTGATAACGAAGCCACCGCTGGCTAACCTCACCGGATGTGTTTATGCATTTTGGTGAGATGACAAGCTTCACCGGGTGGCGAACCTCGGCTGAATGAAGAGCTTCACGCTGGCTAACCTCGATCGAATGAAGAGTCACGAGTGGCTAACCTCGACTAAATGAAGAGCTTCACGCTGGCTAACCTCGATCGAATGAAGAGCTTCACCGCTGGCTAACCTCGACGAATGAAGAGTCACGAGTGGCTAACCTCGATCGAATGAAGAGCTTCACCGCTGGCGCATTCGCTCGATGAAGAGCTTCACGCTGGCGAACCTCGCTCGATGAAGGGCTTCACGCTGGCGAACCTCGATCAATGAAGATCGAATGAAGAGCTTCACCGCTGGCGAACCTCGCTCGATGAAGGGCTTCACGCTGGCTTAACCTCGACGAATGAAGAGCTTCACCGCTGGCTAACCTCGTCGAATGAAGAGCTTCACCGCTACAACCTCGCTCGATGAAGGGCTTCACGCTGGCTTAACCTCGACGAATGGAGAGCTTCGCCGCTGGCGAACCTCGACGAATGAAGAGCTTCGCCGCTGGCTTAACCTCGACGAATGAAGAGCTTCGCCGAGTGGCTTAACCTCGATCAATGAAGAGCTTCACCGCTGGCGAACCTCGATCAATGAAGAGCTTCACGCTTGGCGAACCTCGCTCGATGAAGAGCTTCACCGCTGGCTAACCTCGATCGAATGGAGAGCTTCGCCGCTGGCGAACCTCGTGCGGATGAAGGGCTTCGCCGCTGGCGAACCTCGACGAATGGAGAGTCACGCTTGGCTTAACCTCGGTGAGTAAAGAGTTTCGCTACTTGGCGAACCTTGGTTGAGAGTTGCTTCGCCACCAGGCTAACCTCGATCTCAAGCTCGCAACTAGTAAGCTTATGACCCTCGCCTTCGCTTACATGGATTTTTATTGTCTACAAGATCCCTTCAAAGTTTTAGATCGTAACCGTGTTGTGAGGGGTCTGAAATACTTTGAAATAATCTCATAATCATCAGTGACGTTCGTTTGCCGACTTCGTCTGCTACATACGAAGTTCGAGCCTCGTGTTCGCTGAACCTCGTCATTTAGCCCCAACCTCGACAAGCAGCATGTGCGCGTATGGCGGTTTAGGGCTTCAATTCCAATTGGGTGGCCCCCACTTTTGCTTTGATGTCAATCCCAGAATCTCATTTGTTAGATCTTGTCACTCGAAGATCGTGTGGCGCTTTGTCAACGTATCTCAACCGTAGAAATACACCGTTTCAATACCCTATATATAGGGGTAGGGCTGGGGAAATAGGAACCGATGTTTCCTATTCCCTGTTCATCTTCCTCAAGCTGCCGCAGCCCCATCCTTCGCTCAAGACAACTTCACCTCCTTTCACCATGGCCCCAAAACCGCCGATAAAACAAAGAGGACCACCAACCGCCACCGCCAACCGAATCGGCCACTTTCTCGTGTAAAAGACCTAAGGACATTGCTCGTCAAGACATGACTTTTAAAACTGCCGTAAAGTTGGTTTTATGACATGATTTTCACTCGAGACGAGATCGATCTCAAAGATTATAGCTTAACTGCGCCGGCCGTTTTGACGAGGCTTGCCTCATTTGATCGATAAACCTCGCCGAGGTTCTTGATCTTCGGATCCCCATAGGGTCTCTGTTTTGAAACTCGTCTGTTTGGCGAGGTTTGATTCTTTAGACGAGGCTCGTTTCGGTGAGTCTCGTCCTTTTGAATGATGAGTCTTGTTTAGCGAGGCTCGTCTTCTTGTTGGATGAGTCTCGTTTGGCGAGGCTCGTTTTCTTGTTGGATGAGTCTCGTTTGGCGAGGCTCGTTTTCTTGTTGGACGAAGTTCATTTCTTGTAGACGAAATCCGTCTTTTTGACGAGGTTCGCTCATTGATGACGAAGTTCATTTGTTTGACGAGGCTCGTCATCAGAGTGACTTTGTCCTTTTGAAGTGGCGATTTAAACCTCTGAGACTAACTTCTTCATCTCTTTTCTTTTGTGTAGTTGAGCATCCCTCTACCCCCATCCCTCAATGGGGTGCTTTCGGAGCAAATGGTACTCAGGAGGCGGAACCTGACTTTCTATCCTCGCTGGTGAATATCCCTATATTTGTGGACCGAAATGAAGAAGAATTAAAATTGCTCTCTGAACCCTCGACACCCACACTTAGGCGTTGGATTACAGATGCCCCCCCTGGAATCTGTCAACCGGGACCAGATTGTAAAGCCTATCTTCCTGTTCGGTGATAATGCTGAAGATCCAGATCTATTGGATTTGGGTTCGTATAGGTGGCTTCGAGTGGTGAACTCACGCTACATGTTCTTGCCTGCAATGGAACGTGACTATTCACTTACTTCACTAAGAGCTGCTTCTGCTTCTAGAAGGATGAATTGGGATTTAACTCCCACTCAGGATGGAGTAATGTGTGGTCGCTTTTCCCGAGATGGTGCACAGGTGGACCGCCATGGTCATCATGTAACTGGTCTACAACCTGGGCTTTTCCAAAGGGAGCTTCCTGTTGGTGAATCAGCTGTCGCGGCCAACACTTTTGGTCGTGCTTTCCATAAGGTGGAGGGGCAATTCCCTGCCAAAGATTTCCGGACTCCTGGCTGGTCTCGATGGAGTTCTTCTCAATGGTGGCCTCGCCACCAATACATTCTAAAAGAAAATCGTGACTAATTGGAGAGGTTTGGCCTTAGGGCTCCGTCGAGGCAACTCAATTGGGCCCGAGGAATAATTCTCAGAATTCCTTGGAGTTTTGGAATTGTATAACTCGATACCCACACTTTTTCACTCGGATGGCGAATTGGGGATTGCTTTGCATGAGATGGCCGAGATTTGGACTACCTCATGGAAGGTATCCGTCTGAGGAGTACATCCCGGTATAAAGAGTTGACAGATTTGGAGAAAGATCACCCCAAGTAGTGGAAACTTATTGGGAAGTGATGTGCCACTACTATATTTATGTTCATGCATGCACGGACGCTACCGATAAGAAGGGGGAGAAGTTCATTAGTCACAACACTTGGGCCCACTATCTCTTTGAAGGGCTAGATGATAAGGAAGCTACTGTGGTGCCCCTGGGTCCTCTTGAGGCGGGTACATTGTCGCGCTTGTGCTCGACAACCTTCCGCTTTATGTGACTTCCTCGACGAGCATGGCTTCCTGCAGGGACGACGCTTGACACTTATATTTATCGAGCTGGGAGCCATTTCTTCGGTAGTCGGCTAGCAGCTACCTAATGTTGTGGCTCAAACACATCGTCGTCCCCACCAGCAGCTTTGATTCATTGGCACCTGAGGTGATTTTTCCTGCTGTTTGCTTAGCACACGGGCGTCAATATGCACTTCTTCCTGCGATGATTGCCCGTATTCATTGGGGATTAAGCATCTTTGTTACGCCTTCTGCCATGGTGTTGAGAACCCAAGGGTGGAATTACCATACGCCTATCTAATGGCGTGGTTTGTCATGCACCGCCTCTACTCTCATGGGTACACCCTCCGCCATATAGAGGGACAAATTACCTTTCATCCGTGAGGCTAGAGAACGCCGATTGAGCAAACATTACATGGCTTCAAGGCGCTTCTTCGACTATAAGAGTTATTCTTTAACCTGCCTCCCTCATTTTCCTAGGGTCAGTTATGGACAAGCTTTGGTGGATGAACCCAATGCTCAGGGTTATACCACTTTGTCACTTGGTCGCTTCTTATGGCTCATGAGCATTCGACGGTATTTTATCCGCCGCTTCGGTCCTCAGATGCTTATTGGAGCCTTATCTACCCCGCCGCTTTGCTCCGCTAATTTGGGTATGATCAACTGTATGTTGATAATCCCATTCTCAATTTCAATCCGACGGTTGCGGCTTAGTCGGGAGCCGTGGCTTGGTACCGACCGTTGCCGGCGCACGTGCTCGCTTTCTTCCGCAACGAGACCCTCAATCCCAGGCGACGTTCGCTTATTGCAAGTGGCATTGCATGGCAAACGCCGAAATTCCAGGCTTCAACATCAACTCTTCTGGGCTACGATTGATTCGGCGCCGTTATAGGGAAGGCCAGACTTCAACGAGGAGCCGCATTCCGGGACTGAAGGAGTATTTGCATGTCGAAAAGGATGCTGGAATTGCTAAACCCCAGGTTAGCGTGGAGCCATCACGCCAATCCAGCCATCACGCCAATCCAGCCCACATGAGACCCAGGCGGATATAGATGAGGCTCTAGATGAGTACGGCAGCAACATTCCTTCCTCTGCTGGTGTTGAAGAAACTTCCGGGGCTGAACCTGTATCAGAGGCACCTAGAGATTTTGTTCCTTTTGACGAACCATCGGAATATCTTCCACAAGATCCTCTTGAAAGCTCTACCTCACCCAAATACTGTTGGAGTCGTCCCAAGAAACCACCCCACTTGAGCACGGAGGAAGCAAAGCTTTGTGCCAACAACTCGAGGATCTAAAGACCGGGGCCTCCTCGGACCAAGCGTGTAGTCAAGCGGGTAAGGAGAGAAGCCTTGATTGAATCTGCCGCCAGCTTGAGCCCCATTACTGAAGGCCCTCCTGATGCTGCCAAGAGTATGCCGGATGATGCTGAAGAGTCTCCGGTGGTTGCTGTTGTTTCTGAGTCAGAGACCAGGACTCAAGATGATGATATCGGGCATCCTCGCCACATTGTGCCCGAAACTTCACTTGCTTTGACTGTCGCCACCACCCCCTCAATTGAAGTCCCGCCAATTCCGTCCTCGGCTTGTCCGTTGGGCTCAAATCCTTCTGCTGGTACCCCCTCTTCTTTTGACTTGTCAAAAGAATACGGGGTATCTATGATTCGCAATAATTTCCTCACCATCCTAAAAGAATCTCCTGCTCAAGTGTTAGAGCGTGGTGGGGATTTTGCCGATCAAGGCTGTATTGGAACCTCTCCTGGATGTGATGCAAAGCCTGACCAACGCTTACAACACGCTTTACCAACCTATCCGTACGTAGAGACCCTTTTCAACAAATGGCGAGACAACAAGGACTTCTCTTTATTCCATGATTGAGGACCGTGCTATGCGGCTTAGGAGAATAAGAGATGATACCCAATTTGAGCTCCAACGCCAAATACTGAAGAAGCAGACTATTGGCCGCCTCTTTGAGACGGCCGACTCAGATAATGAAAAGAAAAGGGTTGCTGGTGCCGAGCGTAACCAACAACTCCTGGTTGACTCCTACAAGGCTGCACTCGTCGATATTCAGGCAAAATTGGCGGAGGCAGAGAGTGGGCTAGCGGCTGCTACTGAGAAATATCAGACTCTGATAGCTCAATGTAGGCACATGAGGCCGCAGTGCAAGCCGAATCTAATGACCTGGAAGGGCTAAGCGTTGCTGTGAGTCAAATGCATGTACTTTCTGACGACGATCTTTATAAACAGGCGACGGAGGAGATCAAAGTCGCTCACAAAGAAACTATGGTCAAGATTGCTACCGAGATCCGCCAAACTCTTGAGAACTTGTAACTCATGTACCTTTGATTTTGCTATAAAATTTCGACTTTTATGTTTGACCAATGTTTTCTTGTGCAATTTGCGTTTGCAACCTGGAATTTTTAGCAAATCGCCAGCTATAAACGGACTTGGTATGTCTTTATCAGCTGCCGTTTGAGCTGGACTAGCCATAATTTTCCCCTCAGTATGGTGAGTTTTCGAGGAGTTTCTTTTAGGCTTAATGCTAAAATCTCCCCTCTATCCTTAGCCGTTCAAGGCGTTGGATTAAAAGATAGGGGCAACTCGTCTGGTAAACCACCCTCAGGCATAAAATAGTGTGAGAGTGATCAAATCGTTCAGTGACATAAAAGTATAACGATCGCGGATCGAAGCAATCAAGTTGTTCGCTGACATGAAAGTATAACAACAATGATTAAGAACAGAGTCATTTAGAGGAATGACCATGTGGGAATAGTCAAGTCCTTCAGTGACATAGGAGTATAACGACTATGGTTGAAATAGAGGCACATCGCATGGTAGGCTACTATTCGGTAAGGGGGTTGATAGGGGTATATCGCTTGGTTAACCACTATCTAACATAAAGTCCCTCGCAAATATGGCGATATGGAAATGATCAGGTCGTTCAGTGACATAGAAGTATAACGACTGTGATCGAAAACAATCACATTGTTCAGTGACGTGAAAGTATAACCACTGTGATTGACATGGAGACACATCATTCGATAAATCAAAATTAGATGACAGCCGTTGTTTATGAGGAATTGAAACATTGGCACATCGTTGAGTAAGCCTATACGGGGTGACGAACATCATTCGGTACGAATAACAAACGCCGAGAAAATAGAATATTGGCGCATCACTTGGGAGGCCAATATAGGACAATGAACATCACTTATGGGAAATGGTGGACATCGTAAAGATAAAATATTACGCATCACTTGGGAAGCCAATATTTTAGAAATAACAAGATAATTAATTAGGGGTAATATTTCTTCTAAACTTACCGCTGATAGGCATCATGATTTTGTCGCCTTCTTGATTGGTTAGGCTGATGCGCTCCATTCGAGTAAACCGACTCCACTACTAATGGTCCTTCCCATTTTGGTTCAATTTCCCTTCTTCTTAGAATTGAGGATCATTGGGCCGGACAATGAAAGCACGAGGCCACCTTCCTTGAAAATGCGACACTTAACTTTCTTGTCAAATGCTTTAGAACCGGACTTGGTAAAACTCGATATGTTGTTGAGCCCGTAGTCGCCATCCAAAGATTTCAAGTTCCTCAAAGCGTCGGCGATGATTTTCTTCACCGCCATTCCGTGGTTAATGCTATTCGTAGCGACGAAATTTGAATCCCCATCGGTAAAATAGCTTCACAACCATAAACTAAAGAATATGGGGTGGTACCCGTTGGTGTGCGAACCGTTGTGCGGTAAGCCCACAAACTTTGTCCCAACTTATCATCCCAATCCTTCTTATTTGAAGAGACCATCTTAGTAAGGATCTTGATGATCGTCTTATTAAAAGCTTCAGCTTGTCCGTTCACAGCAGGATAGTAAGCTGTTGATGCTAAATTCCGGATTCGGAATTTATCGCAAAATCGCGTGAAAGCATGACTGACAAATTGTGGACCATTGTCGTGGACAATCTGTCTTGGCACACCATATCGGTATATGACGTGATGTTTGACAAACTTGATCACATCACCAGTCTTGACCATTCTTAGTGGGATAGCTTCGGCCCACTTTGAGAAATAGTCAGTTATCGCCAATATGAAGCAGTGTCCTTTTGAAGAAGGCGGAGAAATGGGACCAACAATATCCATTCCCCATGTTTCAAATGGCCAGGATGTGGCGGTAGGATGCAAGTGTTCCGGCGGCTGGTGAAGGTAATTAGCATGTATTTGGCATGCATGGCATCGTTTAGCGTAAGCCACGGCATCCCTTACCATTGTCGGCCAATAATAACCGAAGCCCACGCAGCCGTCCCATAACTTAGGTCAGTGGTGTGCTCATAAACACCGTCATGAGCTTCTTTCAAGACTTGCCCTGCTTCCTTAGTTGACAAACATCGAAGCAGTAACCCGTCATATGATCTTCTATATAGCATCTGTAATTGGGCATTGTAGTAAAACCTTGATGCTCGCCGACGAATAGACTCTCTTTCTTTTGTGTCTTCGGGCAATATCCCATGCAAGACATAGTCGATGATCGGGAACCGCCAGTCTCGTGCTTCAAGTGACTTAGGTTCGTCGTCGACTGCTTGGATCTGTAATGCATACTTTGGCCGAAATAATTGCCTACTAGACACAATAATCACCGAGTAGCATTCTCGCATGTGGCTAGTGTAGTCATGCAGCACCGCCAATGCATCAGCATAAGTGTTCCGTAGACGGGGTACATGATCAATGTAGAAACTTTCAAACGAATCAGCTAAAGTCACAGCTGCTGCATGGTGAGGTATTAGGTCTTCGTGTCTGACTTCATACTCTCCCCTTAATTGTTTCACAATTAGCTGTGAGTCTCCAAACGCTTCGAGGTGCCTCACATTTAACTGTTTGGCTATGTCAAGACCAATCAATAATGCGTTGTACTCTGCTACATTATTGGTACATGGTTCTGATAACGACACCGCTCGTGGCACCACATGGTTCTGTGGAGATACTAATACCACCCCCACTCCGGCTACAATAGGGCCATCAGGGGTTGCTCGGCTCGTTAAAGAACAACCGCCATACCGCTCTTCTGAGACCGATTAGCTTCATAAGGTTCATCAGGCATATCCTGATACAACTCGATTTTTTCCTTCAACGGATGGTTAGCCATAAGATCACACACAGCTTGACCCTTCATTGCCTTCTGAGGTTTGAAGTGAACGTCATATTGAGACAATAATAGTGCCAATCTAGCCATTCGACCATTCAACGTGCCAGGCTGGGTCATGAATACCCGTATAGGGTCGATTTTGGAGATGACGGTATGGTCCGGCCCCACCGTAATGCCGCATCTTTTGAATGGTAAAGACCAAAGCCAAACATTCCTTCTGAATGGGAGGATATCGATATTGACCCTCGGCAATCGAGGTAATAGGCTGCACTGTTGTGGCCATTGTCATCGTCTGTGCTAAAAGACACGCTACGCATACTACGTAGCGGATGTAAATCGAGGAAGGGCTTTCGATTTAGGTGCAACTAACAGGGGGATTAGAAAGATATGTTTTGATCTCTTGAATGCCTTAGGCAATCTTCATCCCAAGCGAATGATACACCTTTCTTCATGAGCTTGAGAATGGTTGACATTTCCAGATAAATTGGAAATGAATCTGCGAATGTAAGCCAAGCGCCCTTGGAGACCACGAAGCTCTCGAGGCTTCTAGGAGGTGAAAGTTCTGGATAGCTTTGACTTTGTCGAGGTCGAGGCGTATCCCATCTGCTGTGACCACGAACCCTAGAAATTTGCCATTAGACATCCCGGAAAAGACTTAGTTGGGTTCATCTTGGTGATGTGCCGCATTATCTCAAATGTTGTCTTCAAGTCATGCAAGTGATCACTTTGCGGCGACTCTTGACTACTAAATCATCCGCGTAGCATTCCACTTGTTTTCGTAAATGTTTTGAAAAATAGTGGTCATGGCACCGGGTATGTAGCCCCGCTTTTCAAGCCGAAAGGCATGGTATAACGATATATTCGGCGGTGTTGAGGCGGTGTGCTTTTCATCATCAGGATGCATCTTGATCTGATTGTACCCTGAAAAGCCATCCATAAAAGACATCCTTTCAAATCCACATGTGTTGTCGATAATAAGATCCGTGATTGGTAGAGGAAAATCATCTTTCGGACATGCTAAGTTTAAATCTCGGTAATCGACACACGGTCGGATCTGTCCGTTTTTCTTCAACACGGGTACTATATTGGCTACCCAGTCGGGGTGTTGCACTTCCTGTATGAACCCTGCTTTGATCAGCTTCTCGATTTCTCTCTCGATGGCCTTCATGACCTGAGGGGAAAATCGTCGTTGTTGTTGTTTAACAGGTTTAGCTCCTAGCCTGATGTTAAGGCGGTGCATGGCCACTTGAGGGTCTAAACCAGGCATATCTTCATAACTCCATGCGAAGACATCGATATATTCCCGTACCAAAGCGATAAGGCTCTCCTTTTCTTCAGCTGTCAAACTATCGCTTATGAATATGAGTTTTGGATTAGCTTCATCCCCCATATTAACTTGGACTATTTTGTCATCAAGTGGTTCTCGTTGTTCAAAACGATGTTCCCATTGCATTCCAAGTCGTTGACTCATTGGATCCTCCAATAGCGTAAGAGATCATCTTCTTGAATCTCTATTGATCACCGAGGTCATATTGGCTATCAGGGACTTAAATTCATGTCCTACACTGACGTCAGAATCCCAGGAAGCTGCTTCAGAAGATGAGTGATCTGACTCACCCTCAGTCATAACATGCCATGAGTACGCGGCGACTCATATCCCAACCCTTTATGAGTTTTATGATAGTAATCATCGGTGGCCTTAGAGACATAAGCGGTCGGATCGGTGTCCCGATGCCTTTCCCATAGTTTAAACCCTTTTATGAAGGAAGTCATATCCCATTTTCTTCATCAAATGTTATACTGCCGGGCAGAAATATGAAAATTGGGGTTCTTTTTCTTTTGCTTGGAGTTGTTCCACCTCGCCTTGCAATGGTTTGTTAACTTGCCCAAGGATAATGTCTTCGATCATCATTCCGCCCAGATCACAAAACCGCTTGTGAAGAATTAAGGTGCCTTTGAGTTGTCATAAATGACGACTGAATGGGCATGTGCAATGCAGGTTCAGCATACAACCGTGGAAGAATTTCTGGCCCCCAAGTCATAAGGATTTTAAACACCCGAAACGTAAGCTAATCATAATTTTCATTAAAAATGACTATGTCATCATCGATCATTCGACGATTACAAAGGGTTTTACATCATTGAAAACAACTCCTTGTTGGGACTCTATGTCGACTTCATTTCATTTGTCATAGTCCTCGATCTGTGGTTCATCGGTTTGGCCTTCCTCAAGGTAGTGGACGTAATCAAGAAAATAATTCTCCACACCTTTGAATGGTTGCCTTTCCGCGACCAATGTTTTAACCATCCCTTCTTCATCTACATACTTCATGCATTGATGCAACGTAGAAGGGACGATCAAGTTTTCATGGATCCAGGGTTGACCCAAGAGTAAATTATAAGATGTATCCGCGTCGATAACGAAAGGTGTAACATCCGCCTTCAAGTCTCCTATTTGGCATTTGAGTTTGATCTTGCCCAAGGGACGAATTGGTAGCATTGAAACCATAGATGGTGGTTCTGTTGTTGCCAACCGATGCAATGGTATCCCAAGATGTTGTATAATTCTTAATGGGATGTACTCAATGCATCCCGTCAACTTGAGCTCTGCTGATTCGACAGAGCCAATGTAACGGTAAAGTATAATGGCCTATCATGCTTCGGTTCTTCACTTGCATGTCCTCCGATGAGAAGGTAATGCAAGGTATTGGCCCCTTGACCGTGACATTGGGCACAAACTTCACAGCTCGAAATGAGCGAAAGGCTTCGTTGTCCGCCAATGCTTCCCGCAGAGCTCCTCTGGTAGATTGAGAAAGCCGTAAGAGTTCGAATAAAGTGATCCTCGCCGGGATGTTGGAGAGTTGGGCTAAAACATCGAACTGGAAAGGGGCCTTCAAAGTTTCAGCGGTCCTTCCCGAAGCTTTGTTGTAGCGGACCTCCCTTGTTTTGGGCTCACTGACTGGCGCCTTTGCTGCTACGTCGGGTGTTGCCTCGGGATACTCCCTTAAGAACTCTTTTCCACCTCGGGTGGCCAACGCTGGTACAATGCAGCGTCGACGATTTGTTCTTTTCCGGCAGCAGAGGTGGCGCATAAGTCTTCCTTTTGGACTTTGAAGAAGTCCATTGTTCATCGATAATAAGTCGGGGTGAACCCACATAATTCGCCTTCGGTAGTGTAAGGGACCATACCTTGTGCCTCCCGCCGAGGTCGGTTCACAACTCGCTTCGCTGATGGATCGGTTTTACACCATCACGCGCGGAATTCCGCAAAATCGCCAAATTGGAGGCGACCATGTTTGCGACACCTTCTTCGATCCTCCGCAGAGTCATAACACCTGCTTCTAACAAGACTTGGATCTTGTCTTTCAAGATGTAGCATGACCCTGTCGGATGGTGTACCATTCGATGGTACATGCAGTATTTTGGATCATCCGTCCTTGAAGCTTCCTCCGGCTTCTTTATTTCCGGCAGTGTGATCTTGTTCATCTTGAGCAAAGTCTTGAAAATTGGGATAACCTGATCATCCTTGAAATCATACTTCTTCATAGGACGGCTATCGGAGGCATTCGGCTTCTGCTTGAAGGGTCTCGAAGTAGGTTGGGTCTCCACAGCTAGAATCTCCTTCCCCTTAGATTGTTTTTGAGGCGTAAAATTGCTTTGATTACCCCCCTTTTTAGGACGAGAGTCCTGACGTTCTTCTGCCTCGATCCTCTTAAGCATGTTTTCGACCTGTTCCCCTTGCCTCACCAAGTCTCTCCAAGAGTGTGCTTCAACTGCACCCATCTTCGAAAGTATGTTGATCGAGAGGTTGGCTCTGCACATCTCGATGAATGTCGCTTCCGAGACTTGGTCCCGGGAATGCAAGGATAGATTTCGGAATCTCTTGACGAAAGTGCTGACAGACTCCGCCTTCTTTTGCTTTTCGGCCAACAAAGTGGCCATAGACACCTCAGTGTCATCATCGAAAAATCGGGCCATAAAAAGCCTTTGCAAATCTTTCCAAGAGCTGATAGAACCGGGCTCCAACCTTCGAAACCACTCAAAAGCAACTCCCTTAAGAGTGCTAATGAACAACCGGGTCATGATAGGATCATTGCCTGTTATATGCCCAGTTTGTGCTTGGAAGTAATAAATATGTTGTGATGGAGAGCTTTTCCCATCAAATTGCACTAAATTGAGCGGCTTAAACTTTGGAGGATATGGGACATCATCCCACTCCGTAGGATATGGTCTGGTCACCCCCAACTCCTTAGATTGCCCTTGGTGTTTGAGAGCATCCAGCTGCTTTTGGAAATCCTGCAACGTATGATCTTGCTCTTTTGTACGCGGATTCGACTCCGCTTCAGATGACATTGAATGGACATCATGATCCCTCTCGTAGTCTTCTCGCTTCGATTTGGATCCTCCTTCGTCTGTCTTCTTCTTGCCTACAAGTTTCTCCATCATTATTTCTAAACGCCTGATAGATTCTTGTTGCGCAAGAATAGTAGCTTGTGTTTGGGTCGAAAGTTGATTTCTTTGTCGTTTCCATTGTAAAACTTAAGAAAATTACACTTTAATTTTCAATTACAAAGAAATTTTAATAACTCTCTCACAAACTCGAACAAAAGACACTACAAGTGTAGATCTCGTGTTACTTTACTTTGCTTAGGGGGCGTAATCCGTGGAGACTTAGGCGTGATCGTCGAATCGACGGGGTTTAGTTGATGCTTCGCAAAGGAAATAAGAACTTAAGAAAATATCTTAGCAAAGTAAGATATCTACTCTTCTCAAGAATAAGTCAAAGCTTAAACTCGAGGAATCTCCGTGCAGATCGTGTTCTTGAACTTTGGAAGCTTGGATTCTCTCTCTCTCCTTGCAAAAGCTCTGTTTTTGTTTGATCTCTGTTTGCCAAAAAATGCCGATCCCTTGCCCAAATGGATGTAGGAAGGTATTTATAGCCTTTGGGAAACGTGCCCTCTGAAGAAACACAAGTATCATAAGTACCCAACATTTGTAGTTAAGCCGGTTGAGCGCCTCGCGCCCTAAAATACCGGCTGGCGGCGATGGCTGCCGAGGCGGTATGAACCGCCATGCTAAGCGAAAGCGGGGAAATTAACCTCAAATTGTTATAGCGGTTTATTTGCTTTTAGGCGCGATTAAATGCCCTAAAATCACTTAGTGGGCGATTTTCGCCGCGGTAACCGCCATTAAAGTATCCGAACGCCTTTATGCTGATAAAGTCAAGTGGGCCCCATCGCATTGATTTAGACCCTTCAAGAGCTCGTTTCAAGTATTACGGGTGTGCCAGCCTGGCTGATGGTAATGCCTACTTTATGGCGAGACACATCAAGGTGTCTCGCTAGTAGCGAGGCACAAACAAGTGTCTCGCTAGTAGCGAGGCACAAACAAGTGTCTGCTTCGTAGCGAGGCACAAACAAGTGTCTCGCTAGTAGTGAGACACATCAAGGTGTCTCGCTAGTAGCGAGGCACAAACAAGTGTCTCGCTTTGTGGCGAGACACAATCTTCCCATGTGTTGACTTCTTGAGATTTCGACGACGCTGTCCTTCGATCTTCTCATAATTTAGTCATATTTGAGGTTCTTCAAGAATTTTTGATGCCTACAGATACCCTCCAAAGTTTTCGACTCTCAGATTTTATCGAGGGGTCTCGAATACTTTGATAAGATGCTTTGCTTCGCCAACGCTGAACTTTGTAGAAGAGGCCCATGTTTTACTTCGCCAAACCTCGGTACGCTGACGTCACGACCATGTTCTCGAAGTTCAATAACTGCATTTGTATTTGAATTGGTTGAAATGTCAAGTCGCATTTTGGACTAATCATCTTCATCTTGAAAGTCATCATTTGTTGTGATTGAATGCCTTGAGAGTCATTCAGAAAAAGCGCCATCCGGTTTTCTCAATATCGATTTCCGTGAAAGCTTCAGATGTAATATGGAACCAATTTGTCTTGAATATACCGCCTTGAATCCCGTATGAGAATAATTATCAATATCCGGAATTGTCCCACTTGAAGAAAGCGAGGCAATCTGAAGTGTCTCGCCAAAGGTGGTGGTTAATGTTGTCTCGCTTGAGCGAGGCTAGACTGCCTTGGGCTTAGGCTGGACTTGCCTCGCTTGAGCGGGCAGCTTGGACCTCGCTCACTTGAAGAAGCTGGGTCAGATAAAACCCACACTAGGGTTTTAACCCCATTCGACTTCTAAATTTCAAACTTGTTCTAACTTCTTCCGAAGCTCTTTCCTCGCACTCTGACTTCTAACAAACCCCTTGAGCATTCAGTATGTTCAAAACCCATCTTTATAGATCTAGGGTTTGGGTTGTATTGGGATTTTGGATTGAAAAGCTCGTTTTTTCATTTTCTTCCCGCCGATCCAAGATCTTGAAGCTTTCCTAACAAACCCTAGCTCAATTGCTTTGAGTTCCTCAAGACCCAACTTCTCCCTTGTCATTTGAATCAAAAATCTGATTTTTAATCATGTCGCTTAAGAGATCTAGGGCTCCCAAGAGTGCTTCCACGCCTAAGCTCTCTCAACCCAAGAACCCATGGCCTCGCTGCTCGGGGTAAGTTTCTTCTCATTCATTTTTTACTGATTTGAAGTCCTATTTTTGTCAAAACTTGAACTTTTGTGCATGAATCCTCATTTGATCTCTTTTGTGAGGCATTTGGTAGAGTCGAGGTCCTCCTTATGGGATCCGGGCTAAAACAAGTGTTTTGCATAGCCAAGACACTGCCAAATCAACGAACAAAGCTTCGATTGTTTCGCGGTTTATGTAGGCAGGCCGAGGTCGCCTCGCCGCAGGCAGATCAGACTCCTCGGCCATGGCGAGGCTTGAAACTATCTCGCTTCGGGCGAAGTCAGCCGAGACTGCCTCGCCGGGCGAGATAGTTGGGACCGCCTCGCTGGCCGAGATATGAGTGAGCCGCTTCACTTAGCGAAGTCGTCCCAACACTTAGGCATTTTTATGTTAATTTTAACCCAAAGACTGATAAGTGTATATGTGCTTTGCGCTTGAGTTTCCCTCACGCATTTGTTGTTCATGAGCCAAGTGGATTGCATGTACTGTTTTCCTCTTCTCAAGAGACGCCACTAGTGACCGATGCTCCTCTCGCTCGTTCAAATGCTTCCGCATTACCGAAGCTTAGAACATGGTGATCGCCGTGATTTACTTAAGAATGATCACCGACGCCCCATCGACAAAAATGCCGGATCCACAGAGATAATGAGGAAGTCCAAATATTTATTCGGGATTCTCTATGATCCGTAAGCCTTATCTATTCGGACCGAGCCATGGTCGTATGAAGGTGATGGTCTCATCTTTATTTACCTCCATTTGCCCGCCATCATTCACTCTTGCGGCTGCGCAATTTATCGCTAAGAGGAATATGTCTTGGAGGTTGATCAAGATATGGAACGCATACATCGCGATATATTGGTAAAGATGCCGCCTGTGTTCTAGTGACAAAATTACGCTCGGTGCTTTACCCGCCTTGTGGGTCGAAAGCCCACCTCATAATGAACTGATGGTCAAAGCCGACACATTGAAGAATCGCTGGCCAAAATAGGAAGGAGTTGCCTCCTAAGAAATCTCACCGTGTTTCGTTGGGTACATTCTATCACGAATCGATGGTGGACACGATGATACCACGCTCTAATCGATGGAGTCGGAACTCAAAGAGATTGGATTATATGTTCCCATCCGTATAGCATGTATGGAATTCCTCCTACCGCATCATTTCCTCGCATTGCGGAAATTTACAACCCGTGATACCAACACCTTCCCGACAAAGAATGGGGAATTGGGTCTACCACTTCATGAGATGATGAAGGTGTCCGGTCTTCCAATGGGTGAAGCACCATATCAAGAATATTTTCCGCCAATCGACGCATTGAGGGAAATGAAAGAGAAGAGATCACCCGCTTATGATATTCTCGGGAGCCGACTTGCCACTATCAAGCCGCAATAGCAAAAGGGACGGAAGGCTAGGAGGCTTCCGCAGATTAGCCATAAACAGCTCACGATTATCTATTCCGTAACTTAGAGGGTGACGAGGATGTAAGTGAACGTAAAACCTCCACTCCTTCCGCCATCAACAAGCCGATTGCAAAGATAAATGCCCAATCCTTCACTACCCCATATGCCGAGGGCAAAATTCTAAGGGGACGAATTTGAGACTTTCTTGTGGCAGCCTACAAAAGCAGATCAAGCCACAAACTCTCTTGGCGGGCTACTTGGCTATCGGTTGAAGAAATGTGTAGTCCCGCACCAATCTTCGATGTCCCGCTTCGGTGCTCTTCCCACCGTTGAGCTGGTCACGGTCGTCGCCTTTCTCTTCTTCCGCAATGGTGGCAGATATTCATAGTGGACTCGACGGATAGTCTCTCGGTTTTCTACATAAAGGTAAGGGTCTTCTAGCTTACATCCCAAATTGCCAAAGTAGAACTACCGTGATACTTATTTGATGGCTCGCTCGTGCTCCATCGCCTGATCCGATGACGCCCCGACATAGTAGATTATGAACCGCTTTATTTACGATCTTGGAAGAATGTAAATGGAAAGCGAGATGTTGGTCTCAAGCGCCTCGCCAATTCGAATTGCCAAGAGTTGGGAATTCTTCAAATGTTTCCGAACTTTTCAGCCGATATGATGAAGTGCTTGTAGATGTCACTGCCTAGAAGTTTCAACTATTCTCGATCTTGGTTGCTTCCGATGGCTAATGAACATTCGCGATTGGTTACCCGATCTTCCGTGAAGAATTCCCGCGACATCGAGCCCTATTTCCCATGCCGCTTTCCGCCGGGCCATACGCACTGTGATCTATGTCGGAATTCAAATCGGGAATGAAGACTCATGGAGGTCTTATTGACGGTGCCCGCTACCGTATTGGAACATAAGCGGCTTCACCAATGCCAAGTTCGGGCCTCACGCCGGTCAAGCTTCAGATGACTTTCCTATACCGCAATGGCTCATTGCAGCCTAACGCCCCACGTAAGTAGAACATGACAGAGCCTACACCAACCCGTGCTTCCCCCAAACGAGCTCGTCTTTCAAAGAAATCAAAAGGCAAGAAGAAGGTTGTCCAAGAAGAAGTTGAAGAAGAAGATTTTGACGACACGATCCGAACTTCCGAAGAGGAAAGAGAAGAGATTGTTCGTCCTACAAGGGTTTGGATACGAGTGAAGTAGTAATACCTCCTCCTCGCCGCCTCCAACTCGACGGATGCACCAGCTAGAGCTTCCTCCCGTATCCCATCTCCTCCCAAACGCCTTTGAAACGCCTCGAAGAAGGTCGTTTACCCATCCCAATGTAATGATCATGAGATAGGAGAAGAAGAAGAAGAGGAAGAGGAAGCTCCGACCTCATTTTGAGGAAAAGGGTTCGTGACGCCGACGACCGCTTCCTTCCCCAACATCTATTGTCGAGCGCTATCAAGGACAAAGAAGCTCGCCACCGGGCCAAGGCCCAATTTCTCCAACTTTTGAGGTGTATGCACCGATCTTCCACTTGGGGAGAAGGTAAAATTTTGTTAACTTAAACTTTATTATTCTCGCTTGTGACCGATATTTATTATTTCATTCTCTTTCTCGCCTCCTCAAGAAGGTGAGATTCGGTCAACCTTCTCCTCACGGGCGCTTATTTATGAAGAGTCGGTTTCACACCCCAGCATCTAAACTATGGACGAAGGTACTTTAGATACCGCCGACGCTGATGTTGAAATGCCTCATATTCCCGAGACTATCATCGCAGTACTAATACCTCCTTCGATGGCTTACTCGTAATCATGAAAGATTCTCGAAGTTAGTTCCTCCACTTATCGCCACGCGCCTATATTCTTTTAGAAAAATTTCAAGAAATGGGCCAATGTCACTGCCGAGCCAACTCCCGGTATGAAGTCTAATTTCCACAGATTCTTTTCTCCATATTGAAAAGCTGACAATATTGCGTTTTCAGTAGTGGAAGAACAAGCTGAAGGAGGGACCGTCTTAGGTGAGGCACCGGGAGTTTCAACTGAACCTGCAGAATTGATCCCTGGTATGCACATATACTATTTTTTTAGTATACATTAATATCCATTTACCAACACTCGGTATGTGTCGCTGTTGCCATAGGTGAAGAACCAATGCAACCGAGCTCGTGATATGAAGAGGGTTTCGAGGAATCGCCTCAACTGTGCTTAAGTCAGTTGATCTCCGTTTCTGAGTCTGATCACACTTTGATTGAAGAGATGTTGTCGGAACAGGCTCAGAAGGAATCTCTTGTGAATATCAGCTCTTCTGCAGGTTTGCGCTTTATAATTCCAATCCTCTTAATCATTTCATCGACATTTGATACTTAATGACATTTTTGTTTGTAGATCCCACTGCTACTATCGTAGAACAGTTCGATTCCTGGCCAGACTCAACCAACGCCTCCCAAACCGAGTCCATTATTGTATCAATCGTTGTCGAGAGTTTGCTCGCTCAACCCGACCACCAACTACTCAAGCCAACTCGACCGCTTCGTGGTTCACTTAGACCAACAACCAACTATAGAGCAAACAACTCAAATTGAAGGCCCTATTATCCACCCCGACCACCAGCTATCCAACCTGAAATTGAATCAACTCCTGATTCCCAAGCCGATTGATGAGTGTGGAAACAACACCGCCAAGGATCCTCTAGCCGCATCAGATATCTCCCAATCTTGATTTTTTTTTTTTAAAAGCGGAATCCTCGAAGCTTACACTTTCTTTCACAAATGCTCCTTCCATACCGTATGACACAATTAAAGCTTTAATGGCGATGAGGATCCGTGAGAAGATGGTCATCAAGCAGAGCTTGAGGGTTTCACATTCCTTCTCAATAAATTGATTGAAAAGGTCGTGAATAAAGGTTCTTCCTTCACCAAATAAGCTGCCTCGACGGCATGTAAATATCATAAGAGAGGAGGGTTTTCCCGACTTGGCCGACTCCATCGCTAAGATCCGATCCAAATAGAACAGAACCGAGTGAACTTCGAGACTTCGTCCGGGTACTTTTCTTATATCTCTTCTCGAAGTTGAGTCTATTACACAAGCTAGAGAAGCCAAGCTAAGAACTGCTGAAGAAGAACTACATCAAGTGCAAGCTCAATCCGCACGCCTAAGGGCAAGCTTGAATACACGGATGAGGCCAATGCCGACTTGGTCCGCTTCGCCGAGACGCACGACCTTGAGATCGCCACCAAGAAAACTCTCGAAGATGCCAAGAAGCTGTGTTTTCCGAAAATTGATCTTGCTAGTTCGAGAAGACTCGCCCAAACCGCGTAACAATTGAAAGCATCTCGATGAAAGGTCTCATTGAATCGATCAAGATTATTCAACTTCTAACTATTAATGATGCTTCCGCAGTCCTTCTCGAGAAGGAATTGGAACAAGAATACCGCATCGAAGCTGAGCCGGAAGAACGGATCCGCCAATTCTCCCCATAGACACTTTTGATCTTTGTTTAGTCGACAATGTATTTTAAACCCCATCATTTATGAAATAAATTTTACTTTTGTCGACTTTTATTACGTTCTTTATTCTGCTTTGAACGAATGGATATAGGATTTTTGGCAAACCCTCAGCCATCAACGGATTTGATATGCCTTTACCAATTACCGTTTGAATTGGGCTAGCATGTAGATTTTTTTTAAGTCCGTTCTACACATAACGTTGCGCTAAAAGAGTGAATTCTCTTAGACTTTATGCTACGATATTGAATAATGAGGCTTAATCAATTATCACGAACCGACACCCTACGGGCGCAGTGTTAGATCGACTTATTCCCCGATTTAAGGATAGAATAACACCTACTACGCATAAATAGACGTAGATTTAATATAACCAGCTATGTAATGAATACATAAGCTTCCGGACTTGTGTCTTCTCTTGGGGCGAAAACGAACCCGTTGTGTCTTCTCTTGGAAGCGAACCGTTGTGTCTTCTCTTGGAAGCGAACCGTTGTGTGTTTTCTCTTGGAAGCGAACCCGTTATGTGTTTTCTCTTGGGGAAGCGAACCCGTTGTGTCTTCTCTTTGGGTGAAAACGAACCGCTTGTGTGTTTTCTCGGGGCTAAAACGAACCCGCTATGTGTTTTCTCTTGGGGCTAAAACGAACCCGCTTGTGTTTTCTTGGGGCTAAAACGAACCCGTTGTGTTTTCTCTTGGGGCTTAAAACGAACCCGCTATGTGTTTTCTTGGGGCTTAAAACGAACCCATTGTGTTTTCTTGGGGCTAAAACGAACCCTTTGTGTCTTCTTGGGGCTAAAACGAACCCGCTATGTGTTTTCTCGGGGCTAAAACGAACCCCGATTCATGAAAGAAATTAATAATAGGTGTTAATATTATCGTGGCTTCAATCGCTTAAGATTTTCGCAGAATGGGAACTTAGTGAATGTGACTGCTCACAAGTCTAATCATTCATCAAGGAACGGATTATCCCAATACATTAGGGATAATATATCTTCGTGAACTTTCCGCTAATTGGCATCATTAACTTGTCACCATCTTGAGTGATCAGCGATATGCTCCATTTGAGTAGACCGTATCAATTATAAACGGTCCTTCCCATTTAGGCCGGAATTTGCCTTTCTTCTTGAATTAAGAATCATTGTCACGGACGGCGAAAGTACCAAGTCTCCTCCTTGAAACTCCGACACCGAACTTTCTTGTTAAAGGCTTTGGAAATTTCGCTTGGTATAGCTCAACTGCTGTCGAGCTCCTGCCGCTTTCATCTAACATCTCAAGCTCCTCAAGACGCTTTTGATATTGTTCGCCGCTTGTCATCCCTATCGCAAGGGCTACACGGCGACGGAATTTGTATCTCTAGAGGCAAAACGGCTTCACATCCGTATACCAAGGAATATGGTGTGAATCCCGCTGGTGTTCGAACCGGAAGCGGTATGCCCAAAGAGCTTCACCAAGTTTATCATCCCAATCGCTTATTGGTTTTGACTAGCTTTGCTAAGATCTTAATGATAGTCTTATTGAAGTCTTCACTAAACCATTTGCAAGTGGGATTATAAGTCGGGATCTAGACATCTTGTATTCTCAACTTGCCGCAGACCGACGGCGCTGTCGATGAATCGAGGACCATTGTCATGCACAATTGTTCTAACACCATATCGATAAATAATATGGTGTTTAATGAATTTGATGACAAGGTTCGCCTTGACTTCTTTGAGCCGAATTGCTTCACCCATTTAGAGAAGTAGTCGGTAATTGCTAAAATAAAGCTTATCACCTTTTACCGACGGGAAATATAGGTCCTACCACATCCATTCCCCATGTTTCAAACGCCAAGAAGTAGCCGACGGTGTAGATCTTCAAGCGGCCGATGCATGTAATTTGCATGTATTTGACACGCTGACATCGTCTCGCATATTCAATTGCATCTTTAATCATGGTCGGCCAATAATAGCCTAACCTTCTTAGTCTATCTCCCGCTTAGGACTGTGTTGATGCGACCGCAAGTACCGCCATGTGCTTTAAGTGCCTCTTACGCTTCCTTGGTGAAAGACATCGGAGTAACAATCCATCATATGTACGACGATAAAGTGTTTGAGATCTTTGCGTTGTAGTAGAATCTCGCCTTCTTCTGATAGATTCCCTTTCTTTTACATCTTCCGTAAAATACCATGTAAGACATAATCTATAATCGAAAAGCCAATCTCAAGCTCGGGTCCCGCTGAAGTAGCATGTGCTTTGACACCCAAAATATATTACGGTATGAAAAGTTGGTGTGTCCTCACAAAGGACGAATCGCCTGCTTGAGGGGTTGCGCCAATGAAATGCCTGCCGCTAACGATCAAGATAAGAGTTCAAGCCGCGGTATATATTCGATGAAGAAACTTTTGAATGATTCTGTCATCTCTATTGCCGCTTCATGATATGGAATCAAATCCAGATTTCTAACTTCATAGTCTCCACGAATTTGCTTAACTATGAGTTGAGAATCTCCGAACGCTTTGAGATATTCGACCCCAAATTTTAGCAAAACCGAGCCCAATAAGTAACGCATTGTATTCGCCACATTATTAGAGCATGGTTCACCAACTAATAAGCCCGAGGCATCACATGTTTCTCCGGAAACTAAGACAACTCGACTCGGTGAAATCTTAGAACATCCGTGAGCACTCGCCACATTGGTTGCGCTGACGCCCGTCAAGTATAATTGCCACACATATTCATGAGAAGTATGATTGACCTCGAGGTTTCACGTAAATCTTCATAAAGTATAGCTTTATTGTCGACGGTCTACGGCTAGAAGATCACAAATCGCTTGTCCCTTCACCGACTTCGCCGCTTGAAGTGGATGTCGATATGAAGGAGTAATGCCCATCTCACTAATCGCCAATTCAAAGAAGCCGTTGTGTCATGAATACCGAATTGTTAACATCCGAGATGACATGTATCGCTTGTCCCACTGTAATGACGATTTTCTCGACCGCAAATACCAAAGCTAGGCATTCTTTCTCGATATCGATATCGGATTCACCACCATTGTCCGACTCAAATAGTATACCGCTTGTTCGCGGACCGCTATCATCATCTTGTGCTAATAAAGCACTTAATGAATGGTTGGTCGCCCGACGAAATTAAGAACGGCTTCCCGATTATAAGCGACGAGAACAGAGGATTTGATAGATATATTTTAATATCTTCAAAAGCCTTCGACAAGCATCATCCCAAACAAATGAAACACCCTTCTGGCTAGCTTGGAGAACGGCCGACACTTGCCTACAAGGTTCAAATAAACCGCCTTATGTAAGCCAATCTCCCTTGCAACCCTCTCGAAGTTCTTTGAGATTCTTCGGGTTGTAATTCATTAATCACCTTCACCTTGTCCGATCAATATGAATTCCCTTTGACGTGACGATTTAAACCAAGGAACTTACCGGCCATTCCCAAGAAAGATTTAGTTGATTCATCTTCAATTGATGACCCCGCATAAGTTCAAATACCATCCCGAGATCTTTAATATGATCGCTCTTATCCCTGCCACTACTAAATCGCCAACATAGCATTCGACGGTCTTTCTTAGATGATCCTCAAAATATTTGTCATTGCCCGCTGATAAGTAGCTCCTGCGTTCTTGGACCAAAGGGCATAACGGTATAACAAAAGATGCCAAGAGGCCCAAATGAGGTATGTTTCTCATCGCCGATGCATCTTGATTTGATTATATCCAGAGAACCCATCCATAAATGACATTCTTTCAAACCCGCACGTATTATCTATGATGACATCTCGTGATGGGGAGTGGAAAGTCATCTTTAGGGCATGCCAAGTTTAGATCTCTCAAATCGATGTAAATTCTAATTGTCCCATTCTTTTAGAACAGAACAATATTTGCCACCCAACTGATGTTGCTCTTCCCCGATAAAGCCCGATTTTATGAGTTTAACCTCAGCCACGCATTGCTTCCATGATTTGTGGACTAAATTCGCCGTTGTTGTTTCATTGTGTTTAGATTCCGCTTGATATTAAGTCTGCATCGCTACTCGATCAAGCCCGTGCATGTCTTCATAATTCCGTGCTAATACATCAATATATTCCCAACAAGAGAAATCAATTCCTCTTTTTCTTACGGAGGAAGACTACCACTCACCTAATATGGGTTTCGGATTATCTTCATCACCCATATTAACTTGAACAATCAGATCTTCTAGAGGCTCTCTTTGTTCAAACCTATCGCCGAATCAACATTCGGATGGAAAGTCCAAGGGTCTTCCCATTCGTAAATAATCATCTTCTTCGTGACCGTCAGACTTATTGTGGTCATATTGGACATTAGCCCTTGAACACTTCGCCAAGACTAGAATCAATCCCAAGTCAAGAATCGACGAGTCAGCCATGATCATCAATTTGCCAACAAAGATTCGCCGAGGATGAAGAAACATAGCCCGCACTTTTATATTCATAATAACGACGCTTTCCTTCTAACATGAGAGGGTCGAGGCGAATCCAACACCGTCCGGCCAAGACCAGGTCCGGTACGGTTATATCCCCATTTCTTCATGTAATAGTGCGCTTGTGAGCTATATTTGGAAAAATGTTTGCCCGGATCGTCGTTGCTATCTTCAGATTCCTCACAATAATCTTGAGATGGAGATTTTCTTCCTTTTCCAAAGATTGTTTGCTTTGCATCTTTCAAAGGAAGAAGGAATGTTGATCCCGTCGAACTTTGAAGACATTTCTTCACCTGGTTCAACGACGAGAGCGGTACATGTACATCATGATCCCTGTACAACGCCTGCATTATAGTATCAACACTATGTACATACTCTAAATCGCCATTTATTATATGTTCATCTAAGTCGCTGCCATAACTTTCTCCTCGACGATTCAGATCCGCCAAGATCGACACAAGAGGTTCGATGTCATTAAATACAAAGCTTCCATCGAATCGAGCCCGCCTCAGACGCCTTCATTACCGCTGTCCGCTCTCGGCCGATGGTTCAAGATCGGATTCAAAGACCATACAAAAGAGAGTCAAGAAAATAATTTTCTAACCCCTTGAATGGTTGCTTATCCGCATCATCGCCTTGACCACATTATCGTCGACATACTTCAAGCATCGATGTAATGTGGATGGGACTATAAGGCTACCGTGGATCCAAGGTCCACCCAATAGTAGGTTATATGAAGTTCTCGTGATCGATTACATAACATGTAACCTCGATTTGAGATCTCCAAGCCGCACTTTATCCGATTTTACCCAAAGGTCCGACCACCGGTATTAAATCCATAAATCACCGCGTCAGAGAAGCCAACTTGCTAGCCTAATTCCAAGATGATACATCAACCGGAGTGGCATAATGTCGATCGAGATCTAGGATCAACTTGAATCGCTGACGTTAATCGAGCCAATGTACCCAAGTGAAGTATAATGGCCCGTCGCGGCTTCTTCACCGCATATCCTCTGCAAAGGTTATGCAAGGAAATTGTGTTGTCGCCAAGTTGCGTTGTTCGGTCTTCTCCTAACCCGCTGACTTGAGTGATAAAGCTTCAATCGCCTAAAGCTTCTTGTAAGGCTTCCTAGTCTCTTTAGAAAGACGAGTAACTCGTAAAGAGTTATCCTCGCTGAATGTTGGCTAACCGGTCATAACGCCGAAACGATATGATGAGCTCGAACTTCCTGCTTATCCCTCCTAATTGATGATTAAATCGGATCGCTTCGACTTGCACCTCTTGAGGTTGTTTATCTTTACGCTTGGTTGTATCCTCTTTGGCTACTTCCTGTTGCCGACTTTCAGTTGTGTTGGTGGAGTCATTGACACCCCCAGCCTGCTTTGGCATTCTGAGTAGAGTTCTCGTGGTATTGGTAATCAATTTATGCCCACTTCGTAGCATAAGCCGGGTTACCTTCACACGAACTTCATGTTCATTTTCGATGACGAAGAGTTGGAGCCTTTTCGCCACCCTCTTCCTAATTGCCAAATATGAGCACGAGCTTGTCTTTACGCTTGACTTCCGTGTTGAAGAAGATCCCGTCCATTGCTCATCTTGAAGAAGATCCGGATGAATCCAAAGTACTTCGCCATTAAGAGTTGTGTATGATACCAATCCTTTCTGACGTTGCCCATGTGGATCATCATTAACAGCTTTAACTTCAACCTCGTGGACAATCTTCAGAATATGACATGGTAGAGATCCAAAGTTGATAGCCACCATATTTGAACCAACTTTCTCCTTCTTCACGCTATGATTCCTCGTGATCAATTAGAGCTTGAATTTTGTCTTTAAGAACAAAACAACTCTTGGTCTGGATGATGGACCCTTCGTGGTAATGCACAATATTTGGGGTCCGAGGTCTTGTTAGCCTCCTCTTGATTTGTGATTGGAGGTAATTTGATCTTGTTGTTATCCAAGAGGTATTTGAAGATAACCGCACTTCTTCCTCTTTGAAAGTATAACTCTTTTGGAACCTAGCATCCGAGCCTTCGCAATTTTAAGGTTTTGTTGAAACCTCAATTGCGGTTGCCGCCAAGTAGACGCTTTGTTGTTGCCGTTGAATGCCCGATTTGCTTCAACAAAGATTAGTTTGCGCTTTCCTTTGCCACGGGCACAAAATTCGCTTGAGGGAACCGCTGTGGGTTCACCTCTCTCATTCTTCTTCCTCCCGATGAACCGCTCCGCTTCTTCACCATTGAGTTTCAATTCTTTCCAAGTGGTTGGTGGTGCAACCCCCACGACTTCCAACAATTCTATAGAAAGATTATTGTGACAAGTCTTCAATATGAACTCTTCAAGAATTGATCTCGCAATTCATAGCTTTATTGCGAAACGCTTAACAAAGGTGTCAATTGTCTCCCATCCTTCTCGCTTCGCCTAGGAGAGTTCCAATGGAAACTTCGGTCATCATCAAAGAAGTTACCGAGAAAAGAGCTTTCCATGTCATTCCAACAGCTAATGCTCCTAACTTTGAGTCTTCGATACCAATCGAATGCAGCTCCTCGAAGGGTACCGACGAATGACCGAATCATCAAAGGCTCATTTCCCGAGATCACCCCCAAATGAGACTTGAAATAGATTAAGTGCTGTGTAGGCTAACCCTCCCGCCAAAAGGTGTGAAATTAATCAAACCGAATTTCGGTAAGGGATTGAATCCCACTCTCTGATATGGACACGGATACCGGTCTTCTTAACCTCGTGAGCGCACATTAAAGCATTAATTTTGCCTTCAAGCTCCTTCATCTTTTCATTTTCACCTCGCTTTGTTTTGATGATTTAGGGAGGAATTGGAACATTTCCGCTTGGGTAGCTTAACGCTTTTCTTAGGAGGTTTATCGGCATAAATGTGTTCATCTATTTCCAATCACTGCCTTCGACATTATGAGGATTATGGTGGGTAACTCCACCTTGTTGATCGGATTCAGCCGCTGATCGACCTGTGTTGTGCAACCGTATGGGTTTGCAACTCCTCATCCGCTGCATGGCTAGCTCCATCTCTCGTTTCTCATTTCGCCTTAAGCTCTTCTCTTTGCTTGGCTAAGGCTTCTTGTAACATTTGAGCCGTGACATCGAGTAATGGTAAAGCCTCCTATGGTGACGCACTCATACTTGAAACAAGATCGCCCGGCTATTGCCGAAAGCAAAGGCCGGAAATTTCATCTTCGATGACTCTCCTTCATGCATTCTTCTATAGTCACGCGCCGCCAGAGCTCACAATTGCAACGGACATTCTCCGGGAAATCGAGAACTAACTCTTCCTCCGTGGGTAAAGTCCGATCTTCATCATTTGCCGGTCTTTTCCTTTATTTACCATGTTAATAGTAACTTCGTGAAGTTCGCCGGTTCGATGGCGATCTTCTTTCTTCGGGTCGTGTTGACTCGGCTTCAAATCTTCCGCTGTCGGGCAAGGAAAGCCTCTCGAATCTTGAAGCTCTTTGTGGTTGAGCGCTTGACTCTAACAGTACATCCCGACAACGCCTTGATTAATTGTGCACACGAGCAAGAACAATTTATTTCATCAATCGCTCTTCGTATTACTACCCCCACCGATGACACAATTGATGTAGCTTGTCACCGGTTGTACTTTCACCCCAAGTGTAACGTTGTCTTTAACCGAGGACCCGCCTTTTGGAGGCCGATCATTCGACTTGGGAAGCACTTTTGACGCTTTAACTTCATCCGCCGTTGTCTTGGCATGGATCATAAGTGTTTTATTATCCTTGTGACTTCACGAGTCACACGCCAAATTCTTCCTTTAGTAGACTTCGCTGACTTTAAGGATGCTCAAACGAGATGCAATTGGAATTCGAAGTCTCGAGATATTTCAGCCTGCTCGTAACTCTTCCGACTGGTAATCCAAACGCTTTTCACCGTATCTTGCCTTTATTTTCGCCGTGGACCAAGACGGCTAAACACCGGTTGTCAAATTTCCAGCTTAATTGTCGCTATCTTAGCCGAGAAGTGAATGAAAGGGGCTAAGAAACCAAATTCTGCTTGGCAGAAGGCTGCCTCGCCGTTGGCGAGGCGCTCGGCCGCTCACCGACGCTTTACACCGCCATTGCTGGCGAGGCTTTAGGTCGCTCCTCGCTAACGCAGCTCGAGCCGCCTCTACCAAGGAAGATATCCGGGCCGATTTTGAGGTAGACTTTGGGACCCAAACTTTGTGATTTTGAGTCGATTCCCCGGTTGATTTTGACTCGCGCTTTGCGAACAACGGCACTGCACGAGCAACGCGCACGGCGCTTAAGGCCCTTCCTTGTCAATCGGGTCCTTTTGACGAGAACCCATTCTTCCTGGGAGGAGTGTTGGCGGATTGAGGTTGAGGCATTGTAACTTGCCGACGCCTCCGACACGCCGAAGTTCGTGGTGGTAATGAACTCCGCCTGCTGATTCCATGGCCTTGCAAGTTGCTCCGCCATCTTTGACGTTGTTCTCGACGCAGCCCCTTCGCCGAGTGTTTGAGATCTTGTTGAATGACTCCTTCTTCCGATAGGAGTCAACTTAGCGTAGCTCCCGCTTTGAGATCCACCGGTGTTGTTGAGAGGGGAAATCGCCCGCCGCAGTTTAACGAGAATCGCTATGCATCACAACGTAACTAACCTCCTCTTAGGAGATGATATCCTCCGATGTTTCCGGGTGAGGAGGACTTCGATGAGGAAGAGGAGAGATATTCTTCAACTTGGCTTGATCGAAGAAGTAATCCACCCATCGACCATGAGGTCGGCTTGATCGCCGCAGGTCAGCGACACAACGCATCTCGCTCGAGACCGCTGCCTCCCATCAGTCGCCGTGTTTGGGTCGAAGTTGATTTCTTTGTCGCTTCCATTGTAAAACTTAAGAAAATTACACTTTAATTTTCAATTACAAAGAAATTTTAATAACTCTCTCACAAACTCAACAAAAGACACTACAAGTGTAGATCTCCTATTTTCGTGGACTTTGCCTCGCGTCGGGACGCTGAATCCGTGGACCACCGAAAGGCAGATCGCCGAATCGACGGGTTTAGTTGATGCTTCGCAAAGGAAACAAGAACTTAAGCAAATATCTTAGCAAAGTAAGATATCTACTCTTCTCAAGAATAAGTCAAAGCTTAAACTCGAGGAATCTCCGTGTGCATCGTGGTTCTTGAACTTTGAAGCTTGATTCTCTCCTTGCAAAAGCTCGCTTTTTATTTGATCTCTGTTTGCCAAAAATGCCGATCCCTTGCCCAAATGGATGTAGGAAGGTATTTATAGCCTTTGGGAAGCGTGCCCTCTGAAGAAACACAAGTATCATAAGTACCCAACATTTATAGTTAGCGGCAGCTCGAATCGCCTTCGCCAAGCCGCTTCGCCACCGGCGGTAAGATCGGCCGCCAGGGCTAGCGAGATAGGGCCTCTAACCGGCGCAGGCGCGTTGTCGCCCCTCCACCGTTGTAACGGTTTCGCCGCTTTTAGGCACGATTAAATGCCCTAAAATCACTTAGTGGGCGATTTTCAGCGTAACCACCATTAAAGTATCTCAACGCCTTTATGCTGATAAAGCCGTGGGCCCCATCGCATTGATTTAGACCCTTCAAGAGCTCGCTTCAGTATTCGGTGTTCGCTTTGGCGAGACAGAAGTGCTCGCTTATACAGACATCAAGGTGTCTCGCTAGTAGCGAGGCACAAACAAGTGTCTCGCTAGTAGCGAGGCACAAACAAGTGTCTCGCTAGTAGCGAGGCACAAACAAGTGTTCGCTAGTAGCGAGACACATCAAGGTGTCTCGCTAGTAGCGAGGCACAAACAAGTGTCTCGCGATCAGAAGCAGACACAATCTTCCCATGTGTTGACTTCTTGAGATTTCGACGACGCTGTCCTTCGATCTTCTCATAATTTAGTCATATTTAAGGTTCTTCAAGAATTTTGATGCCTACAGCCTTGTTGCTCTTCAATCCTTCGTGGTCATCTCTTCTTCTCGCTCGCCATGAGGACACCGGCCCGACACCGAAATCAAGATTCGGTTGAGACGAAGCGATGCCGTGAAGTTCTCAAATTCTTCGGTATCCCTACCAATTGTCTATAATCGAACGGAATTGCCGCCCAGATGAAGATCGTACCTCGATAGGCTCGACTATTGATTAATGCACCTCGTAACCCTGGGGAATATTCAGGGTCAGACGATTCCGGACTGCTGTTGGGGTCTTGCTCCCACTTCTCCCAACCATGTTGATAGTCACTCCATGGGAATGACCATCACGGACCTCTCGCTTTTTATGGTGAAACCGCCTTCGTCTAGTTGACGGGTCGATAATCGCCAAAACCGGCCGATGTGTCGATGAACATTGGGCGCCAAGACGCAGATGAGCTTCACAACAAAGAATGCGATTGCATTTGGTGGCATCAACTGCGAGTGAGATAATCACGGAGATCGAGTGGGTGTACCCCCGCTGATTCTCAAAACGAGCCTAATACGAGAGAGGCTCTTTGAGTCAAGTTTGGCGAACCCAGCGAGGTTGCCGTTTTCTTTGGTTACTGGCCCGAGACTTCATTGCTGGCTATGAGGTTAGTCCTCTTTAGAGACCTCATGTTGGCGAAGTTAGTTGCTTGGGCGAGGTTCATCTCTCGACCTCATGTTGCCGGGCGAGATTCGCCACTCAAACGAGGCTCATCCTTCAAGGGGACCTCACGCTAGGCGCAGGTTCGCCACTTTGGCCGAAGTTCACCACTTGCGAGGTTTGCGGCTAGAGGCGGCGTTAGTCTTGTGGATGAGGTTCGCGGTAGGCGGCGTTAGTCTTGTGGATGAGGTTCGCGGTAGGCGGCGTTAGTCTTGTGGATGAGGTTCGCGGTAGGCGGCGTTAGTCTTGTTTTGAATGAACCCCTTGATAATGGCGAGGTTCGTTGACTTTCTTTGGACGATAGTGGAATCCGTCAGCGAGACCGCTTCGAGCGTCGTGAGCTTGTTACATCGGCGTGGCGTTATGCAGCACGTCTTGAGAGTGGACCGCTAGAAGGTCCGGTCTTCACGTGCAGAGCGAGGCCCGCCGTAGCCAAAACTTGGCTAACAACATCCGGTTAACTTGGATTGCTTAACAACCCACCTTTTAGCACAGCAGCTAACTTTTGGAGCCAATGTAGAGGCGATTATGGTTTCCTCGAGAGGATTCAGCGAAGCATGAAATTTGAAGGCTCATCTGAGACTTCGGCGACACTTGCGTGTCTTCACCGGGCTAGATGCCCTGCAGGAGAGGAACTCCTCATACTTACTCTGATCAAATTCAATGACCAAGGTTTGAACCTCGGTTCCAACTGCAACCTTGTCTGATTGCGCCACCACCAGTTCATCAGAATGAATGGTTGCTCCCACTGTGGTCGCCATCTTCTGTAGGGTCGAAAAAAGTTTATTGATTGAATGAATGTGTTACAATCAAATTATCTCGATTACAGAGGAAGAGAAGATTGATTTGACTTCTCTTTTGTATGGGTTCTTGGTGGCGATAGGATGCTTCACTCAATGCTCAAGTCGAAATTGCTTCCCGTTGACGATCAGATCAAAGCTGCAAACGATCTAGAGGTTGCTGATGAGATTCGATCTCTCCCCGCTAGTGTCTAAATCTCCAAGTCTAAAACTCCTCCCCGCAATAGTCGCCCAAGACTATTTATAATGCTTAAGCACACAACCGTGTGCTATAATCGTGGGAACGGAGTTAATTGATGTGGACGGGTATAACCGATATCCACTATTCGGCCACGGTTCCGCCGTGGCCTTCATGGCCTTCGTGGTCGCTGGCTTTGCCGCTATGGCGAAGCCATAGATGACGCAGCCGCCTTCATTGACCGGGTCAATCTTGATTGAATGACGGTTCGCTACTTGGGTGAACTTCGTTGATAACGAAGCCACGCTGGCTAACCTCACCGATGTGTTTATGCATTTTGGTGAGATGACAAGCTTCACGGGTGGCGAACCTCGGTGAATGAAGAGCTTCACGAGTGGCTAACCTCGATCGAATGAAGAGCTTCACCGAGTGGCTAACCTCGATCGAATGAAGAGCTTCACGCGGGCTTAACCTCGATCGAATGAAGAGCTTCACGCTGGCTAACCTCGATCGAATGAAGAGCTTCACGAGTGGCTAACCTAGATCAATGAAGAGCTTCACCGCTGGCTAACCTCGCTCAATGAAGAGCTTCACCGCTGGCTTAACCTCGCTCAATGAAGAGCTTCACCGCTGGCTAACCTCGATCGAATGAAGAGCTTCACCGCTGGCTTAACCTCGCTCAATGAAGAGCTTCACCGCTGGCTTAACCTCGCTCGATGAAGGGCTTCACGCTGGCTAACCTCGACGAATGGAGAGTCACGCTGGCTTAACCTCGATCGAATGAAGAGCTTCACCGCTGGCTTAACCTCGATCGAATGAAGAGCTTCACGAGTGGCTTAACCTCGATCAATGAAGAGCTTCACCGCTGGCTAACCTCGCTCAATGAAGAGCTTCACGCTGGCTTAACCTCGCTCGATGAAGGGCTTCACGCTGGCTTAACCTCGACGAATGGAGAGCTTCACGCTGGCTAACCTCGCTCGATGAAGGGTTTCACGCTGGCTTAACCTCGACCGAATGGAGAGCTTCACGCTGGCTAACCTCGACGAATGAAGAGCTTCACCGCTGGCTAACCTCGCTCAATGAAGAGCTTCACGCTGGCTTAACCTCGATCTCAAGCTCTGCAACTAGTAAGCTTATGACCCTCGTCTTCAGGCTTACATGGATTTTTTTTGACTGTCTACAACTACCTCTTCAGCTTCCCGTAATAATGGGAAGAATGCCATTGTCGAAAAACAAACGATAGTGAACCAACCACCGGAGGACATAGGATGCTCCAAAGATACGGAATACACAATTCCTAACCCCGTATTCCATGGCAAGACAAGGGCGAGGAAATCCATGCCTACACCAAGCATTCTAAAAAAAAAATAGGGTGTTCTACCATCTGCTCCTTTAGGGACTCTCAGCAAATTACCAATAGAGATACCTTCAAGTTCCTCAAGTGAGAAATCAAGACACTCAACCATTCGAGAATCGTCTATCTCACCAAGTTATATGGTGATTCGTGCACCGATTCTAGACTCCTCCACCAAAGTCATCTGCACCTTTTATTGGGTGACCATGGTTCCCATTTAGGGGGCATTATCTATATTTACTCCATCGTCGGATGGTTGGACACAAGCTTACCCGTACAGAATGTCTTTGCCTATATCGTAATAAAAGTATATTCATTTTCCTAAAAAAACAAGTGTGATTTTTACAGTTTAAATAAAATATATGTGAAAAGTCACTTCACAATAAACCCCTTGTTTTTGTTGCGGGGGTAGTTTACAACATAGATGTCATAAATCTTAAATGCTAATGTGCTTTATTCAAGTGATTGTTGAGGCTTTCACTATGGTATATTCTTATGGTTCGATACTTTCTCAAATAAAATGTACTTTATTCTGATAAAATTGTTTTCTCTTATGCTTATGTAAACATTTATGAGTGGAAATGAATTGAATTGAATCAAATACTACGGTTTTCGTGATATGTATTCAACTAAGATTTTCAAATTTAAATACAAGATCAAATATCATTCTCGAGTTTCTTCAAATTAATACAAATTCCTTTTAAATATTTGTGAATATTTATTGAATATTACATTATTTTTCTTTAATTAATAATTATAATTTAAGAATATTAAATCATATCTCAGAAGAATATACTTTTATTTGGTTAAATAAATTTGATTACAAACCGACATATACCCCTTTAAGTTAGTAAAAATTAGGTGTAATTTACTTTATTATAAAAACTATACTTCTAATTTGTGATCTAGCATTTAAGAAAGTTTGGAAAAGGGAATAATTGAATATAAAAGGATGAAGGGACAGTTTAGTATAATAGGGATTATAATAAATTGCTTATAGAAACAAATTTTAGAAGTAACTTATATGAGCTTTTAAAAATAAAGGTTTGGTAATTTTAAAATGTTTGGTAAAATTTGTGCTTACAGATAATTACAGGTGATAAAATAGACATAATTTTTAGCTACCAAAATAGAGAAAATAATTTTAGAATGAATAAGGTAATACTGTGAAAAGCTAATGGATATATATGGTATAAAAACTACAAAAATAGCAACTACTTTGAAAAGTATCCACAGATTACTTCTACAAGTACTATCTTAAAAGAAGTAGCATTTCAATAAATATGGAAAATAAGTCTACTAACATAATTATTAAACGATTCTAAAAAAATAAGTAGAAGGAACCTAAGAAAATGCTCCTGCAAATACTATTATATAAGGGCTTAATATGTAATTTTAAAAATAAATAAGAACTTTATTGCTACAATAGTCATTCAATTTATTATTTAAGCAACTCAGCAAGAAAATTTTGAGAGGAAGGAGAAGAAGATAACTATGGTATGTCATGAAACAAATAAGATCAATAATGACCATCGTTTTCTTTCAAATCATTTCATCATTTTCTATCACGACACAAATTTAAAATAAATCAACTATGTCCACGTGCAGCACATGCTCTATATTAGTCACAAGAAAGTAATCTCACAAGTTTCATGTTAATGAGCTTTGATTAACAATTTTCATTGATTCTCAGCCTAGCTAACTAAATAAATATTGGAAAGAGAAAATAAATCTAAACTTAATCAGAGAGCAGTGGAGAAACAAGAATGTTGTACCAAACATCTACTGTTTGTAATGAAGTGTGCAATATTGTAATCAAGCTAAACTTATATTCAACATAAAATCTCATGTCATTTACTTCAAGTTGAAGAACTATTAGTAAAAGCATTTATGGTGAGAAAGATGAGTAAAAATTTATTCAACAAACAAAACAAACAATATATTTATTTATCAGGTAAACCATGCAATAATAAACTTTTAATTTATAAATTTCTCTCCATGATCACATCCATCGCATTACTCCGTACGACAATTGAGTTTTTCAAACTGAAGTCATTGATTGTGTCAACTTGTGAGATCACCGCAAAATTTATTTTCTTTCCAATATTTATTTAGTTAGCTAGGCTGAGAATCAATGAAAACTGCTATTCAAAGCTCATTAGCATGAAACTTGTGAGACTACTTTCTTGTGACTAATATAGAGCATGTGCATTGCACGTGAACATAGTTGATTTATTTTCTGAATTTGTGTCGATAGAAAATGATGAAATGATTTGAAAGAAAACGTTGGTTATTATTGATCTTATTTGTTTCATGACATACCATAGTTATCTTCTTCTCCTTCCTCTTAAAATTTTCTTGCTGAGTTGCTTAAATAATAAATTGAATGACTATTGTAGCAATAAAGTTCTTATTTATTTTTAAAATTACATATTAAGCCCCTATATAATAGTATTTATGGAGCTTTTCTTAGGTTCCTTCTACTTATTTTTTAAGAATCGCTTAATAATTATGTTAGTAGACTTATTTTCCATATTTATTGAAATGCTACTTCTTTTAAGGCGGTACTTGTAGAAGTAATCTGTGGATACTTTTAAAAGCAGCTTGCTATTTTTGTAGTTTTTATACCATATATATCCATTAACTTTTCACAAGATACCTTATTCATTCTAAAATTATCTTCTCTATTTTGGTAGCTAAAAGTTATGTCTATTTTATCATTTTCACCTGTAATTATCTCAGAAGCACAAATTTTACCAAACATTTTAAAATTACCAAACCTTTATTTCAAAAAGCTCATATAAGTTACTTCTAAAAGTCAAGCTTCTATAAGCAATTTATTATAATTCCCTATTATCCTAAACTGTCCCTTCATCCTTTTTTATATTCAATTATTCCCTTTTCCAAAACTTTCTTAAATGCTAGATCACAAATTAGAAGTATAGTTTTTATAATAAAGTAAATTTCACCTAATTTTTACTCACTTAAAGGGGTATATGTCACCTAATTTTTACTCACTTAAAGGGGTATATGTCAGTTTGTAATCAACTTTTTAACCAAATAAAAGTATATTCTTACAGATATGATTTAATATTCTTAAATTATAATTATTAATCAAAGAAAAATAATGTAATATTCGATGAATATTAACAAATATTTAAAAGGAATTTGTATTCTAATTTAAAGAAATTTGGAGAATGATATTTGATATCAGATTTAAATTTGAAAATCTTAGTTGAATATAAATACGATGACCGTAGTATTTGATTCAATTCGATTCATTTCCACACATAAATTTTCACATAAACATAAGAGAAAACAATTTTATCAGAATAAAGTACATTTTATTTGAGAAAGTATCGAACCACAAGAATATACTATAGTGAAAGCCTCAACAATCACTTGAATAAAACACATTAGCATTTAAGATGTATGACACCTATGTTGTAAACTACCTCCGCAACAAAAACAAGGGGTTTATTGTGAAGTGACTTTGCACATATATTTTATTTAAACTGTAAAAATCACACTTGTTTTTTTAGGAAAATGAATATACTTTTATTATGATATAGGCAAAGACATTTTGTACGGGTAAGCTTGTGTACGACCATCCGACGATGGAGTAAATATAGATAATGCCCCCTAAATGGGAACCATGGTCACCCAATAAAAGGTGCAGATGACTTTGGTGGAGGAGTCTAGAGTCGGTGCACGACTCACCATATAACTTGGTGAGATAGACGATTCTCGAATGGTTGAGTGTCTTGATTTCTCACTTGAGGAACTTGAAGGTATCTCTATTGGTAATTTGCTGAGAGTCCCTAAAGGAGAAGATGGTAGAACACCCTTTTTTTTAGCATGCTTGGTGTAGGCATGGATTTCCTCGTCCTTGTCTTGCCATGGAATACGGGGTTAGGAATTGTGTATTCCATATTGTTGAGAGTTATTTCTTTATGTTAGATAGGAATAGACCCCTTTTATTTAGTCTCACATCGGATAGAATAGAAGAATGAGACCACTCCTCTTGTATATATAGACCCCAATACTAAGGAATAAAATTACACATTTCTCTTGATTTGCCCTGTTTCTAACATGGTATCAGAGCCTCCAAAACCCTAGCCGACCAAAAAAAAAGCCGCCATCGCTCATCGCCGCCGCCATCGCTCATCGCCGCCGCCATCGCTCACCAAAAACACCGCTCATCGCCGCCGTCACTTCGTCGTCTTCATCCTTTGGCGATTATTTCCTTCGTGAAATAATCCCCTCTGGACTTGACTCCTCTGGATCAAACTTTGCTTTGATCCTGAGAAGAGTGGTGATTTCGCTTGGTCGATTTCACTCACTTTGACGATTATTTCCTTCGTGAAATAATCCCCTTGATCGTGTAGCCCCCCCTCGTGTTGAGGAGATGAGATGAACGGGGGGGGGCAAGGTGGATGATGAGAAGAGGGTGATGTTTGGAGACTAGGAAAGTTGAAGACCGGTTGTGGGATCTAGATTTGTGGGATCGGTGTGAGGGAACCGAACACAAATTAGATCGATAAAGACCGGCACAAACCCGATGGCGAAACTCATCAAGAAGTTGAACCCAAAGGATGTTTCAACTATGATGCAGTTTATGAGGATGACAGCGGGAGAGGGCTCAACAAACCACCACCAAGAAGGTGGAGCTTCCACCCATCGACGGAAGCTCGAAGGGCCGCCGACATATCCGAAGTTGGTCGACGGTGAGATATACCCTGCGGGAGGAACCCGGCGATATCCGACGGAGAGAAGATCGAACCGGCCGAGGGCTCAGAGAAGAGATGAGTGGAAGTCCACTCATATGTTGGTGTATATCCGACTTCTCACTCAGAGTCCACCCAATTGCGCCATGATAGATGACCTTGGGAAGGTACAGGATGTCCGGGAGAAGCCGAGAAGGACCTATGATGGGGTGGGAAATAACTTGAGGGCCAGCATCAAAAAGGAGATCGTCACATGTACCCGTGGAGAGAGGATCTGACAAGAGTATGCCACGGAACTAGAGCTTGTGGCCGATCACGATCACTTCGCCCTAGCAAGTTGCAAGGACCCCGAGTACAAGGAGCGATGCCTTTGCGTAAGAGGACACGCTATTCCTCCAGGCTTGGCTCCATCATTTGAGCAGAGGACGGCGATGCTACTAGCTCGCACGAAGATTCCATCTCCGAGGAGGCGCCTCGCCATGATACAGAAGAGAGCCGACGCTACGTGCCGGACAGTGGACTTTGGGGAGAAATCAAGATCGGTGGTCTCAAACCCGTGTAACACCGATTCGAGGGGAGACAAGGCGCTTTAACCGCTGAGAGGTATGGCATCCGAGACATGTGTTCTAAGCCATCCAAGGAGAGAAACCGGTGGACGCGGGATGCCAGAATGCGGGGCCGAACCGCGGAGGCCGGGCGAGGTGGAAGAGGAGGCCATCGGGCTAACCGGTTTGCGACGAGGAGGAGGAAGAAGCCGAGATAACTTTTACCGAGGAGGATCGAGCTGGCGACCGAGAAGAAAATAGAAAGCAAGAGACGACGGTCCGAGGGTGCATCTACTACTTTCTAGAGGAGACTATGCCGCTACACTCTCACAAGACACCCAAATAAAGGTATGAACGACACACATGCCCTTGCATCCATGGTCGCCACTAGATCCACAGACCGATAATGGATTCTCGAGCATCCAGACATGTAACCGCAATGCTGAGTTCTCGCCTTATACTCACCGGCAGAGCCGAGAGTATCCAGATTATGGATGGTACAAAGACAGCCGGGTCGGTAAGGACACCTTAATCACAGTGTCTCAGAACACTATCTAATATTTTACATGCTCCTTCATTTCTCGTTAGCCTGCTATCCATTAGTGCCATTATCCTTCAACCGAAATGTGTTGTTTCTTCGATATTCCTAAGGTGATCTTTCGTGAGAAGGGACAGGATCGAAGACTTGGACCGCACATGGCGAAGGGCCGGGTACCGGACCGTGAAGGGATGGACTCGCTGACATCTATGGTTGAGAGGACGGGAGCAGGAGGAATTGAGGTGTGCGCAGAGGATGAGTTGATGCTACATCATAAACGGATGTGACATCCTTCATTTAGTATTTTGGGTAAAATGTATATAATATTATTTCAGAAAGCAAATCAACAGAAGCTTCAGTGTGATGCTTGTGAGTTTGGAAAGCTTACTAGAAGCTCTTATGTCAGTTCGGGTAATAGGAGTTCCTGTAATTTTGAGGTGATACATTCTGACGTATGGGGACCTTGTCCAATAAATTCTATAAGTGGATGTAAGTATTTTGTTATATTTATTAATTATTTTTCTAGAGTCACTTGGGTGTACCTGATGAAAAATAAGAATGATGTAGTTGGTTGTTTCAAAGATTTTCATAGGCACATCCAGACTCAGTATGGTGCAGTGGTAAAGGTGTTGAGGTCAGATAATGGGACAGAGTACACCAACAGAATATTTAGAGAGTATCTGTCAGCTCAAGGGATACAACACCAGACTACATGCACATACACCCCAGCTCAGAATGGGGTAGCAGAGAGGAAGAATAGACATCTCCTAAAAGTTGCTAGGAGTATGATGATGACAATGAATGTCCCAAAAACGTTGTGGGGACAAGCAGTTTTGACGGCTGCTCACTTAATCAATAGGATGCTTTCGAGTGTATTGAAATGGAAATCTCCGCGTGAGATAGTGAAGGGAGACAACGGGGGGACCCTACCATTGAAGGTGTTTGGCTGTGTGTGTTTTGTGAAGAATAACAGACCATCTATTGAGAAACTGGACCCCAGAGCTGTGAAGTGTATGTTCATGGGATACCCTGGCACACAGAAAGGGTATGTCTGTTGGAGCCCAGTGGGAAAAAGACTATTTGTCAGTATGGATGTGCGGTTTCGAGCTCAAGTCATACTACACATTGGGGATAACTTCACCTTGAGACTCTCACCGACATCGAAGTATGAGGCGAGAGGGGAGAATGGTGAGAGCTCAAGGGGTCAATCCCACTCGCACCTTACTTAGAGGAACAGGAGGATGAAGACGAAGGGGAGGAGGAGGAGACAAGGGGTGCTAAGCCTACAGCCTGGGGAGTTACGCATGTATATGAGGGGAAGCCAAGTGCCTACAAGTGCGTGAGGTGCCTACAGGCTGCTGTCCATCCCCCTCGTCTCCGCCTGCTCTAACTCTTGAGAAATCTACACCATCCTCCACTTCGTGTGATATCATTCCTTCTATCAAGCAACCCCTCTCGTCTGACACCAAGTCCAGAGGAGGACTACTCGCAGTAATGCGAGTAATTTTCCTGACAGATATGATTGGGATCTTGCTCAATTTGTTTTCTATTCTAACATATCCTCTTCACATGGAGCATTCATTGCATCATTAGATTCTGTTACTATATCTAACAACTGGCAGGCTGCTAAAAAGGACCCAAAGTGAAAGGCAGCCATGCACGAGGAGCTGGGGGCTCTCGAGAAGAACCACGCATGGGAGTTGGTGACACCGCCAAAGATGAAAAAGAGCAAAGCAGGATGCAAATGGGTGTTTACTGTGAAGCAGAATCCAGAAGGACAGGTTGAACGCTACAAGGCACGACTGGTGGTAAAAGGGTACAGCCCGACATACGGCATTGACTACGATGAGACTTTTGCACCAGTGACGAAGATGAGCACTATTAGGATACTGATCTCTCTCGCAGCAAATAGTGAATGGTAACTACACCAACTAGATGTGAAGAATGAGTTTCTTCATGGGATTTAGTGGAGGAGGCGTATATGGAGATACCACCAGGATTTGGCACAGGACAGATAGTGGGTAAAGTCTGCAGGCTGAAGAAGTCTCTGTATGGGCTAAAGCAGTCTCCCCGAGCATGGTTCGACAGGTTCAAGAGGGCTATGATTGGTATGGGATACAAGCAGATCAATACCAACCGTACTGTGTTTTTTCGAAGAAGTGGGGGCCACATCACTATGTTTACAGTGTATGTAGATGACATGATCATCACAGGGGATGATGAGAAAGAGATTGCCCAGCTCCATGTGAGATTGAGCAAAGAATTTAAAGTGAAGGATCTGGGTCAGCTTCGATACTTTATTAGAATAGAGATAGCTCATGGAGCGGAGGGGATTGTTCTCTCCCAGAGAAAGTATGCACTGGATCTTCTTGCAGAGACAGGAATGTTGGGGTGCAAACCTGCTACTACACCGATCGATCAGAGGTTTAAGCTGATTGCTGAGGCAGGAGAACCAGTTGATCGTGAGAGATATCAGAGGCTGGTTGGTAGGTTGATCTATCTGAGTCACACACGTCCAGACATTTTATTTACGATGAGCGTGGTGAGCCACTATATGCATGACCCGAGGAAGGGTCATATGGATGCAGTATATCAGATCCTAAAGTATCTGAAGGGTGTCCCTGGCAAAGGGCTGATATTCAGGAGGAGTGATCATGTGAACATTGAGGGTTACTGTGACTCAGATTGGGCTAGCTGCGGAGATGATAGGAGGTCTCCCTCAGGGTACTGCATATTTATAGGAAGCAACTTAGTCTCTTGGAAAAGCAAGAAGCAATCTGTGGTGGCAAGATCAATAGCTAAAGCAAAGTACAGGCAATGGCGTGGGGGTTGCGGAGTTGATGTGGCTAAAAAGCATGCTGGTGGAGCTAAAGCTAGATCAGGGGGCCAAAATTAGGTTGTGGTGCGACAACAAGTCAGCTATCAGTATTGCCAATAACCCAGTGCAGCATGATAGAACCAAGCACATCGAGATTGACAGGTTCTTCATCAAAGAGAAGCTGAACAGTGGGCTACTGGAGTTAGGCCATGTTCCAACTACGGATCAAGCTGCAGACTGCTTGACTAAAGGACTTAGCTCAGTAGACCTAGCTAGAGGGTGTGACAAGATGGGCGTAATAGATATCTTTCGCCCATCTTGAGGAGGAGTGTTGAGAGTTATTTCTTTATGTTAGATAGGAATAGACCCCTTTTATTTAGTGCCACATCGGATAGAGAGAAGAATGAGACCACTCCTCTTGTATATATAGACCCCAATACTAATGAATAAAATTGCACATTTCTCTTGATTTGCCCTGTTTCTAGCACATATCTTTGGAGCATCCTATGTCCTCCGGTGGTTGGTTCACTATCGTTTGTTTTTTGACAATGACATTCTTCCCATTATTGCGGGAAGCTGAAGAGGTAGTGACATTGTTTTTAGTTGCAGCAAGTGGAGTTTGGTCGTGGATGATCCCTCTGGTAGTTGTTCTAGTACTCTTTCTAGACCCCTTGGACCGAGGATTGGTTGAAAACACCTCTTTAGCCTTCCTCTTCATGACACTTGACACTATGATGACTTCGTTGTCGTCATCCTTAGTTGTAGGTGATACACAGGTGCAGGGAGGGCTAACAGTGGGCGTTGGAAACTGACTCATAGCACCAAGTTGTACCATAGTAGGTTGAGGGGTAAGCGGTAATTGATCGGGTATTATGATCTGAATAGAACCTATCATGATTGTGGACGTTGAAACTTGACTTGTAGCACCAAGTTGAACCAAATTAGGTTGAAAAGTAAGTGGCACTTGAGCAGGGATTGACATTTGAATAGTCCCTATCATGGTGGTGGTGAAATTGTCGAAACTCTGAATATTTGCCATTGTAACCTTCAAAAGGGAAAAGAAGGATTATGCCGCGGAATTTCCAAGTTAAACATAATCTTGTCTTATTTTAATGTTTATATATGATCAGTATCTCTAACGTTATAATATTTATATATCACCAGTATACCTAAAGTTATAATAGAATCTATATCTAATCTCTAAGTTTCTTTTTAAAAAAGATTTATCAACTCCTTGACGACAGAGGAGGCTTTGGTCTATTAGATAAATCATAATTACTAGGATCTGTATTTGATTCTGAAATTAGGAGGTCCTATGATCACATTTAGCCAATAAATAAAGATGATAAAAGATGAATACTTTTGCCCTAGTTTTCTTACATATTTCCTCCTTCATTCCCAGAATGACAATAGTATAAAATTTTAGATGTCGTTATCTAAAATAGCCCAGTTGCTTATATTTAGTTTAACTGGGCTATTTTAGTTTCACAACTAAACCAGTCATTCGACGTGTAGTATATTTAGATTTTAGTTTAACTAAGCCATTGATGCAGTGAGAATAGAATGTTTATTGTTCAGTCCGTTCTTCAACAAGACTTTCAAATTTATAAAGTACAGTTTGCTCAATGAGCATGAGTGCGACTTAAAAATAGCTAGGGTTACAACATTTCTCATACAGCTATGGTTACAATATTTCTCATAGAAGTAAAACTATGGTTGAGTTTTCTGATATAAAAAAGATCCCCAATAAATGGTAACAATATAGTTGGGGGAAATCAAAGGGGTAAAAAATATTATATGCAGTGATTGTTGTCCGTGCCACAGCTCTGGAGTGCAAATTGCTAAGCATAGATAGAATCCAATAAATAAAGCACTAATCTAAATATATGTTTGTTATCATAACCATCTAGCACTATTTTTCACAATAATAAGAAAATTATAAAAATACTATAAACTATGATTAAATTTTTACTAACCCGTGATGATTGTCTTCCTTCTCTTCCTCTACTTTTCTCCAAGTTCTATTTTCTATTTGATGTGGGATAGTTGGATTTGAGGAAATATGATCAATTTATAGGAGTCGTGTGACTTTTGAGTTCTAAACTGAAATTTTCATTACTAATAATGCATAATTAATATGTGTAAATGAGTTTTTTGTAACTATAGTGGAAATAATTATAACCATGATAAGAGTACTGGCTACTGTTTTTGTAACTCATGATTTGATGGTATTTTAATATATGTGCATTCTTAAGTTACTAAAAAAGCTATTAAATAAATCAATCTCATAACTAACAGGCCTCTCAAATAATGGAGAGACTGGAATGTGCTTGCTGTCAACTCTCGCATCATTTTTTGTGTAAATAAAATATTATTGTCTTGTGTTAACTGAAAATTTTATTGCCTATTTTTTGTAACTGTAGAACAAAAAGGCTTTCATGGCCCAGTTTATTTCATGGCCCAGTGATACTCATCACGGTAAAAGAAAACTGGCAGAAACAGTTTGTACAAAAAAAGAAATGGATTAGTAGGTTTGTTGTGAAATACTTTGTAGAACTAACAATTTATTTCTTGAGATTAGAGAATTTAGAGAGCTAGAACTTTTCTTTTCACTTCTATTTTTGCTTCATGCATTACAAGTATATATATACATTAGAGTTATAAGAGTTTAGAAATAACTCTAAAAGTCAAATGGGAGTAAATTCATGAGTTTATGGACATCCATAAATAGGTTCATAATACTCCCCTTGAATGTCCATTATACAAGAAATATGCCTTATTAAAACCTTACTAGGAAAACCCAGGGGGAAAAATCCTAGTGAAGGAAAAAGAGTACATAATTCATTGTATAAACTCCCGGTTAAAATATCATTTGAGATCTCTTAACAGATCCCGATCTTATGCAATAGCTTCTAAACGCTGAAGTCGGTAATACCTTGGTGAATAGATCCAAGATTATCGCTGAACGGATTTGTTGAACATCAATATCACCATTCTTTGAAGATCATGTGTGAAAAGAACTTTGGTGAAATATGTTTTGTCCAATCTCTTTGATGAATCCTCCTTTAGCCGTATATGCATGCAGATATTCCATACGTTGTTGTTGGAGTTTCTTTCTTAAAAGACAAGCCACATGTCCCTTGGATGTGTTGAGTCATTGACCTTAGCCACACACATTCTCGACTTCGCCTCATGAATTGCTATTAATTCATAATTTGAAGAAGTAGTAGCAATAGTCCGCTTTGTAGATCGCCATGATATAGTCAGACAATTAATGTGAAATATATATCCCGCTTGGGATCGAGCTTTATGTGGATCGATAAATACCCCGTAGGCTGAAAATACTTACAAGATCCCCGAACCAACTCGCGGACGGAGTCGGGCGAATGACAACCCATCGAATGATACGCACGCCGAATCGTTAAGACGCCGAACTCGCCTACAACTCATTACCGCCACAAGCACGCTTTAAACCGGACTTGAATGGACGATCGGATTTCGAGACCGCTGAACCGAACGAACCAAGAATTAGTCCCGAATCAAATACGCACGGAATCTAAGTCCCGAGAAAGCCAAGAGTCGTGAAAACGACGTAAACGGGCGTAAAAGAAGCTTAAGCTGGGCGCTTCACTTGGTCGAAGTTACCTGCGGTCGGTGGTTCGGCCATTAATGGTCGGCCCCCGCCAACTGTCGGGCACTTCTACCGCGGGTCGGTACCAACATGGTCGGACAGCCACCGGCCAACTTGCCGAGGTGCCTCGCCAAGGGTCGGTGGTAGCTCGCCAATTACGGTCGAGGCACCCTCGCCAACTTGGTTTGGTGGTGTCCACGTGGCCGGTCGTCACGCACCTCCCTATGCTATAAATAGGGGGTTCTCCTCACTCTGCGGCTCGGAGTGGAGCCGGATTTTGGCCGATCCGAGAGGATTTTGGGGATTTGGAAGAGCTCGGACTTCAAGAATTCTTGCGAGATCTACGAGTAATCGGGCGACGGTCCCGAAACAAGTACAAGTCCAACAGACCGGATCTACAAGCAAAGGTAACCAATTCGGTCAACTACAGATACCCTCTAGATTAAGCTTCGCCTTAATTCGTGGATAGCTGCGATTTCTCCTAGTAGATCTCACCGCCAGCGATCCTCTCCTTCGTGAGTGTGATCCTCAGCGCTTCGCTTCGCGGAAACGAGCCCTTTACATCTCAGACCGCAACCCGGTGTACACTGTGATTGAATTGGCATGCAGGTCCACGGACAATAAGTCCCCAAGACAGTAAAGAACTCCACGCAAGCGGGATCCGACATAACAGATCCTCGTTTGTTCAAAAGGATAAAAGTTGTAATCTTTTTATTTTCATTGTAAGCCTTAAAATAAAGGCATTTCTTTTGAAATTTGTTGTAGGCCAAAGAAGCCGTAAGCAAATTCAAATCAATGACAATCATCCCGACTTTTACCGCGAACAAGCCGGCGAATTACTAGCTGAGCCACCGCCTCGATCGGAGGTCGCCGTACGCGTACCGCTGATCCCTATCCCGTGGAAGAAGAGGTCGAAGTTCGAGTTCGACCGTGAGAAGTTCGAGGAGTACCTATCTTCACCCTCCGTGATCCAGCCTCCGCCGCCCAAGAAGGTCTCCGCCGCAAGGAGAACCCGATGGCCTCCGATGTAGAGCCCCGTGACGGCGAAGTCCAACCTCCGCCGCAGTAGCGAAATCCCCTTCGGCGCTCAAGTCCGGATGGTGCCCGAGATGAACGCCGATGATGCCGGCCTCCAAGCGAGCCGCCAGGCGACGACAAAGCATGGCGCTAGTCTTGCCAAGGCCATGCAATCCATGGATGGGGTCCGCTACGGCGGATCTAAGATCCAACTCACGCAGAGGCTTCAAGTGATCGACGGCCTATCCAAGCCGCCAACCGACGAGTGGGTCCGTGTCAAACGGAACCGCTTCCACACTTCGTGAGCGATCCGAAGCGCCAAGACTCCTGCACAAGCACGAAGCTGGTGCAACAGCTCGTGAGTTAAAGAAGGAAGTGGCAAAGAAGCCACCAACGCATCGCCAGTTTGAGGCCCAAGTCTAATGGTGCACCAACCTCGCCATTAACTCCCGCTCCTGCCGCTTTGCCGAGTGGATACAGCGCGTAAATCCAACGCCAAAGTCCAAGACCGACGACGCCAAAGACAAAGGCGCTCAGATTCGATCGCTGGTGAAGCCAACTCCCGCCACCACCACCAAACCGACTATCAAGGATCGCCTCGTCCTCGAAGAGAATCACAGTCACCTCATGTGAGGTCGCACCCGCTCTAACAAGGACAAGAAGATTCCCGCAGCCTCTCCTATCGGATTGAAAATCGAGGTCCGAGAGTCCGCCGAGAATTCGCTACCACATCGGCGAAAGTCTAGGCGAAGTCACTTTCGGAAGTTTCGATGGATTGACCCGCCCTCTAAGGAGACATTTTCATCCGACGATGAGGACGCTATACCCGAAAGATCACGCCGACATACGGCAGTTGCTCCTGACACACCGATGAGCCGCATCACCGCGGTAAGGTACGAAAATCTCGGCGATTCCCCAAATTGATGCACATGCTTGTGCTCCAAGCTCATTAAAACGATGCTCTCGAGTGCAATTGCCATCAAGAAGCTCCGTAAAGGGTGTCACCTTCCAGACTCACCACGAGATGCCGACCTAGGTCAAGGCGATTCCGCCAAAAGGATGATCTCCGAGAGGGTGAGCTGCCGAGGTCACTAATAATATGACCAAAGAAAGAACCATCACACGCTATTCCCAACAAGACGCAACGCTAACTCGCTTATGGTCCGACTATCCGACGGTCCGTGATACGATAAACTTCAAGGGGATACCCGCGAGGATGATGCATCGGATATTGGTTCCAATCGTGATCCATCATACCGTATCTAGCCAAGGAGCCCCCAAGAAACACTATGATCGCATGCATCAAGTGGCCAAAATGCTAGACGGCGCTGAATAAACAACGGAAAACTTCAAGCTAGAAATGGAGTTGGCCATGTAGACGATGAGAGAAATGCACCACCAACGATCCAAGCTTTAACAAAGCATCAAGGAGAATCGAAGTCAGCGGCCAACGCCGATGAAGATGATAGCCATTCTGATCGAGGAAGCACAAGAAGATGATAACCTCCCGAACCCTCAAGAACGCCGCAAAACATAGATGTTGTTGCTCGTGAAAGCGAAGATCAAAGACTTGGAGAGCAAAATCAACTCATTGATTTCCGCCAAGAAGTAAAGAAGACGGTATTCCTTGCCCATACCCGAGGGAATGGGAGTCAATCCCATACCCGCCAAGTTTAACTTAATAAACTTCACACCATTTGACGGAAGGGTTCCCCGACGCAAAGACTTGATTTATTTCAAGTCACACCTCGGAGTTATTTCGCAACGAACCCCGATGGTTCGGTCATTCGCTGGCACCCTTCAGCTGACGGTACCGCCTCAAGCCGGAGCATTCATACCGGGACGACATGGAGTCTAGCTTCCTTACCAATTTCTTTGATGACGATATCGAGGTATCGATCGACATTGCTCGACGAAGCGTAAAGACGGAGAAACCGTGGATATCTTTGTCAAACGATTCGAACAAGGCAATGAACCGCCGGATCCAATAACGGAGGAGTTTATCCTCCAAACCCGCCACAAGAACTTATCGATAGATGTGCTTGAAGCAATGGGTACAAAGACCATCGATAACGCGGAAGGACTTGAAGGTTCGTGGAGAGCAAGCCGAAGGTTCCTCAAGAGGAAAAGGCGAAAGAGGCCACCGACGGCGAAGTCTGCCGCACTTTGTCCCACGCTGCAAAGGGAGAGCAGCCTTAAGACAAATGGTTAACCAAACATTTCAACTCCAACCCCAAAGAAGAAGAAGAAGAAGAAGAACGGCCCGAACAATACAATCAACGGGCAACCTCGCCACGTAAAAACAAGGCCTCGTGAGCCGCTTCTCAAGTCCTATTCCTTTAGGGACGACGAGATTCCTGGCCTCTTCAAATATCTTGTGGAAAATAACAAGATCAAGCTCCTCCGATTCGTAATCAAGAGGAGGCAATGAAGACGAATGACCCAAGATACCGTATGCACTATAGGCGCTTCATCACCCCACTAAATCTTGTTTCACTTTAAGGACAAAATCCGTGCTTTAATTGACGTAGGGTCATCACTATGAAGCCGCCCAAAGAAAAGAAGGTCGGAGCTAACGCGTATCCATAAGTTTCGGTCGGTGCCGCTGACATGGTTTGAACCTCAACCTGGTGTCAAAGTTGCGTTGAAGACGGTAATGATCTAACCACACAAGCAACGCCGTAAAGGACTTGTATCGATACGTACCAATGGCTAAGTCTTGTGGGTCCACCCGCACTTACCGAAGATGAGCAATGGGTAGCCTCTTCTTCAAGAAAAGCCGGGCGTAGGGAAAGGCATGCCATGCTACTTCGCAAGTCCGAGGGAGACGATGAACGTGGTAACATTCCACCGTCCGGCGGGGAACCCGAAGCCCACGCCACCGTGAGTGGACACGAGTACAAGTACAAGTACCGAAGTCCCCGACTTAATGCCAAGACGCCTCGAGCCGGGGTACCAACAAATCCCCACTCGCACAGAGAAAGCGCAATGTTAGTGGTCGCCAAAGAAGCTACAGAAAGCAAAGATGAAGTTCAACTCTGGCAGCCTCGATTCTACCCGATGGAAGAGATAAACCGAACTTCAACTCTCCATACCGCTCGACGCCATGGCCCAATTAGCCAATATCCCCGCAAGGATCACTCTCTATGAGTTGTCGCTTATCAAAAGAGACGAGAAGCTCTTCAAGCCCTCCCCATTCGTAAGTCTTCCTCACCCGTGATTAGGCCGAGTCCGTAAGAGTCGCCCAAAGAATGCAACCTTATGACTAAACCGTGATCACGCTTACAAAGGAAGATATGCAGACGAGGAATTCCAAGCACGATAGGCCGCTATACTTCACCGTATATTGGCTTTGAAGTTAACCTGATCCAAGTCGATCCGTTCACAGGAGCATCATGCCCCCGCTACCATGTATCATCTGGAATTCCGCCAGTTAGCATCAATCGGCACACGATCTACGGATTTAACACCGGGTCCCGCCACTTGGTAAAATCCGATTAAGTGCCAAATGGGGACTTAAAGTCCAAGTCACCGCTATGTGATTGACGCAGACTTCCTATAACTTATTGTTGGGTCGATCTTGGATCCAATAATGTTATAGTCCCGCTTACTCTTCATCGTCTCAAATATGTAGACACTAATAATGAGGTCAAGACGGTGGTCGCGACAAACAACCGCTTAAGGATGGAGAATTATTTCACCGATTCTCTCCTCTACTGTAATGAGTCCAAATCAACCATCTACCAAGGTAAGGACACGTGAAGAAGCCGACATAAAACCGCTTGGTTATAGTGGAGGTTTTGTTTTAAATGACATTGTACCCCTTGTAATCAATCTTGACGATGAAGAATCGCCGATGAACATTGTAATTGGCAAATTGCCGCATGAATCAATAAATGACGCATTTAGAGTATCCTCTGCTTTTGAATGATGTGATGACAAGTTTATACAACGATCCGTGAGTTGCACCGCCAACTCTGGCCATATTGCTTTTACAAAAGCAGCTCCGAGACTCCTGGACTCGGACTCGCCATCCCACACTAACCAAGTAGAGAAAGACTTGGTTTACTAAAAGGAGATGCGCCCAGCGAATCATTTCTTTGAAGAAGATGAAGATGACAATGGGCCTATCCTCCACACATTGGATATAGTCGAAACAGGTATCATGAAGAGATGGGGTATGACTTGACGAGGGAAGGTCTATGTTTGGGGCGAGGCCTCGAACCCTCCTAAGCGGCATATGTCCCAAGAGGAAAGCGGATAATTATGCATTTAGAAGGGGATTGGGATACTAATCCTCCTCGAAGATGAATGCTCGTGGTGATTGATAATAATCCACCGGTGAGAGCGGACATTACGTCGACTCTTGGCTTGGGATTCGACACCGACCTGGGAGCTTTCAAGGCTTTAATGTCAAATATGGCTTCAGTTGATCTGCTCTTGTGGAAGTGATGAAGACATGCCAACATGGGAAGACCCATGGATCCATCAACTCAAGCGGTTTGGGGATAGGTTCAACAAAGAGAACCCCCACTAAGGATGAGGTAGTCCAGTTAATATGGGTGATGAAGAGCATCCTAAACTCATAAACATCGCAATACTCTCCCTTGGAAGAAAAGGAAGAGTTGATTGCCCTAATCGTGAGTATATCGATGTATTCGCCGAGTTACGAGGACATGACTCGACCCTAATGTGGCGACATATTGCTTTACGCAGCAGCTCCGGACTCCTTTGGGACAAGACTCGCCATCCCACCTAAGATCAAGTAGTGAGAAAGACTTGGTTTACTAAAAGGAGATGCGCTCCAACGTAATCATTTCTTTGAAGAAGATGAAGATGACAATGGCCTATCCTCCACACATTCAGATATAGTCCAAACACCGGGTATCATGAAGAGATGGGGTATGACTTGACACGAGGGAAGGTCTATGTTTCTGACGAGGCCCTCGAACCCTCCTAAAGCGATATGTCCCAAGAGGAAAGCCTGATAATTACTATGCATTTAGAAGGGGATTGGGATACTAATCCTCCTCGAAGATGAATGCTCGTGGTCGATTGATAATAATCCACCCTATGAGGGAGACTGACATTCGCCCGACTCTTCTGCTTGGGATTCTCGACACCTTCTGAGAAGCTTTCAAGGCTTTGATGTCAAATATGGCTTCAGCTGATCCCCGCATCGTGGAGAGTGATGAAGACATGCCAACATGGGAAGACCCATGGATCCATCAACTCCAAGAGCAGCTTTGGGGATAGGTTCAACAAAGAGAACCCCCACTAAGGATGAGGTAGTCCAGTTAATATGGGTGATGAAGAGCATCCTAAACTCATAAACATCGCAATACTCTCCCTTGGAAGAAAAGGAAGAGTTGATTGCCCTAATCGGAGTATATCGATGTATTCGCCGAGTTACGAGGACATGCCAGACTCGACCCTAATGTGGCAACACATCGCCAACATCAAGGCGATGTCAAACCCGCCAAGCAACAAAGAAAGACTCGGCCCACAAATATTGGAGGCAATTGTTGACGGCGAAGAAACTCATAGAATCGGATTCATCAAGGAAATTCAACATCCGGATTGGTGGCTAATATAGTCCCTGGCCATGAAGAAAAATGGGTCGATTAGGACTGTGTCACTACGAGACCTCAACGCCGCTTGCCCGAAGATGACTTTCCTCTTCCAATCACCGATGTCATAGTTGACAACACGGTGGATTTGAAAGAATGTCCTTATGGATGGCTTTTCGGTATAATCAAATCAAGATGTACCCCGATGACGCCAAACACACAGCCGCTCAATGCCCATCTAAGATATATTGCTACACGGCCATGCCGCTCGCCTCAAAAATGCCTACGAACATACCAGAGCAATGACGGAGATTTTCCAGATCATCTTCGAAAACGGTCAATGCTACGCCGACGATTTGGTCGTGAAAAGCCGCGGACAAAGGAGATCACATCAAAGATCTTAGAACGGTATTTGAACTCATGCGACTCATCGCCTAAAGATGAACCCCGCCAAATCCTTCCTGATGTCCAGGGCAGTTCTCTTCGTTGCCACCGACAAAGGAATCCACGCCGATCCCGACAAAGTGAAGGCATTCAAGAGTTGCAACCTCCGAAACTGAGAGAACTCGGGTTACAAGGACGACATGACATCCGACGGTTCATATCGAACCTATCCGAAGTGCCACCGCTCTCCAAGTTGAACAAGAAGGGCGGTCATATATTTGGGACGACGCCGCCGTAAGGCATTCAAGAGATCAAGTCGATCTCGCTAAACCTCCCGCTCTTGTTGCACCGCTGCCTGAAAACCGCTTTTGATCTACGCCAAGGCAACGGATCACTGTTGCTATCAAGCAAGACGACGACTTCCGGCGACACGTAACAAAGCAGTATTACCCGAGTTTAACATTAGTCGCGGCCGAAGTCTCGATATCCAATGGTCGAAGCGCGCCTTGCATTAGTGTTCGCGATTCGTAAAATGCGCACTATTTAGCCTGACAGACGATTTATGTTATCTCTAATCTAAACCGGCCTCAATATTTATGACCCACCGCCTCAATGAGTTGGCGCCCGCGAATGGGCCTTACTCTTGTCCCAATATGACTTGCACTTCAAACAACGTAAGTCACCAAAGGACAAGCGATTTGTGATCTCTTGGTCGCCACCACAACGGATGCAGCTTGAGCTATATGATGATCTTCCTGATGAAGTTCAAGAAGTCAACACTACATCGCACCAACAAATATGGCGATTGTATTTTGACGGAGCCTCTCGAGCTACCAATGGCAAGTGCCCCTGATGTTCTAAGATTTCCACGGAGTCGGGTTGTCTTAGTTTCCGGGAATCATGTCATGCCTCGTGCTTATTCACTCATCAACCTCGCTCCAATAACGAGTCAATACAACGCTACTTATCGGACTTAGCTTCGCCAAAGAGCCGGGGTCAATATCTCGCCGCATGGAGATTCACAATTGATAGTTAAGGTGTTCGTGGTGACTACGGTCGAACTGATCCGATCCCCTATCATCGATAGCCGTTGAAATGGCGACTCATTCAAGAGTTTTTCATCGAATATATCCCGCTTCCAAAACGCTTTATGCGGATGCATCCGGGCAAGTAATGTGGTCGTTAGCACAACCCTCCGACCGAAAGCAACTAGTTACGGCCAGACTCACCAACTCTTCGCACTCATTATAATGATGAGGCACAAGAAGATAAGGGGTAGTTACCAAAGAAGTACATGCAACCCAAACCAAGTTGGAGCCCCGAGATTGGCGCTTTCCTATCATCGACTATGTCTTACATGGTATTCTACCGTAAGACGGAAGGAGAGAGAGTCAATCCGCCAAGAGCTCCAAGATTCTTTTATGACACTAAACCCGTGATGTTATATCACGGGTACGACGGTCTTTTGTTCGATGCCTCTCAAACAAAGAGGCAGAGGTCCTTCGAAGCACACGAAGGTGAATGTGGTGCACACCACCGGTCCCAAGCTCTACGATCGAATCAGAGAATGGGCTACTTCGCCAACGATGATTAATGACGCTGCTGAGCACGCCGAAATGCCACGCTGTCAAATTCACGCTAATTATATGCATCGCCTCCCGAAAGCAGCTTGCATCCTTCGCCACATCCCGCCATTCGAGACATGGGGAATGAACGCTGTAGGTCCCATTTTTCCTCCGCCGCTAAAGGAGATCGGTTTATTCTAGCGACACCGACTACTTCTCCAAGTGGGCGTAGCAATCCCGCTAAAAGAGGTCAAGGCGAATCGTCATCAAGTTTATCAAACACCATGTCATTTATCGACATGGTGTCCCAAGACGGATCGCATGACAACGGTCCCTAATTCATCGCTAATTCCTTCATCGTTTTGCTAAAAGTTCAAGATACAAGATGTCTCGCCGATGTTCTATAATCCAAAGAAGAAATGGATTAGCCGAGGCATTCAACAAGACGATCAAAATTACGGGCTTGTGAAGAATAACAAGCCAGACCGATGATAAACTCGAGAAGCACTCGGGCGATCGCGACGATCAGACGCGACGCCAACCGAGAGACCCCGCACTCGGTTTACTGCGCGGCGCTTCTCCGCTGGAGATCCAGATCCCGCCACTCAGACGCTCTTTCAACAGATGACGACCAAGAACAACATCAAAACGCCTCAAGAGCTCGAGATGTTAGATGAGAAGCTCGGAGGCTCAACAATGCATTGAGTTTTACCAAGCTAGATGTCGAGGGCTTTCAACAAGAAAGTTCGACAGAGAACCTTTAGAGAAGGAGATTTGGTCCTCGCCGCCGACGACCGATAATCCTCACTTCCAAAAAGAAAGGTAAATTCAACCTAAATGGGAGGGTCCGCTTGTAATAGAAACGGTTTACTCTAATGGTGCATACCGCCTAATTACCCAAAGTGGCGACCGCAATTAATGCCGATAATGGGAAGTTCCCAAGAAATACTACCCTTAGTATCTTCAGATAACCCGCTTCAACGGAAGTTCCTCGTGGGATATTTCACCCACTTTTCTTGAGGATAACCCTAGATTTATCCTCCATCATAATTTCCCACCGATCAAATTCCTTGACGGTAGGTCTACAAATTTTCTCGTACATTACCAAAATCCCTCTTGATTCCGTTTATGAACAAGAGGCCCACTCAAATCCTTTTACGCCGAGATAGAATATAAAATTCTTCCTCTCCAAGCGCAAGATCCCTTTCGTGGTTAACGGAAGGGTTCTGCCCATCCTTTTCCGTAGCGCCGATCAAGGTAAGCACCGAACTTTCATCTTAGGTAGCCAACTGAAGGTATGCGCCGATTTTCGCACTGTGTTGTCCGGATCAAGGTCACCCGAAGTTCTTTCGGAGTGGAGATTCCACTCTTAGTTCCATCTCTCATCTTAGGTAGCCGAATGGCGGTATGCCGATTTTCGCACTGTGTTGTCCGATCAAGGTCACCCGAAGTTTTTCGTTCTCTGAGTGGAGATCCCACTCTTAGTTCCATCTTCATCTTAGGTAGCCGATCAAGGTATGCGCCGATTTTCGCATCGTGTTGTCCGATCAAGGTCACCCGAAGTCTTTTCGTTCTCTGAGTGGAGATCCCACTCTTAGTTCCATCTTCATCTTAGGTAGCCGACTCAAGGTATGCGCCGATTTTCGCACTGTGTTGTCCGATCAAGGTCGCCTCGAAGTCTCTTCGGTTCTCGGAGTGGAGATCCCACTCTTAGTTCCATCTCTCCTAGGTAGCCGATCAAGGTATGCGCCGATTTTCGCACTGTGTTGTCCGATCAAGGTCACCCGAAGTCTTTTCGTTCTCGAGTGGAGATCCCACTCTTAGTTCCATCTCTCATCTTAGGTAGCGCCGACCGGTAAGGGCCGGATTTTCGCACTGTGTTGTCCGATCAAGGTCACCTCGAAGTCTTTTCCTACAAGAGTCCCTCGCTATTGGTCTCATTCCGAAACAGAATGTAAAGTTCCTTCTCTCCCACCTCAATCAATCTTAATCCTGCTCACCATTCTCCGTCAAAAGAGGACACCAAGGTTCATCTTGGGGCATTTTATCCCGGCCTAAGAAGGATAAAGCTAACGCCACACGCTGCTGCCGGTTTAGTCTTTTTCCGATTGAAGAAGACACCAAGGTTCGCCTTGGGGTATTTTATCCCAAGCCTAAGAAGGATAAAGCCAACGCCACACGCTGCTGTCGGCTTAGTCTTTCTCCATTGAAGAAGACACCGAGTTCGACTCGGGCATTTTATCCCAAGCCTAAGAAGGATAAAGCCAACGCCACACGCTGCTGTCGGTTTAGTCTTTCTCCGATTGAAGAAGACACCGAGTTCGATTCGGGTATTTCATCCCGGCCTAAGAAGGGATGAGTCTACGTAACACGCTGCTGTCGGGTTAGTCTTCCCGTGAAAAGACGGCTTCACGATTCAACATCGTAGCATTAAGTCTAAGAGAGTTTCATTCTTTTAGCACAACGCTGTGTGTAGAACGGATTTAGACAATCTACATGCTAGCCCAACTCAAACGGTAGTTGGTAAAGGCTCATCAAACCCGCTGAAGGCTAGGGTTGGCCAATAACCCTAAAGTCAACGCTTCACACGCTGCTGTTTGCTTAGTCTTTTTCCGATTGAAGAAGACACCAAGGTTCGCCTTGGGGTATTTTATCCCGGCCTAAGAAGGATAAAGCCAACGCCACACGCTGCTGTCGGTTTAGTCTTTTTCCATTGAAGAAGACACCGAGTTCGATTCGGGGCATTTTATCCCAAGCCTAAGAAGGATAAAGCCAACGCCACACGCTGCTGTCGGCTTAGTCTTTCTCCATTGAAGAAGACACCGAAGTTCGATTCGGGGCATTTTATCCCGGCCTAAGAAGGATAAAGCCAACGCTTCACACGCTGCTGTCGCTAGTCTTCCGTGAAAAGACGGCTTCACGATTCAACATCGTAGCATTAAGTCTAAGAGAGTTTCATTCTTTAGCACAACGCTGTGTGTAGAACGGATTTAGACAATCTACATGCTAGCCCAACTCAAACGGTAGTTGGTAAAGGCTCATCAAACCCGCTGAGGGTCGGGTTGGCCAATAACCCTAAAGTCAACGCCACACGCTGTCGGCTTAGTCTTTCTCCGATTGAAGAAGACACCGAAGTTCGATTCGGGTATTTTATCCCAAGCCTAAGAAGGATAAAGCCAACGCCACACGCTAATGGCGAGTTTTTCCGATTGAAGAAGACACCGTGAGTTCGATTCGGGTATTTCATCCCGGCCTAAGAAGGGATGAGTCTACGGTAACACGCTGCTGCCGGTGGTCTCTTGCCCGTAAAAGAGTAAGCCTATGTATTCGATATCATAGCAACAAGTCTAGAAGAGTTTCATTCTTTAGCACAACGCCACGCTGAACGGATCCCCGATAATCCGCGACGCTAGCCCAACTCAAACGGTGGTTGGTAAAGGCTAATCAAACCCGCTGATGGTCGAGGGTTTGCCAAAATCCTATAAGTATTATGGTTAATTATTTCGACGGCAAAAGAATCATAATAAATAGTGAAAGGGATGGATCTTATTCATTTGAAGCAAATATAAAGGAGCTACAATTGTCGGTGACAATTGATTCAAGCAAAGTTATGATAATACATCTAAATAAAAATCGTGAACGACTGGCCGAACAAAGAGAACGTAAAAGTCTCGCAGACATCGACTTCATTGGCGCAATCCAAGAATGTGAAGGAAGCAAGGTCTCTGACAAACGCTAATTTTTCCTCCCGGATCGCCGAACCCAACCTTGGCTTCTCAAGTTCCTTCGATTTCGCGCAATAGCGTTCGATGTTCCCGACGACGCCGAGGACTTGCTTCTCACGCTCGCTGACATCCCGACTCGTGCACTCACGCTGAAATCCTTCAACGTCTTCTCCCTTGAACAGCCCCGATTCCTCAGACGCTCGACATGGGTGTGGTACAAGTTTATCTTACGCCGCAGCGACGCCGCCGCCATATGAGTTCGAAAATATGATCTCTTGCTCGATATTTTCCTCTCGCTAAAAACGCTGCTCACGAAGCCTTGATCCGAAGCTTCGCCGATGAGTCGACACCTCATCGCATGATTCAAAAGGCTAAATCCTCCACACGGTATGCAAGAGTTAGCCGCCTAGTGAGCTTTGCTCACAACGATTAGCTAGCCGAGGGCCACCAACACGAATTTCCTCCAAGATACTCAATATGAATGGGCGTAAGACCATAAAAGTCGCCCATCTAACCTCGATAATAGAGATCGCCTGCTTCAAACCATTCTCCAACAACCAAGGAGACCCATCACGTAACCGAGTCGAACGCGCATTTTGGCCCGGCAATCTCTAATAGGTTGAATCCGTGGAAGTGGTCCGCCAAGATTAACCTTGGGCCTCCGCCGTTTTGTTCAACCACCTCTCACTTTCGATAAGAGTCAGATCCTGATCCTTAACCGAAGTCAGCCAATAGATAACTGCCTTTCGCAAAGGTTCGTGAGCCGGTGTCCCTTACGAAGCTGCATCGGTGACCAATCGTCGGAGAACGCTGAACTCCCTCAAATACGTACTCGATCGCCTCGCCGATGTGCCGGCGAATCGAGGCAGATAAAAATCGCGGATCATCACACATGGAATAATAGTCACTACGGCGCCCATCTAATCGCTGTAGGTCGGAAAAGCTCCCGAGGAATAATCAATCAAATCGAAAATACTCGCTAGTAAATGGCGCTGAATTCATCTTACATAGATTGAGTCACGACCTTATAACGGTAATGACGATTTCACCCGCATCAATACCCGAGAACGATAAATATAGTCGCATGAACAAAGCAACAATATATATCCCGCTCTACGTATGCAGAGTACTGTATGAAATCGCCCCGCTAATAACATCGACGGGTGATCTTTGAAGCCTCAATCCTCACGAAGGAGAATCTCGCTCTTCCCAATCACCTCACAAAGGAGAACGGCTGGGTCATAACTAACGCAGAACCAAGCCTCAACCCTCACGAAGGAGAATCTCGCTCTTCCCAATCACCTCACAAAGGAGAACGGCGGGATACAACGATATATGTACGAATATGATGACGCCGGGCGCACCACCGAAAGAAGGAGGCGCATTCACGCCGCGGCGAAGTTGATCGACTCAAACGCGGATCTCCCGACGACATCGGAAACCGCAAAGAAGACGAATAGAGTCGATACATAGTGGAAAATCAGAAATAAAACGCCAAAAGATACAATAACTGATGCCGAACCCGACGAAGCGCTCCCTTGCCCGGCTACGACACTGGGCCTTCAGTACGGGCCGGCTACGACACCGGCCAAGACAATACCACGGCTAAGAGTTCCCAGCATCAGCCGCCTTGGCTGGCGCTACGGGCGCCGGCGCAAGAAGATCCGCGCGCCTGCGCTTCAGCCGGCCACGCTACTGGCGCCGGCCGCCGCGCCGGCCACATCTGGCGCGGCTGGCCGCATGGCTCACATCGCTGGCCTCGTCCTTCTCCCCTCGTGGTTTTCATCACCTGCATACACAAAGAAAAGAGAGAAGAAAAGACAAAAAAAGAATTTACAAAACCCTCGTACACATACCTCGTTGATCGAAGGAGATAAGACGGCGAGAAGCGAGATGAAAACAAGAGAGAGAGAGCACAAGGGGGGCCGCCTAGGTCAGAAGAAAAGGAGGGATTATGGGTATTTATAACAACCCCATATGGACCCAATCCTCTTTGAACAAGGACTCCTATTTGGCAAGAAGTAGGAATTCTAATTGGGGCCCAAATCAATTCTAATTAGGACTCTAATCAGCCCCTAATTAGGAGTCCTAATTGAACCTTATCCGATATCAAAACAAGGCCAAATCAGTCCGCTGATTGGCTCCTAATTCCTCCGCCATATTTGGGAAAGATTCTCAAGGTTTATTCTACAGATAACATTCGCGAATTCCTCGACATCAACGTCAGCCTAATCCTACTCCAACTAGGATTACGAGTATAAACTATTTCCTAATTTGTCGAGTTCCCTAAGAATATTTTCACAAAAATATTCTTAGGATAACTCGATCGTATGGATTGCATCGACGCCATCAACGCTGCCCAATCCTACCCAACTAGGATTACGAGTATAAATCGCTTCCTAATTTGTCGAAGTTCCTAAGAATATTTTCACAAAAATATTCTTAGGATAACTCGATCATGCGAATTGCATCGACATCAACGCTGCCCAATCCTACCCAACTAGGATTACGAGTATAAACCGCTTCCTAATTTGTCGAGAAGTTCCCAAGAATATTTTCACAAAAATATTCTTAGGATAACTCGATCGTATGATTGCATCGACGCCATCAACGCTGCCGCCTAATCCTACTCCAACTAGGATTACGAGTATAAACCGCTTCCTAATTTGTCGAGAAGTTCTAAGAATATTTTCACAAAAATATTCTTAGGGATAACTCGATCGCGGATTGCATCGACATCAACGCTGCCGCCTAATCCTACCCAACTAGGATTACGAGTATAAACCGCTTCCTAATTTATCGAGAAGTTCCTAAGAATATTTTCACAAAAATATTCTTAGGGATAACTCGATCATGCGGATTGCATCGACATCAACGTCAGCCTAATCCTACTCCAACTAGGATTACGAGTATAAACTGCTTCCTAATTTGTCGAAGTTCCTAAGAATATTTTCACAAAAATATTCTTAGGGATAACTCGATCATGCGAATTGCATCGACATCAACGCTGCCCAATCCTACTCCAACTAGGATTACGAGTATAAACCGCTTCCTAATTTGTCGAGAAGTTCTAAGAATATTTTCACAAAAATATTCTTAGGATAACTCGATCATGCGGATTGCATCGACGCCGATCAACGCGTCGCCTAATCCTACTCCAACTGGGATTACGAGTATAAACTGTTTCCAAATTTTCAACGAGGAGTTCTTGGAGAATAAACCCATATTCTTAAGGATAACTCGATAACCCTTAATTTCCTCCCACCATAATATCCAAGAGAGGAATAATCTGACGAGGCGTGAAAGTCATGGCGACACCGGACGATATGTCCAGTCCCGAAGAAACTTCACCCACCGTGGATAATCACATCCCAACAACGGTCAAAGCATCGCACTTGCCGACTGAAGGCTAAGACAATGGTTGAAAGCCAAATGGTCTCCTATTTCAACAAGGAATCCTCGGAGGATATCTCCATGAAAAGATCAGTCCTCCCGCTGTGGTTAAACCAACAACACATGTGATGATGGAAGAATTAGCCGATTAAAGGTTATGAAATTTCATGTACTCGACACAGCCAATGTGTCACCAACAAAGGAGTTCGCCGACATATGGAGAAGTCCAAAAGTCTGATGGTTAGTCAAACAACGACCAACCGACACGAGTTACAAACAAAACTCACCCACCAGCTTCGAATCAAGATAACAAGCGGTCGGACAATAAATGCAAAGACTGCGGATCTTATCAGAATCCTACAAAGAACCGGATGATCCGAAAGAATCAAGACTTGAAGCTATCTTTGGGACCCTCACCGATCAAGGTCGGAACCATCATGTCCAAAGCATCCCGCACTCATTAAGAATTGAGACCGAGACGCTTTGGAGGGGTATCTCAGAGGGCTGAAAAATACTTACAAGATCCCCAAAACCAACTCGCGGACCGAGTCGGCAAATGACAACCCATCGAATGATGCGATGTCGAATCGTTAAGACGCCAACTCGACGGCTAACCCATTGCCACAAGCACGGTTTAAACCGACTTGAATGGACGATCGGATTTCGAGACCGCTGAACCGAACGAACCAAGAATTAGTCCCTAATCAAATACGACGGAATCTAAGTCCCGAGAAAGCCAAGAGTCGAAAACGACGTAAACGGCGAAAAGAAGCGAAGCGGCAAATACCGCCAACTTGGCCGAAGTTACTTCGCCAAGTGGGTCAAGTGGCTCTACCAATGGTTCGAACCCCCTACCAACAAGTCGAGGTGAAGGCCAAGTGGCCGAAGCCGCCAGCGCACCCTATGCTATAAATAGGGGGTTCTCCTCACTTCAAGGGGCTACCGAGGGAGCCGATTTTGGCCGATCCGAGAGGATTTTGGGGATTTGGAAGAGTTCGACTTCAAGAATTCTTGCGAGATCTACGAGTAATCGGCGCGACGGTCCCAGCAACAAAGTACAAGTCCGCCGAGACCGGATCTACAAGCAAAGGTAACCAATTCGGTCGAACTACAGATACCCTCTAGATTAAGCTTCGCCTTAATCTCGTGGATAGCCAGGATTTCTCCTAGTAGATCTCACCCGCCAGCGATCCTCTCCTTCGTGAGTGTGATCCTCAGCGCTTCGCTTCTTCGTGAAACGAGCCCCTTTACATCTGTAGTTCCAGAACCCGGGTGTACACCAGGATTGGAATTGCGCGGTAGTCCACGGACACAAAAGTCCCTAAGCAGCAAAGAACCCACGCAAGCCGGTGATCCGACATAACAGATCCTCGTGTTTGTTCAAAAGGATAAAAGTTGTAATCTTTTTGATTTTCATTGTACTTTAAAATAAAAGGCATTTCTTTTGAAATTTGTTGTAGGCCAAAGAAGCTGTAAGCAAATTCAAATCAATGACAATCATCACGACTTTTACCGTGAACACCCTGCATCTGCATAACCAATTAGTTGTGCTCTAGATCCTTTTGAATAAAACAATCTCATATCAATTGTTCCTTGAAGATATCGAAATATGTGCTTAACTTCGTTCCAATGTCGTCGGAGTTGGATAAGAACTATACCTTGCTAACAAATTCCAGAGAGAATGCTATAAGGTGTATTTGAGCAAATACAATGTCACCTATTGCACTAAGATATGGTACTTTGGACCAAGAAGTTCTTCATTATCCTCTAGAGGTCGGAAGGGTCCTTATTCACATCAAGTGACGGACAACCATTGGGGTACTCAATGGATGTGTTTTATCCATATAAAATCGATTAGGACCCTTTTTATATAATTTGATTGATGAATAAGAATTCCATTTGCTAAATGCTTTCGATCGCAAGTAGGGGACAAAACTTTATTTTTCAAGGTATTTCATCTCAAATTCTTTCTTTAAATATTATCTTGCCTTTGGAAGCTCTTGGGAGTTTCAATAATATTCAAGTCATCAACATATCGCAAATTATGACAAATTGAGATCCAGTTTCTTTATGAAAACACATGGACAGATTATATCATTCTTATAACCTTCTTTCAGCAAATATTCACTAAGACGGTTATACCACATATGTCCGGATTGCTTTAATCCGTACAAAGATCTTTATAATTTGATTGAATAATTTTTCCGGGAATTTGAATTACATGCTTCTGGCATCTTAAATCCTTCAGGGAGTTTCATATAGATAACGTTATCAAGAGAGCCATATAAATAGGCTGTAACTACATCCATTAGATGCATATCAAGTCTTTCTTTTATTGTCAGACTAATCAGGTATCGAAATGTAATTACATCCACCACGGGAGAATATGTCTCCTCATAATCGACTCCAGGTCTTTGGGAAAATCCTTGTGCGACAAGTCGTGATTTATACCTCACGACTTTATTTTTCTCATTTCTTTTTCGCACAAGAACCCATTTGTACCCGACTGGTTTTACATCTTCAGGTGTTAGGACTACTAGTCCAAAAACCTCACGTTTTAAAAGTGAGTCTAATTCTGTTTGAATTGCTTCTTTCCATTTTTGCCAATCATTCCTACGTCGACATTCTTCGACGGATTTTGGTTCAATATCCTCGCTATCTTTCATAATAGTGAGCGCTACATTATATGCAAATGTGTTGTCGATAACTATTTCTTTTCGGTTCCATTTTCCTCCGCCAGACATAACTTATTGAGATCTCTTCATCTTTACTAATTTGGTGCACGAACTTCTTACGGAGTTTTATGGTTAGTTATGTCATTGTTCTCTTCTGGAGTTTTATCTATGTCTTGATTCTCTTCTGGAGTTCTTTCTCCTTTAATGGGGCTATCTTGAGTATTTGCTCCTTTTCTTTTTCGAGGATTTTTATCTTTGGAACCGATTGGTCTACCACGCTTTAGGCATGCTCTAGACTCATTACTTATAATATTAACGGATTGTCCTCTTGGGACATCAATCGGATTAGACATTCTGGTGGGATATGTGACTTTGTCACTCTCTTTGGGTCAGTAAATGTGTCTGGCAATTGATTTGCTATACTTTAAAAATGAATCATCTTTTGAACTTCTAGTTCACATTGTTTTGTGCGAGGATCAAGATGAGTTAATGATGATGTATTCCATGTAATTTCTTTCACCAGCTGTTTATTTTCTCCTCCTAATGTTGAAAATTTTATCTCATCAAAATGACAATCGACGAACCGTGCCGTAAAAACATCCCCAGTCATTGGTTCAATGTATTTAATTATAGAAGGGAAGTCATATCCAACATATATTCCCAACCTCCTTTGGGATCCCATCTTAGTGCGTTGTGGTGGAGCAATTGGAACATATGTGTAGGCATCAAAAATTGCTGAAGAACCCCAAATATGACTAAATTATGAGAAGATCGAAGGACAACGTCGTTGAAATCTCAAGAAGTCAACATATGGGAAGATTGTGTCTCGCCACGCGCGCAGACACTTGTTTGTGCTCGCTATGCGCGACATTGCGGTCTCGCTACTAGCGAGACACTTGTTTATGCCTCGCCAACAGCGACATTGCGGTCTCGCTACTAGCGAGACACTTGTTTGTGCCTCGCCACGAAGCGAGACACTTGTTTGTGCCTCGCCACGAAGCAGACATCTTGATGTGTCTCGCTATAAGCAGACATTTATTTGTGCTCGCCAAAGGCGACACCCGTAATACTTGAAACGAGCTCTTGAAGGGTCTAAATCAATGCCGGTGGGGCCCAATTGACTTTATCAACACAAAGAGACGCTCACCATTTCAATGGATCGGTTATATCGCTGAAAATACGCCACTAGGCGCGGATTTTAGGCATTTAATTGTGCCTAAAAGCACGTAAACCGCATAACAAATGGAGGATCATAATCGCCGCCTAATTAAGGTGCCCATACCGCCGCCACCGGCAGCTACATTGCCTCGCCAGGGAGTTTAGGCAAGCTGCTGAGATGTACCGAAGCCGCCGGCTAACTATAAATGTCAAGCACTTATGACACTTGTGTTGCTTCAGAGGGCACGCTTCCCAAAGACTATAAATACCCTCCTACGCCCACTTCAGGTGGGGTCGGCATCGAAGGGGCAATCGAGATCCAAGCTTCCGAATTCAAGAACCACGATCCACGCGGAGATTCCTCGAGTTTAAGCTTTGACTTATTCTTGAGAAGAGTAGATATCTTACTTTGCTAAGATATTTGCTTAAGTTCTTGTTTCCTTCGCAAGCATCAACTAAACCCGTCGATTCGACGATCGCCGCCGGTGGTCCACGGATTACGCTGCCCCCAAGACAGCAAAGTCCCACAAAAGGTGAGATCTACACTTGTAGTGTCTTTTGTTCGAGTTTGTGAGAGAGTTATTTAAATTTCTTTGTAACCAGAATCAAAAGTGTAATTTTCTCAAGTTTTACAATGGAAACAACTTTCGACCCAAACACGATGGCTAATTACGCTGGGAGCTAACGGTCTCGGAGCCCGAGATCGCGTGTCGCAGCCTTTGTACATCAAGCCGACCTCATGGTCGATGGATCGATTACTTCTTCGATCAAGCTGTTCAAGAATACCTCTCCTCTTCCTCATCAAGTCCTCCTCACCCGCAAACATCGGAGGATCTCATCTCCTAAGAGGGAGGTTCGTTTCGCTAGACGCGCAACCATTCTCGCTCGCTTGTGATGGAGGCGATTTCTCTCAACAACACCCCGGATCTCAAAGCCGGAGCTCAAGTTGACTCCTTTCGAAGAAGGAGTCATTCAACAATATTCAACCGCCTGACGAAGAGGGCTCGCCGAGACAACGCCAAAAGATGGCCCGACAACTTGCAAAGGCCATGGAATCAACAGACGGAGTTCATTACAACACTAACTTCCGGATCGAGGCGCCGCCAGTTACAACGCCAACCTCAATCCACAACACTCCTCCCAAGGAAGAATGGGTTCTCGCCAAAAGGACCCGATTGACAAGGAAGGAGCGCCTAAAGGCCGTGGCACGCTGTTGCTCGTATATCGCTATTATTCGCAAGGCACGTGAGTCGAAATCAACCGTGGAATCGACTCAAAATCGCAAGATTTGAGTCCCGGTCGACATCAAAATCGGTTCAAGAGTCCGCCCAACAACCTTCACCGAGATACAAAATCGCCAAGGCAGACAGTTCGAAGCCGCCGCCAACAAATAGGTAGTTGTAAATCGCTCTCAAGGCCACGAAGTTCAACCGCCGCCAACAACAGGCGCCCTCCATGCCTTATTAAAAATCGACTTTTCCGCCCTTTCTTCCACTTCTCCTACCGAGGTATCAACCATTAAGTCCGAAATCCATCAACCGAGAAGCCTTTAACTTCGTGTTTAGTCGCCTTGGTCCACCATCGAGAACTAAAGCCAAAACACCAAGAATGGAACATTTGGGTCACCCGATTCATAAACAACGACAGGGGTCAGCACTAAATTCCAAATGATGTTCGTAAATGTTCCGAGCCATCCGACGATACCAAACTAAAAGAGTTCCCGCTATGCCTCGCTTGAGTATCCCTAAGGGGTCCGTGAGTCCGCCGATAAAGACAAAACGGCGCAGGATTCGCAAAGTCACTAAAGGCGATCAAACGCTTATTATTCATGCAAGCAACTTTCAATAGTCGATGCCCCAAAAGAAGACTTGTCCTCCGCCAAGAACCAAGTTACATCCGGGTGGAAATGTTATTTGCAATAACCCACACCAACCACATCATCGCCGGGTGGCAACACCTAAAGAGGACGATCGACTAAATAGATTGTTCTTGCTCATTTGCAAAATTGATTAAGACGCAGTTATCGATGTGCCTGCTCGGTCAATGCTCACCCACAAAGAGCTTCAAGATTCGAACGGCTTTCCTTGTCAAGAACGAAAGATCCAAGCCACAGCCAAGACGATATCGAAGAAGAAAGAGATCATCCATCCAATTTGATGAGTTTCCGGCGACTATCAACATGGTGAACAAAGGAAAGGACCGGCGACGGATGCATCCCGACTTCACCCCGAGGAAAGGTTGGGTCTCGATTTCTCGAGAATGTCTCGTTACAATTATGAAGCTACCCAACGATCGACTATAGAAGGATGCATGAGGGAGAGTCATCCGATGACGGCTTCCACATCAATTCGGCGATAGCTTCCAATGATACAATGTCAAGTGTTGGTCGCCATCCCGCAGAAGCTTTTACCATTACTCCCGATGTCCCGCTCAAATGTTACAAGAAGCCTTAGCCAAGCAAAGAGAAGAGCTTAAGGCCAAATGAGAACAGAGATGGAGCTAGCCATGCAAATGATGAGGGAGTTACAAACCCATACAAGCAGAACAACCTCGGTCCACCAACACCAAACTACCAACAAGGTGGAGTTACCCACCATAATATCGAAGACGTTGATTCGAGATAGACGAACACATTTACGATCAACCTCCAAAGAAAGCCGATCCGGTGCTCAAGGTGGAAATGGTCCAATTCTTCCTATTGGAAGTAATCCAAAACAGGGGAGGATGATGGCTAAAGGATGAAAGAGCTTGAAGATAAAATTAATGCTTTGATGTCCACACAGAAGTCAAAAGGACTGTATCCCGCGGTCCGTATCCTAGAGAGTGGGATTCACCCTTACCCACCAAATTCAATTTGATCAACTTCACGCCATTTGACGGAGAGGGTCACCTACACAACACCGATTTATTTTAAATCTCACTTGGGGTGATCTCGAAATGAGCCTTTGATGATTCGGTCATTCGTTGGTACTTTTCAGCGGGTCGCCATTGGTATCAAGACTCAAGGCCGTAGCATCAACTGTTGAATGATATAGAAAGCTTGTTCCTCAACAACTTCTTCGATGACGACACCAAGTCTCGATTGGAACCCTCGATGAAAAGCGTAAGAGTGGAGAGACGATTGATCAAGCTTGTTGCCCGCAATAAAGCTATGAATTGCGAGATCCACCATCAAGAGTTCATATTGAAGACTTGCCACAACAATCTTTCTATAGAATTGTTGGAAGTCATGGGGTCGCCCCACCAACTACATGGAAAGATTCAAAATACGAGGAGAACAAGCCTAACGCTTCCTCAAAAGGAAGAAAGCCGAAGAGGCTAAAAGGTGGTCGACCCTCGAAGTAAATTTTTCCTCTCGTAATAGAGGAAAGGCATCTCGGATCGCCGTTAGTCAAACGTCGCAACAACGACCGCCAAAAGCTTCTAAATCAATTCCACAGACATACTCTTTCGAGACTAAGAAGTTCGATCATCTTCAAACACCTCCTTGATAACAACAAAATCAAGTTGCCACCTATTACAAATCGAGGAGGTCGACAAGACTTCGACCCTAAATACGTATGCACTACGAGGATCCTCCATCCTACTAAGGATTGCTTAGCTCTCAAGGCCATCATCCAAGCCTTGTTCCGCGCCTTAACGAAATAAGTTTAATGAGAAATTCCTCCGATGAGTACAAGAGGTTAAACCGCCTCCTTCCTACTCCAATAGGAATATGAGTATAAACTATTCTAAATGAATGCAGCCTTTGCAAAGAAAGTCGGGGTGGATAATCCATGAACGAGAGGTCCACTTTCGTGTTGAGCGATCAAACCTTCCTACAGCTAGGATTGTCTCAAAATTCCTATCCCGGTCAAACCTTCCTACGCTTAGGACCATAATCAAAATCCCTCTCGATTCCTTCCATGAACGAGAGGTCCACTTCCAGATTAAGTGATCAAACCTTCCTACAGCTAGGATTGTCTCAAAATTCCTATCCCGGTCAAACCTTCCTACGCTTAGGACCATAATCAAAATCCCTCTCGATTCCTTCCATGAACGAGAGGTCCACTTCCAAATTGAGCGATCAAACCTTCCTACAGCTAGGATTGTCTCAAAATTCCTATCCCGGTCAAACCTTCCTACGCTTAGGACCATAATCAAAATCCCCTATTGATTCCTTTTATGAATGAGAGGTCTACTCTAATAACAGGTTCGCTACCCCAAGAGAAAACACAACGGGTTTGTTTTCACCAAGAGAAAACACAACGGGTTCGCTTCCCAAGAGAAGACACAACGGGTTAGTTTTCACCAAGAGAAGACACAATTCCAAACCGTCTCAAGAACTCGAGGCTCAAGGCAGATATTCAAAACAAATCGGTTCCATATTCCATATAGAAGCTTTCCTGGAAATCTGATGTTCAGAAAACCAGACGACGCTTTTTCTCTGAATTATAACCTAAGCGATGACTTTCAAGATGAAGATGATTAGTCCAAAATCGACTTTGACATTTCAATCCATTCAAATACAAATGCAACAGTTATTGAACTCAGAATGTGGATAGCGACATCGCATACCCAGGGTTTAAGAAACTAAAGCAAAACACGGGCCTCTTCTACAAAGTTCAACGTTGAACGTAAGCAAGATCTTATCCAGTATTCCGCACTCTCGACAAAATACGAGGAGTCTCGAAAACTTTGGAGGGTATCTCAGAGGCATCAAAAATTGTTGAAGAACCCCAAATATGACTAAATTATGAGAAGATCGAAGGACAACGCCGCTGAAATCTCAAGAAGTCAACGATGGGAAGATTGTGTCTGCTTCTGATCGCGAGACACTTGTTGGTGCCTCGCCACGAAGCGAGACACTTATTTGTGCCTCGCCACGAAGCGAGACACTTATTTGTGCCTCGCCACGAAGCGAGACACTTATTTGTGCCTCGCCACGAAGCGAGACACTTATTTGTGCCTCGCCACGAAGCGAGACACTTATTTGTGCCTCGCCACGAAGCGAGACACTTATTTGTGCCTCGCCACGAAGCGAGACACTTATTTGTGCCTCGCCAAAGGCGCAGACACCCGTAATACTTGAAACGAGCTCTTGAAGGGTCTAAATCAATGCCGGTGGGGCCCAATTGACTTTATCAACACAAAGAGACGTTCAGCTACTTCAATGGACGGTTATACGCTGAAAATACCACTAGGCGTGATTTTAGGGCATTTAATTGTGCCTAAAAGCGTGAAACCGTTACAACAGCTAGAGGGATCGACATCGCCGCCGCTAATCCAGGTGCCCATACCGCCGCCACCGGCAGCTTACATTGCCTCGCCATGAGCGAGCTTTAGGAGATACCGAGCAGCCAAGGCTAACTATAAATGTCAAGCACTTATGACACTTGTGTTGCTCAGAGGGCACGCTTCCCAAAGACTATAAATACCCTCCTCGTCCACTTGGGGTCGGCTATCGAAAGGGCAATCGAGATCCAAGCTTCCTAATTCAAGAACACGATCCACACGGAGATTCCTCGAGTTTAAGCTTTGACTTATTCTTGAGAAGAGTAGATATCTTACTTTGCTAAGATATTTGCTTAAGTTCTTGTTTCCTTCGCGAAGCATCAACTAAACCCCGTCGATTCGACGATCGCTGCTCGGTGGTCCACGGATTACGCGTCCCCGGCACAGGCAAAGTCCCACAAAAGCAGGAGATCTACACTTGTAGTGTCTTTTGTTCGAGTTTGTGAGAGAGTTATTTAAATTTCTTTGTAACTGAGAATCAAAAGTGTAATTTTCTCAAGTTTTACAATGGAAACAACTTTCGACCCAAACAATATGCCGCACATCCAAAAATTCTTAGATGGAAAATATTTGGCTCCTGACCATAAGCCAGTTGTAAGGGGGAGAACTTATGATAGCTTGTAGGTCTGATACGTACAAGTGTTGCTGCATGTAAAATAGCATGTCCCCATACCGAAATGGGGAGTTTTGTTCTCATGAGTAATGGTCTTGTAATTAATTATAGACGTTTTATCAATGATTCTGCTAGACCATTTTTTGATGAACATGTGCTATAGGATGTTCAACAGTTATTCCAATTGACATGCAATAGTCATTAAAAGCATGCGATATAAATTCTCCAGCATTATCAAGACGAATTGTCTTAATTGCATATTCTAAAAATTGTGCTCTTAATCAAATTATTTGAGCAAGCAATCTCGCAAACGCCAGGTTGCTAGTTGATAATAAGCATACATGTGACCATCTTGTAGATGCATCTATAAGCACCATAAAATATCAAAATGATCCACATGGTGGATGAATAGGTCCACATATATCACATTGAATATGTTCCAGAAATGCGGGAGATTCAATCCCAACTTTAGTTGGTGATGGTCTAGTAATTAATTTACCTGAGAACAAGCAGCACATGAGAATTCATTAGATTGAAAAATCTTCTGGTTTTTCAATGGATGCCCATGTGAATTCTTAATTATTTTTCGCATCATTATTGATCCGGGATGCCCCAATCGGTCATGCCAAATAATAAAAGTATTTGGATCAGTGAACTTCTGGTTCACTATGGCATATGCTTCAACTGTACTAATATTTGTGTAGTACAAGCCAGAAGAAAATGAGGGTAGTTTTTCTAATACACATTTCTTACCCGAAATATTAGTTGTAATATAGAGATATTCGACATTATTCTCATTTACTGTCTCAATATGATATCCATTTCGGCGAATATCTTTAAAGCTTAATAAATTTCTTTGAGACTTGCTGGAGAATAATGCGTCATCTATAAGAAACTTTGTTCCTTCAGGGAATAGTAAAATAGCTCTTCCAGAGCCTTCAATTAGTTTTGCACTTCCGAATATTGTATTAACATCTGCCTCTCCCATTATCAAATGAGCAAAATATTTCTTATCTTTAAGTATAGTGTGTGTTGTTGCACTATCTGCGAGACACATATCTTCATGATTGATCTTGAATCCAATTGAAGACTCAGAAATGTCCATATTTTTCTTCATTAAACGAAGGTAAAATATATTATAAGAAAGATTGTCAATCAACATAGAATTATTAGTATATTTAAAGTTTCGTACTAAACTTATAAGAAATCATATAGTAAAATAAAAATAATGGTCAAGAAACTTGGCTTCTAAAGAAAAAAAAAAGAAACTTGGCTTCCAGGATCATCAACTTCCAGTCTCTTGGCCTAGAATCTCTTGATAAACTTCCAGAGACTCTCCCCCCAGCTCTTGCCTCATCTGTATCAGAGCATGTGGAGGCAGCTTCTGCTTGGTGTCACCCACGAAGTGATGCACGAACTTCTGGTTGAGTTGCTCAAAGCTCCTAATGGACTTCTTCTCCAAGCCGTTCCACTAGAGTTTAGCATTCCCTATAAGGGTGATAGGGAAACACCTGCAGATGACGGCTTCTAGCGCCTGCAGCATGGTCATCATATCATAGTAATTCTTAACATGCTCGGCTGGATCTCCTTCTCCTTTATATTTATCCACCTGCGGCATCTTAAACTTTTCGCAGGGTGCCCTCATCAAACTATCTATGAGGGGGGTATTACCCCCGATTGCTTTAGCGACCGGTCGATAAGACTGGTCGTAGATGGGTTAGGACGAGGAGTTCGAGAGGATCTCCTAGTGGTGTACTCTTGATGACTCCTCTTAGGACTGGAGCTTTGTCCAGTCTCTTCCTCATAAGGCGATGACTGTTGATGGTATTCATCATCCTGGTCGTGAGGATGTGGCTGTGGCGATGGGTGGTGCGGCTAGGAGATGGATGATGGCGACAGCTCTGTTGCTGGGCATGACGATCCGCATGCTCAGAAGAAGATGGGATATCCTGCCTTTGCTCCTGAAGGGTCGTACGCGGTTGCTGAGGGTGAGCCGGTTGAGGAGCTCGTGAGAGAAAGCATCAAGTTGCTGTTGGAAGGACTGGGAGAGTCGACTGGTGGATTCTTCTAACTGGGCTTGTGTAACAAAGCCAGTTTGGTGGTTATCTGGAGAGTGGCGGGCAGGCGACCTAGGGTATTGATCACGACCAGACATCATTGATTAGAGGAGAAAGAAGGCCCCACGGTGGGTGCCAAACTGTTGACGCTATGGATCACACAGCCAATTAATTATGTTTGTTTAAGTAATTAGAGTCCTCTAACACCTCTAGATGTCCAAGCCTGAACTTCCTTGAGCTACCATGCACATCTCACAACTCGTGAGAGGTTGGGGTTGGATCCCCGGTTTTTCCTCCGACGATCAAGTTAGCGGATAATCTTGAGTGGTGAAAAGTGGATTGAAAGTTTATTATGACTTGGTTAAGGCTTAGAAATTGCTTACCTTTGTCTGCAAATGACTTGTCTATTTATAATGATACCCTAGGGGTAGTTCGATAATTTTGGCCAACTATGAGCTGCTGGGCAAGTCAAACTATTACTTTACAAGTGTCAATTGATGAGTGAATGGGGTCACTTCGTCGTATGAGTCTACCGCGAATCGATTTTGCCTCTACAAGTGTCGTCAATTGAGTGGGGGAAGTCGAGTCGGTAGTTAATTGGAAGTGACAGGAGGCACGTGGTACGTCATGTGTTAAAGATCTACGAGCTAAGAGAATTGATGGCTGGGATTTGGCATTCAATGTGGCAATGACTCATCTTGGTGGGGAGTTTGAGGTAGGCATTGTTTTCCTGTCCTAGGCGGCATGTTGAGCAGTACCACCTTTTGAGTCACACTCGCAATGTGTCGACTGGCTGGATGGGTGATCGACACAAGGGTCGATCCACTCGGAGAGGTCGGCAAGGTCTGCCTTTTGAGTCATCCTCACCAGATGTCGGCAAAGAGAATTGTTTGGCGGAGAGGTCGGCAAGGTCGGCCTTTTGAGTCGTCCTCGCCAGATGTCGGCAAAGAGAATTGTTTGGCGGAGAGGTCGGCAAGTCGACAAGCATCGTTTCAAGTCACCCTGGATGCGGGTTTGAGTAATTCTTGATTAGATTAAGCTTCTTAATGTTGGATACTTGTTTGTCATTAAACTTACATTATTATTTGGATAATTTAGGACCATAACACATGGGATCAATTATGTGGGCCTGTAGTACCACTAACCCTCGGATCCCACATGACTCCCACATAGGCTCAGCAAGATTATTCTAAATAAGATGTTAATTAGGAGAATCTCAATTGGATTGAAGAAGTGGTACGTGACATGGATTCTATCTAGTTAAGATTCAATTAAGTTCTTTTACATGAGTAGTTTTAAGTAATAATGATCAGTATGCGAGCGTGTTTGGATGTTGAATTTCAGTCTTGTGCAGTTTTTATTTATGTTGATTTTACAGTTGTTTTTTAATGTTTTTGGCATCTTCGAGAAGTGTATTTTCCTTTTGCTATTTGGTTTGTCTCTCCCCATCTATGGCCAGTGTTGGATCTTCGTACTATACTCTTCAGGGTGCTCTCTATCTTTGTCTGTCTCCATTTCTTTTCTTCTCGACGCTTGTTGTGGGTTGTTTTCCCGACGACCCTTAGATATATTTTCTTCCTTCTTCCTCTAGGTTGTGGCGTAATAAGTTTTGGATTGCCCATGATCAATTCTACCTTCAGGGTTTTTAAAAAAATCAGCTACATCCAAATGTGTTATATCAACAGGATCATCATGGTCAAGATCTTCATTTTGGTAGGCAAAATTTGCCTCTACATCTTTTCCTTTTTCCTTCTGGGATGCTTGATATAGCTCAACAAGATGTTTTGGTGTACGACAAGTACGTGACCAATGACCTTTCATGCCGCAGCGATAACACATATTTTCTAAACTCATTGAATACTTGTTCAGTCCACTTTTATCATTCTCTTCGATGGTGTCCCACTTCTGGTGAGATTTTTTTTCTTATGATTAGGAAAAATGTTATTATGACCACCGCGATTACGGTAATAATTCTGACTTCGGCCATGTCCACGACTACGACCACGACCACGGCCTCGTCCTCGCCCATTATTATTAAATGTTGTCGCATTCACTTCAGGGAATGGAGCAGAGCCAACTGGACGAGCTTCATGGTTTTTCATTAATAGCTCATTGTTTTGCTCAGCTACAAGAAGGCATGAAATTAGTTCATAGTATTTCTTGAAACCTTTCTCTCGATATTGCTGCTGCAGGAGCATATTTGAGGCATGAAAAGTAGAGAATGTTTTCTCTAGCATGTCCTCATCAGTAATATTTTCTCCGCACAACTTTAATTGAGAGGTAATTTTAAACAGTGCGGAGTTATATTCACTTACTGCCTTAAAATCTTGTAGCCTTAAATGCATCCAATCATATCGAGCTTTTGGAAGTATTACCATTTTCTGGTGGTCATATCTTTCCTTTAAACTTTTCCAAAGAACAAGTGGATCTTTCACTGTAAGATATTCAGTTTTTAATCCTTCGTGAATATGGTGAAGAAGGAAAATCATTGCTTTGATACGATTTTGCAGGGATGTTTGATTCTCTTCTTTTATTGTGTCTCCTAGACCCATAGCATCTAGATGAATTTCAGCATCTAGTATCCATGATAGGTAATTCTTTCTAGTAATGTCAAGAGCAACAAATTCAAGCATTGTAAGATTTGACATGCCGACATATAATAATCGTGTTAGAGACAAGACATAATAATTCATAGCGTATTTTATATAAAACTATTAAAATAAACATATTATTAATGATTTAAGACCTATACTTCAAATTTGCAAGGTATGAGTCTAAAAGATTTTTCAAACTCATGTATATGATAATTAAAACAAATATAATAAAAGGATGTCAGTTAAAGATCATTGTGTAAATATATGTGTGTATGCACATATAAAGAATAGTAAAGAAAATATACCTTCACCCGGATGATAAAGCTCGAGAAAGATACTATCGTCTTGATAGCGTGTTGTGAAATATTTTGTAAAACTAACAATTTATTCCTTGAGATTAGAGAATTTAGAGAGCTAGAGAACTTTTCTTTTTCACTTCTACTTTTGCTTCATACATTACAACTATATATATACATTAGAGTTATAAGACTTTAGAAATAACTCTAAAAGTCAATTGGGGAGTAAATTCATGAGTTTATGGACATCCATAAATAAGTTCATAACAAGGTTCATATTGTCACTCCTTTTTCACATTGTACTCCTTCTTCATTACTCATGAGTCATGAGTGATCTTGGTTGTAAAATTGGGTGTGACTTTGATTTAAAACAAATTTAGGTGTGACTTTATATTTGTTATCACTCGGAAGAGTTCACGGGTGCTCTCAACAAAGTACTTTTTTTCTTATTAATTATTATTCTAATGTACATCATCTCATTAAATACAATGCTCTTGCCAACCATCCAACTTTGGTCATTTTTTTACCTTAATAATAACTAATAATAATAAGATACTTACAATAGATAGTATACCTATAAGCAATAGTTTAGATATAAGATATTGATGTGATATAATATTATTTAATGTTGTTAATTGAGATTTTTGTTGAGGGCATTTGGGGAAAAAGTTTTAACACCTTCACACTTTTAGAATAGTATTAAATAATAACTAATAATAATAGATCCTTATAGTAGATAGTATACCTATAAGCAATAGTTAAGATATAAGATATTGATGATGTGATATTATTAAATAATGTCAAGTGAGATTTTTGTTGAGGGCATTTGGGGAAAAAAGTGTTAACACCTTTTACATTTTTAGAATAGTATTAGATTAAGATAGTCTATAATGCATCTCTGGTTTACTTGACCTGGATCAGACATCAAACTTTACTAGATTTATTTGAACCCCTTAACTGGTGGAGGAAATGTATTAGTTGGACGCTTGGCCAATTGAATGACATCAATTAAAGTGTGAAAATTCTTTTTTTAACAACTGACCTTCACATCAATGTCATCACATGAGAGGAATACAATGTTTGTTTGAATGAGCAATATGAAGGACGCATGCAGCCTTGAAGTTTTGTCTTTGGGTAGTGAGTGGAGTCATTCTATCCACTCATTCAAATGAGGCCACATTCACACGGGTTGGAAGTGGATGTGAATGAGACACGCCACTACCAAGACAAAATTTTTGCTTGGTACCAAGTTCCTACATTTTTTTCATATATATATATATATATATATATATATATATATATATATATATATATATATATATATATATATATATATATATATATAATAATAATAAAAGAATTTCTTTTGAAAGACCTGATTATTTATTTAAGGGCAAATTACACTATACCCCCAAGAACTTTCAACCTTTTGCAAGAGACCCCCAATAATTTGCACAATTGCATTAAACGCCATAACATTTGCATTTTGCGTAAACCTCCAATATGTTTATGTCTTTGCAGATAACCCCATAAATTAGAACCAAAAAACATCCTAAAAATACATTTTGAGAGTTATTGGGGGCTTAGTGTAATTCACCCAAAAGATATTAGGGATTTTCTATATAAAAGTTATGGGGACTTTAGTGCTTCTGGAAGTTATTGGGGTTGTCCTACAAAATACTAAAAGATCTTGGGGTTTAGTGTAACTTACCCATTATTTTATATACCTTCAATTTTCTTATTAGGTTATATATATATATATATATATATATATATATATATATATATATATATATATATATATATATATATATATATATATATATATATATATATATATATATATATATATATATATATATATATATATATATATATATACTGGACTATAAGATGTGTGTCCTTGTTTCCTCAAAATTTAAAAGGTTGGTACTAAACTCTAACACTTCTTAGTTGAGGGGAAAAAAAGGAAAAAGAAATCAACCAAAATCAAAGTGCTTAATCAAATTGACACAAAAAAAAGGAAAAAGGCAAAAGGACCTTTATTATGTTCACTTCAGCCCCTACATTTGTATGATTTTTTGGAATATGATAACGAAAGAAGGTATTGTTTGGTATTTATAATAAGAAAAAGGTGGAATAGTAGATATGCCTAGAATACAAAACTACACATCAAGTTTCAAGAGTCAATGTATCAATAAATTTAAGTAACGTGCACGTAACTAATATAATTCTTTGAATTTGAGCAACAAATAATTTTATGACAAAGAATTTAGAGGTGTCCAAGGTGTGTTCTCTGTTTCTTTGGTACATTCGGTACATAACATTATATTTGATTGGTACAAATCATATTCATCCTTTTAGGAGGTACTTGGAGGAAAAAGGTAAGGTAATATAAGGTTCAATGAGGTGCAATGAGGGATATACCTTTTTATGATTCTTGTTTGGTTGGAGAGGGAGTAAGGGGAAGTACATGATTTTTTAGTTCATTTTGCATCTTCTCTCTCCTCACTCTTGTGTCCCTCCAAATTGGAGGGATTTTCTCTCTCTTCATTTTCTAGTTTATTTTGGATTTTTTTGTCTCCTCGCCTCACTTTACTCTACTTAACCTTACCCTCTAAAAACTCCCTACCAAACAAGATTTTAAAATTTACCTCTTACCTTACTCTACCTCCCCTCCAACCAAACTAGGCCTAAGAGTTTAGATCATTCTTCTTAAGAAGCATTGAGACGTAATTTATACATCTAAATTATGCATCTTTGCTACATAAAATATGATTTTAAGGACATTTGAAAGCTAATTTAGATCATTGTATAACATTCCAAGTTTTCAAAAATTCTCTCATTTACGTAACTTGATATTTAAGTGCAAATTTCAAAAAATTTAGAGTAATTTAAGTGTTATAAAAACAGTTGAGTGCAGATAAGTGCAAAATATGGGAATCTATTGTATATACTTAAAAGTGCAGTTAACCCCAAAATTTATGGGAGGAAATTCAAATATATGAAGAAAAAAAAATTCTTCATAATATGTTCAACTAAAATAGGAAAAAGATTAGGTACTGGGTATTTTTCTTCTGAAAATAAATGCGTACATCGAGCTTACTCTTCAGATCCCCAAAATCCCTGGAGGAGAAGCACCTGCGCCCAATTCCCATAAAAAGCTTCCTCCAGCGAGAGCGTAGCGCCCGAAACATCGGTCGCTGGTAACAATGAACCTCTCCCAAAGGCCACGACTTTCTCATAAATACTGCATAGTTCTCCCATTCTCATCTCTCTCTCATCGAATCCCCTCTTTTTTCCAAATTTAGCCAATGGCCTCTCTTCTCTCTCTCCCCACAGTCCCAAAGCCTCGCCTTTCTCCCAAAACCCTAGCTAACCCCCGCCAAATCTCGTCCTTCAACACCGCGCCCATCGATCTGCGTGAGTTTAATCACTGTGCCGTTGCTTTCGATGATTTACACTTCTTTTTGCTGATTTTTTTAATTTTAATTTTTTGAGGTTTTGGGCGTCGAAGTTGGAATCTTGGGAGAGGATTGGCGGTGGCTGCTGCTGCTGTGGAGGAGGCTCCGGTTTCGGTTGAGAAGAGGAGAGATGGAAACAAGAAACCAATCGTTGTGGTTGATAATTATGATAGCTTCACTTACAATCTTTGTCAGGTTTGTTACTCTTTTTTTTCTTGAATTTCTTTTACTTTTCTATGTTTATTCGTGAAACAATCAATTTCTTTAATATGTTCATTTTCCAGCTATTGTTTTATAAAAGCATAAATATTATGAACATAGCCATGCACATGTCCCCAATGAAATTGATACCCATCCATTCAGATATAAGAGAGTATTACTAACAGCGTGTTTGGCAACCGGAAAGTAAATGGAAAGTGGGATGAATTCTAGAAAGTGATTCCGCTTACTATTTTTTTCTTGTTTGGCACATGGAATGTGAGTGGAAAGTCAAAGTCATCACGTCAGCTTTTTAACCCTTTTCACTTTCTTCAAAAAATGGAGAAATTAGATGGAAAGTGAAGGGAGCGAGAAAACAATATTTTATTAATGTTTACATTTTCCACTTTTCAAATTGGTTGTCTTTATTTTAATATTTTTTTTATCTCCTCGTTCTCCTTCGAACTGCATCTTTTCTCATCCAACTACATTGTATACAAGATTTCATAATCGCCTCCACTTTTGGACTCCGGTGAATTATAATACATGATTGCATCCACATATACCTTCCTATATAAGTTACTACTTTTAAAGAAGAGCCTAACATATGAGAAACTCTATTCTCATGGTTTAGCATCATTATAAATCGACAATACCAAGATCAAATAAAATACTACACAAAGCACCTAGAATGCATTGAAATAATAGTACTTTAACGTCATTAGAATTCTACAAAGCTCTTTAAATACGTGGTCTAGAAAATTAATTCACTGTTCTTTGACTTTAGTTCAATTATGCATATTTCTTCATGAATTTTTAAGATAATATTGGCTTACAATGGTCGCCATATATTTCTATTTAACTTTGTATATGCTAACGACAGTTTAAAATTGACTATTTTTCACTATCTTATTTCCATATAAACCAAATATATATAAATTAATTAAATGGATGCCACGTCATCCGCCACCTCAACTTTCCACATTTTCACTTTCCGGTTGCTAAACAAATTTGCAAATAGAAAGTGGAGGGAAAATAAAATCTGTAGAAAGTGCTTTCGCTTCACTTTCTTCTTTCTGTTTACTTTCCAGTTGCTAATCACACCTTAAGTGCAACTAATAGTGTATTACTTTGACTACGCTATTCTCAAAACCGAATAGAAAGTAAAACTTCATATTTGCAATGTGCATGATGTAACTTATACACATAAACATAATGTGCTTTGGCATTTTCTAATTGACATTAGATGTTCATGATCAGTGGATGAGGAAGTGTGAACATTTATATAATATTATCCACTTTTTTTTATTCATTTTACTCACTAAAATAAATTGAACAACAAACTAAATCTTTTGTATTAAATTTGAACATAGGAGTGGAGTACCATTTCACTTATAAAGAGGAAAGAAAATAGTGTCTTTTATTTAAAAATATTTATATTTACATCCATCTGATTGGGGGTTATGCATTTCCATCTAAGCTATTTCTGAAAGACACATTTGGAACATATACACACACAATACTAAAGCAAGAAGGCTTACTGATTCAGGTCGAATGATGACCTATAGTCTAACTCACATAAGTGCTGACGTTCAACTGTTCAAGTCATCCCAAAGATAAGGCATTGCCTTGAGGTCAGAGTGCAACCTTAGAGTGGCTTGATGGGTAAGATCGAAGTCGACCTTTTAGGTTTGAAACTTAATGAGGGTCAGAATATATTAAGCTAGAAGCATGACATTTGAGTAGAATGCAGCAACACGATAAAGGCGAAGACTACAATCTAGTAAGCCACACATCAATAGAGGTAACAATATGCGATTCAAGACTGATAATTATTGTCTAGCTGATTGTTCAACGTGATTAGGATAGTTTGAGTTAACCATTCATAATTGTCGATACTGCCAATCTTCCATAAAGGCATAAAAACCCTTGTTTAGGAGAAGACATACAAAAAATAAATCCAATAATATGTTTGCTTATATTTGGCACCAAAGGGGCGATACGACTAATAACACCCAACAATAGCCTTTTTATAGTGATGTGCAGTTTTGCGTGAAAACTGTTGGCTAGTTGGTCTTACTGTATCAAATAAATCTCATTGATACGTGCCCGATACCTAAAGATGGAAAGTAGACGTTGCTGCAATAAACTTCCAAGAAGTCTAATCATGACCGAAAAGAACACTCAAACACTAGACATGATCTCTTATCGGGGTCCCAACACTACGCATCGCTCGAGTCTCAGTTGCGAAGTGCTCTAAAAAGAGAGGGGGCATTGTTTTGAGGGAAATTTGTATTTGGCTCGTTGAAAATGAGAATCTGAACAACAAAATTCTTGACCTTTTTGGGCAAGTAAAAAACTCCTCTAAACTATATGTTTTCCAAATTACCTTCAACCTTATATTCAACCTCTCTCATATTCTCTCCCTCTCTCATATTCTCTCCTTCTCCCTTCTTTGCCTTCCTCGCCTTCACCTGCCTCTTCTTTCTCGTCCGCCTTTCCTCTCTATTCTCATTTCTCTCTCTCTATCCTCCACCACCTTCCTCTTGCCTCTTGTTTTCCTTCTTCCTCCATCTTCATCCTCCTTTCCTCCATCCTCACCATTCCGTTTCTTTCCATTCCCTTTCCTCCATCCTCCTCCTCCGTATGTTTCTTCTCCCTATCCACTCCTTTCTTTTTTAGTCATCTATTCTTCTTTGTTGTGACATCTTCTCCTCCTCTCTTGCCTCCATTTCTTCTTCATCATCGTCTATCTCCTCATCCGCCATGGACTCTCCTCTACTTTGCTCCTCCTTGCTCCATTAGTCTTTTCTTTCTCTGTCGTTGTCTGTCTGTTGTCGCTGCACTCAACTTAAAATACCCATCAGTCATTCATCACTGTCTATAACATTGTATTATCTACTAAGGTTTTTGGAAGAACCACTGTAGTGCTATTGTTTATTTGTAGTTTGCTACAGTTAAACAACTCTAAGTACTCTAGCTAGCTACTGTCTATTGATACATTAACAACTCCAAGTACTCAAAAAAGTTATGATACTAAAGTTTATAATAAAGACATAAGAAAAATTAAGATTTAATTTTAAAAGATTTATTTGCAATGGATATGCTTGCTTGAAAAGCGATTTGGAGAAACGTTGTCTTAGTCTTGTGCTCACTCACTTTTTCACCCTTAAGTTGAGATGTGGGGGTGTTTGTTTGTACGAAAGTGAAGATCGAAAGTGTGAAATTGAAATGATTTTAACACTTTTGGTATTTATTTAATTGACAATGGTTGTGAATGTGAAATGTCAAAAAGAATCCATATCAGATATAATGCAAGTTTAAGTTCCATTGAAAAAGTGCTGAAGTAAGATAAAAGTGAGAAAAGTGGGGACCACTCAAATAAAGAACTATACTTACTAATATATATTTCTCTTTTTTTAAATTCAGCGACAATAACCACTTATTATATCCCTAAGCTATCATTTGTTCCAACTTCCATGCCCTTTTCTATATTCTTTTCATTATTTTCCTCTTATCATTTTCTTTCCGAAACCATCTGTTTTCTACAATTCGTTGACACTAGTGTGACCACCAAATTAGTAAGTTAATCCTTGTTCAATAAAAAGCTTTGTAGCTGGAAAACAAAAAATTTTCTGCCCTGATTCAAAGCCTACAAAAAATGCAATATATCCTCTTCCTATTTAGGATGTGTTACATATTTTAGTTAAAAACAAGTTTGTAACGCGAGAGGTGATTTAATTATTTTTCTAAAGATTAGATAGTTAATTTTAAATAAATAAATAAATAAAAGGACATTGCCACAACATTTTTACTTTTTAGTTTCAATGAGAACTTATTTTTACAAACAAACATTGTATTTCACTTGCATACTGATGTGGATCATTTTCTCACTTGCCAAGAAAAAGTGCTTTCACCCTTTCAATACACTTTCAATTTGCCAAGTACCTCCTGTGGGTCACAGAAAGTTGTGGGATCGATGACATATGAATGGTAGAAAATTGTGTGACAAAAATTTTGGTAAATGTTGGGAAAGAAGAGTGACTTGTATACTAAAAGAAATGGTTTCTTAACTATAAATCCAAAGCCTTAACCTCATTTATTTATATACCAACCCACTTCCAAAAGGGATCTTTCCTATAAACCCAAAGCTTTAAACCCCCCCCCACCAAAAAAAAAACTTTAAATCCATCCACTTCCAAAATCATTTTTAGAGTAAGGAACATCCACCAAATTAATTTTAAACTCACATTGTCTTTCGACAATTTGATATATAGTGTAAATTACAATATGTTTTTCTATAACTTGTTATATTTTATTCTAAGTAGTTAAAAATACAATTATTTTTAAACCAAATGTTTAAAACATTATTTCTTTTTGGTTTTTGTACTAATGCCGCTATATCTCAAACTGTAGATGAAATTTTTGGGGTCTATAATCCTATAAGTTTTATCCTCCTTTTAAACCCACCATTGTTATAAATAGCGATAAATAGCGCCGCTAATAACGTTAGCGGTCCCTTTCCGTTACGCTATCGCCCAATAGCGGTGACATATTGCGGAAAATGCGCTTTCCGCTAGCAAAAGCGGCCAGTAGCGAGCCATAGCGGTGAATAGCGCGCGATTGCGGCCAAAATCCGCTTTTTGACCGCTATTTAAAAGCGATTTGAGGTTTATTTTTTTAAAATTAAACCCTACCAGCAATCACTGCATCCTATCTCCCGCGATTTCCGGGATATTTTCTTTGCCTCCCACAACCTCCGGCACCTCCCTCAGCACTTCCTCTCACCTCCTTTCGTCGTGAGCTTCTCATACTGCATTCCTCTCATCGTTCAGCTCATCTTCTTGAAGACGACGACTCTTTGACTCCTCCAGTCGTCTTCGGTATTATGTGACGGTTACATGTCTACTTCATGTTTAGGATCTCTTTAAATCATTAAATATGCACTTTTAGATTTGCTAGATTTTTCTTTAATTTTTTTTTGAATATTTATGCATATATAAATTAGACCGCTATTTGACTTTGCGTTTTTTACCGCTATTTTGTCGCAATAGCCCCAAATAGCCTTAGCGATTCCTCACCGCTACACGATGCTATCCGCTATCGATAACATTGAAACCCACCTCCATTTGGAATTTTTTTTCAAGATAAACTCAAGGTTTTACTCCCATTCAAGATTTTAAATATCGGTTATCGAAAATATATCGGACGGCCAAAATTCATATAGGATCCCGGTTATCGAAGATATATCGGGGATAAGTAGTAAAAATCGGAGTGTCATATCGGACGGTGAGCGTGTATAATATAATGTCGTAAAATGAAATCTAAGCACATTTAATGAAATATCGAGAGATGATCTTTGAGAGAAGTCGTCAATAGAGGTCTTCGAGTGAGAAATTTGCGAGCGACTTTAGGGAGAGAACAGTGGAGGCGGAGAGAATTAGGGTTACACAACGAGCGGATGTGAAATAGAATAGGATAGCATAGTTTTTGTTTAGTGGATGTGGGTCGGGTTTGGAAAAAAGAGGATTTTTGCTTCCAAACACAAACCGGTTCACTTAGAATGTAAATTGTAGAAAATCGGTTGATTTTTAACCCACAAGAAATCGGCCGTTTTATCATATTTACACCGATATATCGGGACAAATCGGCCAAAAACGATTTGCGATAAATTTTTGCAGAAATTGTATCGGTCATGGCCCAAACCATATATATCGGTGATAAATTGTTAAAATTGAGCTATTTTTAAAACACTGCTCCCATTTATCTTTAAACCTCCCACTTCGAAAATTACTTCTACGCCCAAAATACTCAATTGAATTGATTTCAAACCCACTTTATTTTAGTAGTTTGGTATATTAAATGTGTATGCGATGCATTTTTAACTAAATGCATAAACCATTATTTTTTGGAATTTTTTCTCACTAATTCCGCAGCATCACTCAGGCCAATTTTTCTTGTTTAAAAAACAAATGTAACAATTTATGAATAAAAGTAATAATTTATAGCGTACTCTTGCTTGAAACATAAAAAGGTAACATATTAATCAACGAAGGTAACAATGTTATGAATAGAGTTAATAATTTATGAACAAAAAGTGACATTTTATAATATGGTCTGGATCAAACGTAACAGGTAACAATTTAATAAATAAATATAACAGCTTTTATGAATAAATGTAATAATTTTATCCCAAACGTAACATAATATGTACAAAGAGTAATAATTTTATGAACAATGATAATGCTTCTTGAATAACAACATAAAAGATACACATCTCTCTTTTTCTCCTCCTACCTCAACTACCACCTCTTCCCTTCACCGTCTATCTCTTCTCCTCCGCTCTCTAGTCGCCGCCTCTAACAATTTTTATAAATAAAAATATAAAATAAAAAAAACAAGTTTCTCTCTTTATCCTCCTTCCTAAACCATACCTTTCCCCTCAAGATCTATCTCTCCTCCTCCCCTCCCCTTTGTCTTCTTATGCGCTCTTGTCCCCACTCTATCTCCATTCGTACAGTCACTACACCTTCGTTTGTATCCCATTATCACTTGGCGAAGAGGAGAGAGGAGGTGGTCAGGAAGGAGATGAAATTATGATATTTTGGGTCAATGGGTTCATGGGTTCATGGGTCTATGGGAGAGATGAGGGGAAAAAAGAGGGGAAAAAAGAAGAGAAGAGAAAAAAGAGATCTAGTTCAATGGGTTCATGGGAGAGATGAGAGAGGAAAAAGGAGAGGAAAATGAGAGGGAATGAAGAGGGTTAGTTCACATGAGACAAGGGAGGGTACTTTGTGAATTTTCAAAAGTTCACATGGGCACTAGGGGGTTGGACGCATGATTGTTTTGGCTTATAAGGGATTTATGCTTGCCCAAAAGGTGGTAGGCTATATTGCATGAATTTCTATTTCTAAGTTGTCCGAATGCAATTTTCCCTTGTTTTAAACATCTCCAATATAGCTAATTATCAACCGATGTATCCTTTTGTAAGGTTTGCCATAAATGATATGGTCTCAATATCCTTTGCCGCTTTTAGGAAAATTTTGGATGATGTATCTCGACATGGTTGATATATCAATCGATATGTCCTTTTATATAGTTTGTCGCACAATATAATTCTGCAAAATTTCTCTAATGTTCATTTAACATAAATTGCTTCCGTCTACCATTTTTAGCAAATTTTAGTAGGCTCTTTTCTGAAAGTAAGTTTCTACAATTGATTAGTAATCCTAAACATTTATTAGTTGCATTTTTGTATGCTTAGATTTCGTAAGTATGTCTAGATTACATTTTTAGGATATTGTATAACATATGCACATCATTTGATGTAGCACTCCGATATTTACTATATATCGCTGATATTTTCCCGATATCTGCAATCTGATATGGATTTTGACCGTCCGATTTTTTCTCGACATTTGATATTGAAAACTTTGAGAGGGAGAGAGACCACTCGATATGCCGAAAGATGAAGACACTTGGTCCTAGTGGGCAAAGTCTTGGAGTTTTCTTCTTGTTGGTGGCTAGAGTCATCCCAAGATAGGTGATGACCCAGGTAAAGTTCATGGTGGTAGGTACAGCCTTTGATAACTATGCAATATTTCAGAGACAGTCACACCAAGACTATCTGTGATCATATCACCATGTCACATGGAGATGAAGTTCCTACTCCAGTAGACTGCTGATGATAAGGGAAAAGAAGCTAAGGCATGACCGTGTTATTATCTGTGACAGAGTCTGTTGAAGGAGCTGAAGGGGAGGACGTAGAGAAGAAAAATGTATTGTTTTCTAGAGGAACTTGGATGAAAACAAAGCCTTCACATCCAGAGAAGAATTTGTTTACAATATTGACCTGATGGATGATCTCAAAGAAGCGCTGGAGGCCATAATAGAGGATCTGGAAAAAATCTTGCTGGAGAATAAGGTTGATATGCATAAGGTGTAAATCTAACATATTTTCTCTGGAGAAACTCGTGAACGTCTAATGGCCTTATTGTGGAGCAACTGGGGTGTTTTTTCTGGGAAACCTACAGACATGCCAGAGATCATCCTTAATGATACAAGGAGATTGTATAATAGTTACTTATTTATGTACTTGTTACTTATTTATGTACTTGAAGTGGATTTGGATCGCCTCTTTCCAACATCATGGATACTCTTTTCATTTGGTATAAGCCGACACCCAAAAGTTTAGGAACGGGTCCATTGTTGCTATACTTCTGTAGATACAAAGAAGAATATTGGCAATTACAAATAATATCTTTTATACATTAAATTCAGATTAGACCTTCATTTCAAATCTGCAAGAATTACTCCCTCATTAATAGATTTACACAAGTAAGAAGCAGAGATGCCAGACTTGCTTGGCACCATATTATAGTTTTTCTCTAAGTAAAAGATCACATCTTAAATAGTGTAAAGAACTTTCATTAACGTGTCTGCATGTGTAACGAATTTTTATTATTTGTTGATGCTATTGTTTCTGGTTGCAGAGAAGTAAATGTCTACAAACTTTAAGTTTCAGTTTATAATGGACATTGTTAATTTTTCCCAATATAACGTCTCTTTTCATGTTCTCTATATTTATGTGTTAGGATGTTTAAATAAACTAAACTTTGAATGTTAAAAATGATATGATGATGCAATAACATGAAGGAATACGATACTCATTTAAACCAACCAAAATCGAGCTTAACTTCTTACTTGTGATTATGGATACAAATCCAAGCTATCTGGATTCTAACTCTGTCCATCCTACCTGAAGTACATGGGAGAGATTGGAGCTAATTTTGAAGTATACCGTAACGATGAACTCACGGTGGAGGAACTGAAAAGGTAAATTATCATGTCTGGCTGTAAACTTAAAATTTTTTATTTGTTTGATAGGTACCCATTAATTAGGCTAACCCAGACCTCAGAATCAGATTACCGTACACTTGTTTCGCTTAATTTAGAAATCTGGACTTTTTCCTACAGGAAAAATCCAAGGGGAGTACTTATTTCTCCAGGACCCGGTAAGTGTTTGATCATACATGAAGATGAAGATACTTTCTTCACGTTACAGTGGCGATAAGCATTGTCGTCCTTTGTCATCTAGGTGCACCTCAAGATTCAGGGATATCATTGCAAACTGTTTTGGAACTTGGGCCTTCTATACCTCTATTTGGAGTTTGCATGGGCTTGCAATGCATTGGGGAAGCTTTCGGAGGTTTGTGTGGTGTCTCAGTCCAGGTTGCAATCTTAAATCTGTAATATAAATGACTAAGCTTAAGGCTCACCGAACTGCAGGAAAAATTGTGCGTGCTCCTTCAGGTGTTGTGCATGGCAAACATGGCATTGTGTACTATGATGAAAATCAAGAAGACAGCTTATTTAATGGCTTATCAAAGTAAGATTGTCCATGCTATATTTTAACGTTTACCACAGTTTACAGCAATGCACTTCTTTCAGAGGATGTTTTCTTGCTTGATTGTTAGCAGAGAAAGTATCTTCACTAATTTCCCTTGTGCTTACTAGTTTTACATTTTCTACGATCATAAAGTTTGTCTTACCCTTCATTTTTCATATTGTCCTACATTAGAATTGATGTTCATATTAACTTATATATATGCATTCCTGTTAACTTCATGTTGTGCCACTGCTAGCATATAAGGTCATGCAAGCATGCATTCAAATTACATGCACAGAGTTCTATATCTAGTATCAGATTTACTCTTCATGAGAACATATAAAGGATCCCGCACAGTTGATGATATTCTGTTAGACAATCCTGACACCTATCTTAATCATAATCAGGAAGTAAATGATTCAGAAACCAGTACATCAACAGAAATGACAGGATGTGGATCCATGCAATCCATCTATTCACTCGTGAATTTTGATAATGATCCTTCATCTCACTGGATTTAACTAGCAGAGCATTTGATACCCAGCACTTAGTATTATCTGGACATGTGACGTTGGTATGACAAGTATCCTGGTGGTTTAGGGCATGAGGCACAAGAAATGCTAAACAATACGACACGGAGGCACATGTGCAAAAACACATGTTCATTAATATATACTTTACGTGTGCATGGTATGTACATAGACAAATTTCTATTAGTTATATACTTAATAACACTATATGCCCTCGACTGTAATATTACATATCATGACATAGTTATTTAGAAAAAAGTTTGGATGACAACAGGAGTAAAATACAACATTATTAACATGGAAAATATCTTCCATTATGCTGCAACAACTCCGTGTTGTTAACAACATTTTTGGATTCTGCATCCATCTTAAACTGATAATACATATACTATTGACACTTTTATTTATCGTCACAGTCCTTTTGTTGCTGGGAGATATCATAGCCTTGTCATTGATAAGGAGAGTTTTCCTCATGACGTTCTTGAGATTACAGCGTGGACAGAAGATGGCTTAGTAATGGCTGCTCAACACAAGAAGTATAGGCATATCCAGGTACATTAACTAGTGACACTCTTGTCTCTGAGGCTTGGTAGGGACCCCATACTCTATTGAATTTTAGAGAAATCTCCTTTATTTTGTCTGGTTTTGCAGGAAACCCCTATATTTGATTTGGCAGAAAATCAACCTATTATAGGGGTAATCTTAAATAGAAAAGGTCTTTTTTTTTTGTAAAATTTGGATAATATCAAAATAGGTTGCCTTCCAAATGCAATAGATTTTAGGAGTTTTCTGCAGGACCCGATAAAATAGAGGAAGCTTGCTCCTAATTTTAACAGCATGGGAGGCTTTTTCTTCATTTTATCTCTATATCTTGATTTGCTGATCTGATTATTTTTACTGGTTGACTAATATGCATAGCTGAGAACTAAAATTTGCAGAGACCTTCCTAATTGAAATACATATTACATTACGAGGCCACACAACAATAAGTTATGGAATGAATTCCAATACATCATTTTTTCACAAAAATATTTACTTCAGCTGACGGATATATATGACCATCTAAAGCCCGCGATTTAGCCCTCGATTCCATGGGAGGGTCTTTTTCTTTCTTTCTTTCTTTCTTTCTTTGTTTTTTTTTTCAATTTTTTACATGGCACACCGTCTTGTGTCAAAGGATCCTTTTCAAAGGATCCCTTTACATGTATACTCAACAGGCACATTTTGTGGTGTTTGACACAGAATCTTCAGAATTTTGAAAGCTAGCAGCCTAGCACTGGCTCAGACACAATTTTTGGTCTCTTGAATTTTGTTATAGCATTGAAGTGTGATAAATATCAGGCAAGTGCCTTTCAACTGTTGGCATCTTACACCATGTGTCAGATATTGACTCAGGAGCTACGCTTCATAGTTTTCATAAGATCAAACTCTTTGATCACTTCTTGAAATCAGAGGTTGTCATAGTAATGATTTGCTTGATCTCTTATTTACTGTATGGAAATTTTGCTTGGCAAAGTCCAATGTTTTAAAAAGCCTCCGCCTAGCCCGCCTAAGCGTTTGCCTAGGCATAGGCGGTACGTAGGCCGCCTGCTTAGCGCCTAGGCGGTGCTTGGGCTACCCACCTAGGTTTTGGAAGCGCCTAGGGGAGCGTTGTCTGCTTATATCGTCTATTTATGTAAATTGCACCCTTTAGGCCTTGATCTGATATCCTCCGTTGCAGCCTCCGCGTCCTCCAACCTCCTCCAGCCTCCAACTATGAACACCTCTACCTTCTCCGACTTTCAAAACCTCCGCCACTACTAAAATGAAGAAAGAAATCCGCCTAGGCATCAGTCCGATGCCTAAGCTTTCTATAATAATGGTATTTATATCAATTATTGTGACTAAAAAAAAAGGAGAACCGCCTAGGCCCCGCCTAGACTCCCGCTTAGGCTCTAGACGTTGGGTCCAACGCCTAGACACCTAGCACTTTCTGTAACCTTGGCAAAGTCATGACATGAAACTCTTCTAATGAAAAGCAAGAAGTTGGAGTTTAAGTCCATGTAAATGCCTAAACAATCATGAGAGTTCAGGTAACCCTTAAATTTTAGGGTATGCTACTCAAGGTGGACCTACACAGTCACCGTGTGGCTAACACCCATACTAAAATTTCACAATATTTGAAAGCCTGTCTAGAACCTTACTTCTTTACGCTCAGGCAGTTAGGTGTTGGTTGTAGCAGGTTCTAGGGCGGAGCTCAACTGTGGCCTCCTTTTTCTTTTCTTCTCTTTTTTGTCTATCCGACACAGGACACAAAGTAGTCATCACATTAGTTGCAAGTTGGTGGCACAAGAAAGTTTCCCATCCTAAAAAAGCTAAAACAAATGCTTATTTATTGTCACCTTATCCAATTCTTTTGGTAGCTTGTTAAGTCAAGAATTTATGAGGGATTTATGAAGCAAATAATTAATGACAATTTTGAATTTTTATAAAACAATTTCAAGATTGAAATTATATAAAAGTAAGAAGATATTTTAAGTTGTGTTTTTCTCAGAAAGCTATTCAGATTACGCATCAAGATAATTAGGATATAGTTAACAATTCAAAAGATCATACCATATATTAATTTAATTCTAAAAGTCATAATTTTTAAAGATGAGAGTCATGGCCTTTCCTAATGAGATTTCAAGAGATCTGACAACAGTTGATCTTAACAAATCTACCTCGATATATGTCTTGGGAAATTATAGTTTTAGATTTACATTTACGCAATTATAATATCTGTAAAAGTCAGTACTTTTTCCATTATGCCCACAGTAACTTGATTCCCTTGATTGGTCATGACCACTACTGATCATTTTCCTAGTATGTGATTATACGTAAGCAAAAGTTAAGTCAATCTCACACGATTATCTCTCGCCTATAAACTGCTTCATCTCTGAACATGTTGTCTTGTTAAGTGTGAGTGACTGATTCTCTTATCAGTAGCGGTTCATTTAAAAGTACTTGACATGATTTTTCCAGACATGTTTAAATTCATCGCATAACATTGATATCATATACCAGAATGGATAGATTGAGCGCGGGAGAACTCAACACCTGTCTTTATCTATACAAGAGACTAATGGGCATCGTATATTATATGAGAGGATTCTCCTATATACAGTGATGTGGATGAATCTAAACCAAGTTTGGTTAGGGTAACTCCCCCTTTATTCACTTACTGAGATTCAATCACCTCACTTCACATGATGGCATCCTCAACCTAAATTTTTCAAACTGGATGGCATCCTCAACCTAAATTTTTTTTTTCTGCATTAGAAAATATTATTGATTCTACTGATCATGGCCTACAGCCATTTCTGCTCTTCTCCTTTTATCTAATTGGATCGATGTTTTTTAATAGAGAAGCAGATATGTATTCTCCTTTGCTTTTATGTTTACATAGTTGCTTCCAGCCCAAGATTTAGGTTTTCATGTTGTAAAGCAAATACAAGTGCAGGCAGCTTTGATTTCTAAACTTTACCCAATGCTTCTCTATGAATATGTTTTGCAATTTGATCTGTGTATAGATTTGCAAATTTATGGTTACAAGAGATGCTACCAACCTGATGAGTTTATCATCTCCTTTGAACTTAAGATGCTTCTATGAGCTCAAAATAATAAAGTTTCTGTAGGCATCATGCATTGACTGATCGATGTGCTGCATCATGATATTCATTCTCACACTCGGGTGTAAACTCATATGTTTTGCATGAATAAGTGTTTACATGAGCATGTGAAAGCAATGATTAGTTTTTTCAAGTGACAACTCATGTATTTATGTGTCTCAAAGTTAATTTTGATCCAATTTTAATATTATCTGAGACATTGTACGTTGATGAAGTTTATGGACATAGGAATATAGGATAATTATAAATCTTTATGTGCACTTAATAATAGAAATCCATATAATTACATACAGTTACCTATTGCAAAATTTGTGTTTCTTTAGGGAATCAGTGGTCTATTTAAGTACCGTGTTAGATTTTTTTCCCCCCATAACAAAGGTGCTTATATGACAATCTTCCCTTATCATCTAACTTTGCCTTGGCTTAGGAGAAAATTAGAAAATTATTCCGTATTGCACGAGCTTGAAATATATCAGCAGTACCTATTTGCATTCTATTTCTTGACAAGGTCCTCTCGCCATTAGTTGTTTCTTTGAGGAATCTGCCCTAACTTGAACATGCTTGATGTTAGTTGAATATTAGTGGGCAGAGGGTTGAATAATCAGAAGAATTAAAACTTCTTCTAAGCAGCTGACACCATCCTAATGTTTAGATTGATCTCCCTTTTGAATCATTTATTGCAACAGAAGCAATCCCTCTGTAAATTTTGCCATCATAGGCGTTTTGTAGCCTTTCAGGCTACAGTCACATGCCAAGAAACAATCTCGGTGAATGTTTTTTTTATGTTCTGTTAACTTTTTTGTTTGGCTAGTTGCTTTGTCTATTAAATCCTTTTAGCTGTCTTTTTTCGTCAAAAGTAGTACTAATTTGTAGAATTTTTGATGATGCAGGGAGTTCAGTTCCATCCAGAGAGCATCATAACCAAAGAGGGCAAGACAATAATAATAAACTTCATCAAGCTCATTGAGAAATTCGAGATGGAATCTCAACGCTGAAGATTTCAGGCTGTATCCAAGAGAACTTCTCGCAATGTGAATGAAAGGTTATCATCCTTATTTGTTGTGGGGCTACCTGTTGGGTTTTGTTGTGAAAGAATAAAACATCTATTGGTCATAATTTTCTGTGGCACAATAACCCTACTTGATTATATATAATTTTATCAGAAATAGAATTCTTTTTCTTATTAACTTGTTAGTCAAATGTTGGACCTTCACTAGCATAAGGACATGACTATAACTAGTGTATTTTTCATAAGCTCAAATGAAGTTTTGCCTTCTTGCCTTCCCCTTCTCTTTCTTTAGTCAGTTTTCAAACTTGGGGTTTTGATCAAAACAGAACTAGATGACATGTGATTTCTTCTTTCTTATTTATTTATTTATTTATTTCTGATTGATTGCATTAGAACCCGTAGAGAAAGAATGTGTATAAGAGTGGCTTGTCTCTTTCATTTCCAGCGAACGACCAACTACCTCACACTTAGGGACCGGCTGGTGTGTTTCCAGGGCAGTTGTACACAATTAGGTCATGTTGTGCTTGTATCCACAATCTGTATAGTTTCGGTAAACAAATGCAGATGCAGAAAGACCACCAATTTGGGTCGACGACTTGGGTGTATCCTTTTGAGCCTCTTAATATACCATTTCATGGTTAATATCGTAATGGCTAGGTAAGCATTCCATTGGTGATGGTTCTTTTTTTATTTTTCGTGCCCCCAGTGGTCTCCCCATACAATATATAATATATAATTGTTGTATGGGAAATCTACATTGATAATTTTACAAGTTTATGCTTCTTAGTGGCATCCAAAGCCTGTGATACCTCTGAACAGTGCTCCGGTTCTGAAGCAGTCACCGCGTACTAAGAAGGTCCACCAAGATTGCACGGTGAGTGGCAATCACATGATTTTTGTATGTAGCAAAACTGCAACTGTCAGGATCGGATTGCAGAAGCTATGCGGTCGAGTTTAATTTTAAAAATAAACCTCAAATTGCTTTTAAATAGCGGTCAAGAAATCGCGGAGGCGGTGGGATCACGATGGTTGCAGTCGAGTTTAATTTTAAAAATAAACCTCAAATTGCTTTTAAATAGCGGTCAAGAAATCGCGGAGGCGGTGGGATCACGATGGTTGCAGTCGAGTTTAATTTTAAAAATAAACCTCAAATTGCTTTTAAATAGCGGTCAAGAAATCGCGGAGGCGGTGGGATCACGATGGTTGCAGTCGAGTTTAATTTTAAAAATAAACCTCAAATTGCTTTTAAATAGCGGTCAAGAAATCGCGGAGGCGGTGGGATCACGATGGTTGCAGTCGAGTTTAATTTTAAAAATAAACCTCAAATTGCTTTTAAATAGCGGTCAAGAAATCGCGGAGGCGGTGGGATGCGATGGTTGCAGTCGAGTTTAATTTTAAAAATAAACCTCAAATTGCTTTTAAATAGCGGTCAAGAAATCGCGGAGGCGGTGGGATCACGATGGTTGCAGTCGAGTTTAATTTTAAAAATAAACCTCAAATTGCTTTTAAATAGCGGTCAAGAAATCGCGGAGGCGGTGGGATCACGATGGTTGCAGTCGAGTTTAATTTTAAAAATAAACCTCAAATTGCTTTTAAATAGCGGTCAAGAAATCGCGGAGGCGGTGGGATCACGATGGTTGCAGTCGAGTTTAATTTTAAAAATAAACCTCAAATTGCTTTTAAATAGCGGTCAAGAAATCGCGGAGGCGGTGGGATCACGATGGTTGCAGTCGAGTTTAATTTTAAAAATAAACCTCAAATTGCTTTTAAATAGCGGTCAAGAAATCGCGGAGGCGGTGGGATCACGATGGTTGCAGTCGAGTTTAATTTTAAAAATAAACCTCAAATTGCTTTTAAATAGCGGTCAAGAAATCGCGGAGGCGGTGGGATCACGATGGTTGCAGTCGAGTTTAATTTTAAAAATAAACCTCAAATTGCTTTTAAATAGCGGTCAAGAAATCGCGGAGGCGGTGGGATCACGATGGTTGCAGTCGAGTTTAATTTTAAAAATAAACCTCAAATTGCTTTTAAATAGCGGTCAAGAAATCGCGGAGGCGGTGGGATCACGATGGTTGCAGTCGAGTTTAATTTTAAAAATAAACCTCAAATTGCTTTTAAATAGCGGTCAAGAAATCGCGGAGGCGGTGGGATCACGATGGTTGCAGTCGAGTTTAATTTTAAAAATAAACCTCAAATTGCTTTTAAATAGCGGTCAAGAAATCGCGGAGGCGGTGGGATCACGATGGTTGCAGTCGAGTTTAATTTTAAAAATAAACCTCAAACCGCTTTTAAATAGCGGTCAAGAAATCGCGGAGGCGGTGGGATCACGATGGTTGCAGTCGAGTTTAATTTTAAAAATAAACCTCAAATTGCTTTTAAATAGCGGTCAAGAAATCGCGGAGGCGGTGGGATCACGATGGTTGCAGTCGAGTTTAATTTTAAAAATAAACCTCAAATTGCTTTTAAATAGCGGTCAAGAAATCGCGGAGGCGGTGGGATCACGATGGTTGCAGTCGAGTTTAATTTTAAAAATAAACCTCAAATTGCTTTTAAATAGCGGTCAAGAAATCGCGGAGGCGGTGGGATCACGATGGTTGCAGTCGAGTTTAATTTTAAAAATAAACCTCAAATTGCTTTTAAATAGCGGTCAAGAAATCGCGGAGGCGGTGGGATCACGATGGTTGCAGTCGAGTTTAATTTTAAAAATAAACCTCAAACCGCTTTTAAATAGCGGTCAAGAAATCGCGGAGGCGGTGGGATCACGATGGTTGCAGTCGAGTTTAATTTTAAAAATAAACCTCAAACCGCTTTTAAATAGCGGTCAAGAAATCGCGGAGGCGGTGGGATCACGATGGTTGCGGTCGAGTTTAATTTTAAAAATAAACCTCAAATTGCTTTTAAATAGCGGTCAAGAAATCGCGGAGGCGGTGGGATCACGATGGTTGCAGTCGAGTTTAATTTTAAAAATAAACCTCAAATTGCTTTTAAATAGCGGTCAAGAAATCGCGGAGGCGGTGGGATCACGATGGTTGCAGTCGAGTTTAATTTTAAAAATAAACCTCAAACCGCTTTTAAATAGCGGTCAAGAAATCGCGGAGGCGGTGGGATCACGATGGTTGCAGTCGAGTTTAATTTTAAAAATAAACCTCAAACCGCTTTTAAATAGCGGTCAAGAAATCGCGGAGGCGGTGGGATCACGATGGTTGCGGTCGAGTTTAATTTTAAAAATAAACCTCAAACCGCTTTTAAATAGCGGTCAAGAAATCGCGGAGGCGGTGGGATCACGATGGATTCTGGTCGAGTTTAATTTTAAAAATAAACCTCAAATTGCTTTTAAATAGCGGTCAAGAAATCGCGGGAGGCGGTGGGATGCAGTGGTTGCAGGTCGAGTTTAATTTTAAAAAAATAAACCTCAAACCGCTTTTAAATAGCGGTCAAAAAGCAGATTTTGCTCACAATCGCCCACTATTCACCGCTATGACGCGCTATTGGCCGCTTTTACGAGCAGAAAGCGCATATTCCGCAATGTCACCGATAGCGGGCAATAGCGTCGCGGGAAGGGACCGCTAACGCTATTAGCGCCGCTATAGCGGGCTATATACCATTTCATGGTTAATATCGTAATGGCTAGGTAAGCATTCCATTGGTGATGGTTCTTTTTATTTTCGTGCCCCCAGTGGTCTCCCCATACAATATATAATATATAATTGTTGTATGGGAAATCTACATTGATAATTTTACAAGTTTATGCTTCTTAGTGGCATCCAAAGCCTGTGATACCTCTGAACAGTGCTCCGGTTCTGAAGCAGTCACCGCGTACTAAGAAGGTCCACCAAGATTGCACGGTGAGTGGCAATCACATGATTTTTGTATGTAGCAAAACTGCAACTGTCAGGATCGGATTGCAGAAGCTATGTGGTTGGAAAAATAATATGGGAATGTCCCAAAGTCCTTTCAGATCAACATGATCCAAGGCAAATCTATGATAAAAGGGAATTTGAGCTGAATACTATCAGGCCCATCGTCATCAATTATTATGTAGCCCAGGCTGCAGAGATCTCTCCGACGTAGGGGGATGAAGTTGCTGGTTAAGGGGATCGGTGCCTCCCTTGACGGTGTTGAGCTTCCTAGCCAAACGGCCTCTTGCGCTTCCAAGACAAGCGATCTCTTCTATGCAGGGGGACTTAGCTGTCAACAAGGTTATCGATAGCGGATAGCGTCGCGTAGCGGTGAGGCATCGCTAAGGCTATTTGGGGCTATTGCGGCAAAATAGCGGTAAAAAGCGCAAAGTCAAATAGCGGTCTAATTTAGATATGTATAAATATTAAAAAAAATTAAAGAAAAATCTCGAAAATCTAAAAGTGCATATTTGATGATTTAAAGAGATCCTAAATATGAAATAGATATGTAACCGTCACATAATACCGAAGACGACCTGAGGAGGAGTCAAAGAATCGTCGTCTTCGAGAAGATGAGCTGAGCAGTGAGAGGACTACAGTAGGAGGAACTCACAGCGAGAGGAGATGAGAGGAAGTGCTGAGGGAGGTGCCGGAGGCTATGGGAGGTGGCGGGAGTACGCCGGAAATCGCGGGAGGCGGTGGGATGCAGTGGTTACGGGTCAGGTTTAATTTTAAAAAAATAAACCTCAAATTGCTTTTAAATAGCGGTCAAGAAATCGCGGGAGGCGGTGGGATGCAGTGGTTGCAGGTCGAGTTTAATTTTAAAAAAATAAACCTCAAACTGCTTTTAAATAGCGGTCAAAAAGCAGATTTTGCTCACAATCGCCCACTATTCACCGCTATGACGCGCTATTGGCTGCTTTTACGAGCAGAAAGCGCATATTCCGCAATGTCACCGATAGCGGGCAATAGCGTCGCGGGAAGGGACCGCTAACGCTATTAGCGCCGCTATAGCGGGGCTATTTACCGCTATTTACAACAGTGGCTGTCAATTATGGGAGACCATCATCTCTCCCCCTGTAGTGTTCCACTTCTGAGACTAGAAGTCTTTTCTATGCAAGGCCGCAAGGGGATGACAGTCTCCCTCCACAATATTGCGATTCTGAGACCAGAGGTCTCTTCGGCCAAGAAGACTAACCTGTGGGTTAAGGGAGACGGTCCTCTCCCTTGATAGTGTCGCGATATGAGATTGTCATGCTTCTGAGATCAGAAGTCTCTTTCACGCATGGAGGATAGGTTACCTTTTAAAACAGACTGTCATCTCTCCTGACAATGTCGCACTCCCGAGACCAGAAGTTTCTTTCACGCATGGACAATAGCCCGAGGCAGGGAGGTAATTCGACATTACTGTTGAAATGGGTAGGTCGTCACCCCCCTCCAGCCAGCGTCACGATCGTCCTCCCTTGATATAAGCCAACGCAAACGCAAGACTCCCGTTACCCGAGGATGGGGGAGACGCCGCGCTCAGAGGGAGAGGTTGTGAGAACCTGCCACCTCAGGATATATCGGGCTTCCTATCTTCCGAGGTTTCTTGTAACAAAGAGGAGAGAAAGGGATATTTTGGGGGCTCCGGTGAAAGGGTTGATTTCTTTTTCAGTGTATACTTTCACAAAGAAAATCATTATTTATATAGACTATTCTCCCAACCATCTCTACCCCCAAAATCAGCCTAATTATTTTTCTCATTAACTGCAAATTAAAGTCATTCATTGCTCTAATATAAATTCTGATAATGACCCATTAATTCTCCATTAATGACCAATTATCACATATTATACACATTGATTATCTTGGTTGATTTGGTCAACCATTTCTAACATCTCCCACTTAGCTAAATTAACCAAATGATATATCTCCCACTATCCGTTAGATTAGATATCTTATTCTTATCATTACTCCCACTATTCATGAAGAGTAATTCACATTTCATTATTCATGAAATTTACTTGGACTTTTTTATTCCTAAGCCCCATCAAACTCACGTGTTTGATAAAACTTTTCGCTGGTATACCTTTTATTAACGGATCAGCAATCATATTTGTAGTAGGGGTGTAAGTCACTTTAACTTCTCTCTTTTCTACAATATCTCGAATTTAGTGATACTGGATCTCAATATGTTTTCCTTTGGAACTATTAGCTTCACTATTAATTAAGCTAATCGCTACTTGATTATCACAATAAATATCAATAAGTCCTAACAAATTGAGATCTAGATCAATCAAAAACCGTCTTATCCAGACAGCATGTGTAATTGCCATACTACAAGCTACATATTCAGCTTCTTGTGTATATCTAGCAACACATCCTTGTTTCTTGCTACTCCAAGAAACAGCTCCTCCTCCAAAGATGAATAAGTGTCCCGAAGTGGACTTTCCATCATCTTTATCACCTCCGAAATCAGCATCGGAGTAACCAATGACTTCAAGCGTACTCGTTTGATAAACCAATCTATGAGTCAATGTACCTCTGATATACTTCATAATCCTTTTAATAGCTTCCCAGTGTGCTGGTCCTGGATTACTTTGATATCGGCTAACCAGACTTACAGCATAAGCTAAATCAGGTCTGGTGCATAACATTGCATACATCAAGCTTCCAACTATTTGAGCATAAGGAACATCTAGTGACTTCTGCCCCTCTACAGGACTTTGCTCTTTACACAATCTCTTTCCTATAACCAATAGAGTTAGTGCAGGATTGGAATTCTCCATTCCAAATCTTTTAAGAACTGATCTTAAATACTTTTCTTGGTTTAAACTTAGCATTCTAGACTTTCTATCTCGAATTATTTAAATTCTAAGAATATATGATGCATCTCACATGTCTTTCATCTCAAACTTTTCACTGAGATCTGCCTTGATTTTATTCAACATTTCTATGTCATTTCAGGCGAGCAATATATCATCCACATATAAGGATAATATAGTAATTTTGCTCCCACTTTTCACGATATATACACAATTATCTAATTTATTTTGAATAAAACCAAGTTTGGTGACAGCATCATGAAACTTAAGATGCCATTGTCTAGAAGATTGTTTTAAACCATACAGAGATTTTATTAACTTGTAAAATTTATGTTCCTGTCCTTTTACCTGAAAACCTTCAGGTTGTTATATATATATATCACTTCCTTCAACTCTCCGTTGAGGAATGTTGTTTTAACATCCATTTGGAATAACTCCAAATCAAGATATGCAACAATAGCCAAAATGATTCTAATAGATACAAATTTAGCTACAGGAGAATACGTCTCCTTAAAATCTATTACTGCCTTCTGGTTGTAACCCTTGACAACTAACCGTGCTTTGAATTTATCAATAGACACATCAACATGGTATTTCTTTTTGAGCACCCATTTGCATCCTATGGCTTTTCTATTTTCTGGTAGATCACTAAGTTCCCAAACTTTGTTCTTTTCTATAGAATCAAGTTCTTCTCTCATAGCTTCTAGCCATAGATCTGACTCATGCGATTTCATCGCTTCAGAGAAGTTTAAGGAATCTTGTTCTTCTATATCCGCATCTACCGAAAAACAAGATGGTTCACATGAATACAGATAGTAATCATCCATCCATGCAGGTTGTGTTCTAGGCATTTTACCTAAGACACATATATGCTGAGGTTCATCATTTTCTATAGGTATTTCATCATTTTCAAGGTTAGGTTCATTCATAATATTAGGATCATTAGTGGGAACATCACTGTAATAATCATCATTTATTATAGTTAGAGGTTCTGTTTCCTCTTGAACATGTTCCTCTTCCTCTAGATTTTCTAGAAATGTAGCATCTCTGCTTTCAATGACCCCTTTTTCTTTATTATAGAACTTATAACCTTTTAATTTTTCTGAATACCCTATAAATCTACACTTTAATGTTTTAAAGTCTTAACTTATCTCTAAGTTGACTTGGAATGAGAACATGGACCGTACATCCTGATGGGTAATTTTGAGTGATTACCTTAGTTGCAAGTATACAACCCTTATCAAGTTATAGTATAAAAGATTATCGATCCCACGAGGAACGGGAAAGTAGGAGGAGTTTTGCTCAAGTTTTGGTTCTCAAATTATGCGCGACAATTAGGAGTTTATTCAAATATAATGAAAATGAGAAAATTGTGAAAGTGGATGTGGAGAGGTTAAAGAGAGTGGATTGTGGATTATGTGCAAAGGAGGAGAAAAATAAAGTTGAGAGTGTGGTGGTGGTTATATGCACATAATAACAAAACTAAGTTTGAGATTATATGCACATGGAGGGAAAATGAGATTTCGAGAAAATAAGTGCAAAATAAAAGAAAGTAAGATTGAGAGAGAGAGGAGAGGAAAATCAAAATCAAGAATAAAGGAAAATAGCAACAAATGGAAAACAAGGATAAGTGGAAAATAAAGAAGGTAAAGTATGGAGGATTAATTAAAGATATGAGGAATCTAGAGTAGATCCACTTAGCTTATCTCAATCTCATGAGAATGAGTTGGATTTGTTAGCTAGTTTCAAACAATCTCTAGGGATCCCACAAATATTGGCTCCACACTTAGAAAAGGGTAATTCCTAGAGGGTTCTAGCCTCAAGGTGAATTAAAGAAAAGGAAAATCTATTCTAGAAAGTAAATACAAAATTAAATACATTGCATGAAAGTAAATTGCAAGGAATTAAATTGCATGAAAGTAAATTGCAAGAAAGTAAATTGCATGAAAGTAAATCTAAGCTACAAAGCAATAAATGAACAAGAAAGAAAATGAAAAAGAAATAAAATAGAAACCAACAACTCTGATCTTAATCTAATCCTCCTTTGGTCCTTGGATTAGAAGAAGAGAAAGGAAATTGAAGGGTGAAAATTTTCATTTATTGTGTAACAAAGTTACAATTTTGGAAGGTCTCCTCAATTAAGAGTAACCCTCCTCTCCAAATGGAGCTTTTACAAAATATTTCACACTCAAAACACTCGGCCTTCACCCCTATTTATAGCCCAACGGAGTTGATGTGAACCATTGGATCAAACCTAGCCAAAAGGAAGAGAAATCCACCATTAATCGAAATCTGTTGGGAACCGATCGGTTGGTCGATCGGTTAGCCAACCGGTTGGCCAACCGTTGGTCAACCGATTGGTTCCCAACCGAATTTGTCTTTTCTTGATTTTTCTTCACGAATTTCTCTTGGATCAAATTGGTATCTTGGGCCTTGGTTTGTCTTGATTTGGGCTTCAAATATTGGTAGAAATTGAGAGAATTTGAGTCATTTGGGCTTTTATTCATTATTTCTTTATTAACCGCAAAATAAGATAAAATGATTATTAGTAATATCGTTTATTCATATAACATAGGTAATAAGGGTATAAAATGTATTTAAAATGTGCTAATCAAATACCCCACACCTAAGTTTTGCTAGTCATCTAGAAAAACAAGATGGTTCACATGAATACTGATAGTAATCATCCATCCATGCAGGTTGTGTTCTAGGCATTTTACCTAAGACACATATATCTTTGAGGTTCATCATTTTCTATAGGTATTTCATCATTTTCAAGGTTAGGTTCATTCATAATATTAGGATCATTAGTGGGAACATCAACGTAATAATCATCATTTATTATAGTTAGAGGTTCATTTCCTCTTGAACATGTTCCTCTTCCTCTAGATTTTCTAGAAATGTAGCATCTCGCTTTCAATGACCCTTTTTCTTTATTATAGAACTTATAACCTTTTAATTTTTCAGATACCCTATAAATCTACACTTTAATGTTTTAAAGTCTTAACTTATCTCTAAGTTGACTTGGAATGAGAACATGGACCGTACATCCCGATGGGTAATTTTGAGTGATTACCTTAGTTGCAAGTATACAACCCTTATCAAGTTATAGTATAAAGATTATCGATCCCACGAGGAACGGAAAGTAGGAGGAGTTTTGCTCAAGTTTTGGTTCTCAAATTATCTGCGACAATTAGGAGTTTATTCAAATATAATGAAAATGAGAAAATTGTGAAAGTGGATGTGGAGAGGTTAAAGAGAGTGGATTGTGGATTATGTGCAAAGGAGGAGAAAAATAAAGTTGAGAGTGTGGTGGTGGTTATATGCACATAATAACAAAACTAAGTTTGAGATTATATGCACATGGAGGGAAAATGAGATTGCGAGAAAATAAGTGCAAAATAAAAGAAAGTAAGATTGAGAGAGAGGAGAGAGTAAAGGAAAATCAAAATCAAGAATAAAGGAAAATAGCAACAAATGGAAAACAAGGATAAGTGGAAAATAAAGAAGGTAAAGTATGGAGGATTAATTAAAGATATGAGGAATCTAGAGTAGATCCACTTAGCTTATCTCAATCTCATGAGAATGAGTTGGATTTGTTAGCTAGTTTCAAACAATCTCTAGGGATCCCACAAATATTGGCTCCACACTTAGAAAAGGGTAATTCCCTAGAGGGTTCTAGCCTCAAGGTGAATTAAAGAAAAGGAAAATCTATTCTAGAAAGTAAATACAAGAATTAAATACATTGCATGAAAGTAAATTGCAAGGAATTAAATTGCATGAAAGTAAATTGCAAGAAAGTAAATTGCATGAAAGTAAATCTAAGCTACAAAGCAATAAATGAACAAGAAAGAAAATGAAAAAGAAATAAAATAGAAACCAACAACTCCTGATCTTAATCTAATCCTCCTTTTGGTCCTTGGATTAGAAGAAGAGAAAGGAAATTGAAGGGTGAAAATTTTCATTTATTGTGTAACAAAGTTACAATTTTGGAAGGTCTCCTCAATTAAGAGTAACCCTCCTCTCCAAATGGAGCTTTTACAAAATATTTCACACTCAAAACACTCACCTTCACCCCTATTTATAGCCCATGAGTTGATGTGAACCATTGGATCAAACCTAGCCAAAAGGAAGAGAAATCCACCATTAATCGAAATCATTTGGGAACCGATCGGTTGGCCGATCGGTTAGCCAACCGGTTGGCCAACCGGTTGGTCAACCGATTGGTTCCCAACCGAATTTGTCTTTTCTTGATTTTTCTTCACGAATTTCTCTTGGATCAAATTGGTATCTTGGGCCTTGGTTTGTCTTGATTTGGGCTTCAAATATTGGTAGAAATTGAGAATTTGAGTCATTTGGGCTTTTATTCATTATTTCTTTATTAACCTGCAAAATAAGATAAAATGATTATTAGTAATATCGTTTATTCATATAACATAGGTAATAAGGGTATAAAATGTATTTAAAATGTGCTAATCAAATACCCCCACACCTAAGTTTTGCTAGTCCTCTAGCAAAGAAAATAAAAAGAAAACCTAACTCACTTTCGCAGGAATCGCGGTTGTATTTAGCACATACAACAAGCCTTTAAACCCCTAGGTTACCCTAGTGGACGAGTTGTAGTCTCGTGAGGGTTTGCAGTGAATATACCCACAAAATTGATCCAACTTGCCAATTTAAAAGTTAATAAAATAATTAATTCATTTGATATCTTCAAACATTCCAATTGAAGTTGGTTAATACTCAAGAAAGCGTTTTATCATAACTCCAATGTAATTTTCTTAAGAAAATCCTTTCATTATAGTTATACAAAACCAAGTTTAACTCAAAATTTTAATTTAAAAGTTTTGAAACGGACATGCTAACCCTTTGTTTTAAACAACTTCAAGTCTTTTAATCCATTTTATTTTTCAAGAACATATACAAATATAACTATATACAAAAACATGGTTAGTATGATTTTTTTTTTTTTTTACTCTTTATTCCTTGGTGGTTTTGTTCTTTTTAATCGGGCTTTCTAAGTGACCATTTAGCGAGTTTTGGGCCAATGAATCCCAACCCAATTGGGCTTAGGTCATTAAGCATAGAAATACTCCTCGGGCTTAATTACTCAGTCAACTTAGGCTTAGTAAAATAGAACCACCAATGATTTTAAGAGAATTTTTCTTCTATTTATTAAGTTAGTATATATGTGTGTATATGTATATATATTCGAACAATATTTGGATCAAGACAACTTGAAAAATTATTTTCAACTCTAAGTTAGGCATGCAAAATTTCATTACTTTAATTAAAAATCTAAGTTACAACTTAAGTAAAGTATATTACTTTGAAAATCATTTCTTAAGAAATTTATTTGGAGTTATCATAAAAGGTAAACTTGAGTATAGAACCAACTAAGGATTAGAAGACTTAAATTCTATCAAATTGATCAATTATTAATCAACTCTATTAAGTTGGCAAGTGACTCTTTTTTTTTTTATTTATGAAAAGAGGAAAAAAAAATGACATAAAAAGAAAGAAAATGGTAAGAAGAGGAAAAATGACTAAGATAAAGAGCAAAAATGACTAATTCCCACCCCCACACCTAAATTTTGCATTGTCCTCAATGCAAATTCTATTATGCACAAAGTAAAACAGATAAGCATGGAAGCACTTACATTTGTTAGGTCATTGCGAACAATGATAAAAAGTCTGTAATTACCTTTGGTATGAGAAGGTGGAGTTAAAATTTATTCTCTCCTTTTTTTTTTTTTTTTTTGAAAAGAACAAGAAACTCTCACATGAGAGAAGAATAAATTCTTTTATTATTATTGTGGGACAAAAATAAACATGTAGAATAAAAGATAAAACATGAGAAGCTCATATTCTACATTAAATCCTACCTTATTGCTCAAAATTTTAATTTAAAAGTTTTGAAACGGACATGCTAACCCTTTGTTTTAAACAACTTCAAGTCTTTTAATCCATTTTATTTTTCAAGAACATATACAAATATAACTATATACAAAAACATGGTTAGTATGATTTTTTTTTTTTTTACTCTTTATTCCTTGGTGGTTTTGTTCTTTTTAATCGGGCTTTCTAAGTGACCATTTAGCGAGTTTTGGGCCAATGAATCCCAACCCAATTGGGCTTAGGTCATTAAGCATAGAAATACTCCTGCTTAATTACTCACCAACTTAGGCTTAGTAAAATAGAACCACCAATGATTTTAAGAGAAATTTTTCTTCTATTTATTAAGTTAGTATATATGTGTGTATATGTATATATATTCGAACAATATTTGGATCAAGACAACTTGAAAAATTATTTTCAACTCTAAGTTAGGCATGCAAAATTTCATTACTTTAATTAAAAATCTAAGTTACAACTTAAGTAAAGTATATTACTTTGAAAATCATTTCTTAAGAAATTTATTTGGAGTTATCATAAAAGGTAAACTTGAGTATAGAACCAACTAAGGATTAGAAGACTTAAATTCTATCAAATTGATCAATTATTAATCAACTCTATTAAGTTGGCAAGTGACTTTTTTTTTTTTTTATTTATGAAAAGAGGAAAAAATGACATAAAAAGAAAGAAAATGGTAAGAAGAGGAAAAATGACTAAGATAAAGAGCAAAATGACTAATTCCCACCCCACACCTAAATTTTGCATTGTCCTCAATGCAAATTCTATTATGCACAAAGTAAAACAGATAAGCATGGAAGCACTTACATTTGTTCTACGATCACAACAATGATAAAAGTCTCAGAATTACCTTTGGTATGAGAAGGTGGAGTTAAAATTTATTCTCTCCTTTTTTTTTTTTTTTTTTGAAAAGAACAAGAAACTCTCACATGAGAGAAGAATAAATTCTTTTATTATTATTGTGGGACAAAAATAAACATGTAGAATAAAAGATAAAACATGAGAAGCTCATATTCTACATTAAATCCTACCTTATTGTTGAAAATTCTACCCGAAATTTAAAGAATTTCAAGATGATATAATCAATGATGTTCTCAAATTGAAAATTCCAAGGTTTGCAATGTGTTTTGCGACAAATTAAGGTAGGTCTTATTGGTGTTATGCATTTTGAACTTAGATTTTGATTAATAAAAATTTGACATTTTGGTTGATCTTCAAAAATCTAAGCTCATCGAAAAGAGTTCTTCAATGTTGCATTCAAAAGGCATGTATTCAACACGCCCTCATTTTGGAAAATCAAATCTGAATTTTTAAGATTTCCAGCCTCATGAAAGATTTCAAAACTAATGTCGATTCATTCTCTACTGTTAAACTTTCTTGGATGTAATTGATTTCGAAGGTCGCTTATCAATATTATTTCTGGATTGAAAATATTAAGTTCAAGAAATGATTCCCAAAAGACGACTTCATGTGACCGGTTCTACAGTTGATGAGAGCATTAGAAGTGGCTAAGAACGGTCTTCCTAAGATCACGGGTATCCGTCCTTTGGGATTGGAAACGGGTTGTGTTTCGGGACTCTGAAATCAACAGGAAAAATAAAGTCTCCAACCTTTATCAATACATCTTATTTCACCCATAGGGACCTTAACAGATCTATCACTAATCAAGTGTACATCTAGTTGGCTTGAGTTCCCCGACACCTAGTTGTTGGTAGATTGAATATGGAAGCAAGTTGACACTGCCCCTAAGTCTAAAAGCTTTATCGATATGAGTATTACCAATGATACATGGGATGGTAGGACAACCGGATCCTTATGTTTCAATGGTACGCACTTTGAGAGGACTTCACTGATATTGGCGGCAAGAAAGACTTTCTTTGGAACATTTATTTGCCTCTTTTTGGTACATAATTCCTTTAAAAATTTGGCATAAGAAGGAATTTGTTCAATGACATCTAAAAGAGGAATGTTGACCTTAACCTGCTTGAAAGTCTCTAGAATTTTCTCCTCCTCGAGAGGAGTGCTTCCTAGGCCCGAGTCTATCCTGCAAGGAGCAACCGTTTAGATTGATTAGACTCTGGTTCTGGTTCAGGTTCTGGGTCATCAGAAGGGTGTGATTTCTCAGAAGGAGAGAGAATTTGTTCTGGTTCAAGGGTTTCACTTAGAGGTATTCTAACCTGATTATCGACCTGTCTACCTGACCGTAGTGAATGGATTGCATTCACTTCAGCGTGGTAGGTTGAACTTGATCCCGTGTCCTTCGGGTTGGGCACGGGTTGACTCGAAAAGTTCCTTTCTCTCTCACTCATGGCGCTAGCTAGTTGACCAAGTTGGGTTTCTAACCTAGCTATGGCTTGAGTGTTGGAGGTGAGGATTTGACCGGTTGATTGCATGAAGGAATTCAGCGTGTTTGATGTTTGAGTCAATAAGTTCGTGGTCTGTGTAGAGGTTTTAATCAAAGTATCTAGACCCTTTTCCAGAACATTAAGACGCTTATCATGGTACGCACTTTGAGAGGACTTCACCGATATTGGCGGCAAGAAAGACTTTCTTTGGAACATTTATTTGCCTCTTTTGGTACATAATTCCTTTAAAAATTTGGCATAAGAAGGAATTTGTTCAATGACATCTAAAGAGGAATGTTGACCTTAACTCGCTTGAAAGTCTCTAGAATTTTCTCCTCCCGAGAGGAGTGCTTCCTAGGCCCGAGTCTATCCTGCAAGGAGCAACTGGTTTAGATTGATTAGACTCGTTCGAGTTCGTGTTCGGGTCATCGAAGGGTGTGATTTCTCGAAGGAGAGAATTTGTTACGGTTCAAGGGTTTCACTTAGAGGTATTCTAACCGATTATCGACTGTCTACGACCGTAGTGAATGGATTGCATTCACTTCACGTGGTAGGTTGAACTTGATCCGTGTCCTTGGGTTGGGCACGGGTTGACTCGGAAAAGTTCCTTTCTCTCTCTCACTCATGGCTAGCTAGTTGACCAAGTTGGGTTTCTAACCTAGCTATGGCTTGAGTGTTGGAGGTGAGGATTTGACCGTTGATTGCATGAAGGAATTCAGCGTGTTTGATGTTTGAGTCAATAAGTTCGTGGTCCGTGTAGAGGTTTTAATCAAAGTATCTAGACCCTTTCCGAACATTAAGACGTTTATCATGATCCGCAATTTGAGGAGTGTGATTTGTGATTGGTAATGAGGAGACCGATTTTGAAATGACGATTTGGTTGTTGAAAATTGAGAGGAACTGTATTGCCCTTAGAGAATTGTTGGGTTGAAGAGGAGTGAAATTTTGATTTCGGAGTAGTTTCCGGTTCCATGCAAAATTTGATGATTTCTCCAACCCGGATTGTAGGTTGGAGAAAATGGATCATTCACCGGGCGAAATCGGCGTTTATCGACCTAGTGGTGGCCGGATCCTAAAGAGGACATTCCTCTGAAACATGAGATGGAGACAGACAGTTATGACAACTGAGGTAGAAACTTGGTTGATTTGAGTGGAGCTCGTTCTTTGACTTCTAAAGCTTCTAACCTACGCATGATTGTCGCCATCTTTGCTTCAGAGGCTATGTTTGTTTCTAAGGACAGACCATCGGTTTTGGGTTGGGAACCGATGAAACACGGTCATCACAATGTTCCCACCGCATGGTTTTCTCGGATAAACTCTCTAAAAGTCCCAAGCTTCATCGACATTTTTCTTCATGAAATCCCTTGACACATTGACTCTAAGGAAGTTTTGAAGAATAATCCAATCCTTCATAAATGATTTGGCATAATCGCCACTTTTCAAGACCATGGTGAGGACATTGATAAGAAGATCTTTGAATTTATCAAAATACTTCCAAAAGGTTCTCCCGACAATTTTAAAATTTTGAATGCTGTTTCTAAGCTTGATTGTTTTGTGGATAGGAAAGAATTTTTCGAAAACTGCTACAAATTCACCCCAAGTTGAGATGGAATCGTGGGCAAGCTATACGACCATTTTTGGCTTTGTCCTTAGGGCAAATGGAATAAATCGAGTTTGATCGCATCTTCAGTTAAGTCCCTCATTTTAATCATGAGGCAAACTTCTTCAAATTCGGAGATAAAGATGTATGCCTTCCTGCTTCGAATTCTAAGAATTTGGGAAGCATGTTTATGAAATGCGGTCGAAGTTCAAAATTGGTTCCATTTACCTCGGGGAGTTTTATGCAAGAGGGATTGCATTTCTAGTGGGGTAACAAACATCTTGAAGAACAGGTGGGTTGGTATTAGCCATTTCGTTTGGTTCAAGAGATGAATCAAAACGAATTAAACGATTAGTATTATCCCTAACCCAAGTTTGCATACACCAAAATCAAAAAAAATTTTTTTTTTATTTGAAAAAGGATAAGAGAAAAAGTTAAGAAGATGAGAAAAACTAACTAAAAATAAATCAAAGCAATCACTTTTCAATCACCCTAACTCTAGGGTTAAGCCTAAACTTGACTTAGACCAGCTCCTAACCAAGAATTCCCTTAATGAAAAGATCAAAGTTTACTTGGGTAATTAGCCAGGTAAGGATAGTACTAGAGGGAGATCAAAGATCAATTAAGTACCTCTTTCCTTTCAGAGCTTTACGAACCCCTAAACCTTGCCTTAGACACCAATTAATCCAAATAAACTTGGACCGTTCACTTAAGGAATTATTGTTCCTTAATGAGCTCGAATCCTTAGGGGCCAACGCCTAATCAAATTTTAACAGGCTTGAGTAAGTGTAGTGAGGAATTAGTGATTTTGGGCTAAGGAAAGGGTGATGAAATCCTTACCTTATCTTGATTAGTGGGTTTTGCCCTTAAGATATTTTCAAGTGTGTGCCAAATCAAGATGCTCAAATCACTTGGTGAATTCCTACTATTATATGAAATGCAACCCTAAGAATTAAAAGCAACTAAAAGGATGCAAAAAAACAAAAATCTTTTTATTTTTTATTATGGTCGACAAAAAAAATGAAGTTTATTAGGGTCGACAAGGAAAAAATCCTTTTATTTTATTTTTTTTATTTTTATTATTTTTTTATCCTAATTGTCTCTAATGTATATGAACTATCTAAAGGGTGAAATTGAAAATACTAGATGGAGAAGTTACCCACGCAAAAGCAATGCAAAGCCTCGTTGGAGGCAATTCTTCAATCTTGAATCTTCAACTCTTGATCTTCAAGCTCCAAGTTCCTACACAAAAGAAAACACACAAAATAAAACCAAACTTAATGAAAATCCTACTTATGCACCGTTCTAAGAACGGCGCCAAAACTTGATGGGTAATTTTGAGTGATTACCTTAGTTGCAAGTATACAACCCTTATCAAGTTATGGCATAATCGCCACTTTTCAAGACCATGGTGAGGACATGGATAAGAAGATCTTTGAATTTATCAAAATACTTCCAAAAGGTTCTCCCGACAATTTTAAAATTTTGAATGCTGTTTCTAAGCTTGATTGTTTTGTGGATAGGAAAGAATTTTTCGAAAACTGCTACAAATTCACCCCAAGTTGAGATGGAATCGTGGGCAAGCTATCTGACCATTTTTGGCTTTGTCCTTAAGGGCAAATGGAATAAATCGGAGTTTGATCGCATCTTCGTTAAGTCCCTCATTTTAATCATGAGGCAAACTTCTTCAAATTCGGAGATAAAGATGTATCGTCTTGTTTGACTCTAAGAATTTGGGAAGCATGTTTATGAAATGCGGTCGAAGTTCAAAATTGGTTCCATTTACCTCGGGGAGTTTTATGCAAGAGGGGATTGCATTTCTAGTGGGGTAACAAACATCTTGAAGAACAGGTGGGTTGGTATTAGCCATTTCGTTTGGTTCAAGAGATGAATCAAAACGAATTAAACGATTAGTATTATCCCTAACCCAAGTTTGCATACACCAAAATCAAAAAAAAAATTTTTTTTTTATTTGAAAAAGGATAAGAGAAAAAGTTAAGAAGATGAGAAAAACTAACTAAAAATAAATCAAAGCAATCACTTTTCAATCACCCTAACTCTAGGGTTAAGCCTAAACTTGACTTAGACCAGCTCCTAACCAAGAATTCCCTTAATGAAAAGATCAAAGTTTACTTGGGTAATTAGCCAGGTAAGGATAGTACTAGAGGGAGATCAAAGATCAATTAAGTACCTCTTTCCTTTCAGAGCGCCTTACGCAACCCCTAAACCTTGCCTTAGACACCAATTAATCCAAATAAACTTGGACCGGTTCACTTAAGGAATTATTGTTCCTTAATGAGCTCGAATCCTTAGGGGCCAACGTCTAATCAAATTTTAACAGGCTTGAGTAAGTGTAGTGAGGAATTAGTGATTTTTGGGCTAAGGAAAGGGTGATGAAATCCCTTACCTTATCTTGATTAGTGGGTTTTGCCCTTAAGATATTTTCAAGTGTGTGCCAAATCAAGATGCTCAAATCACTTGGTGAATTCCTACTATTATATGAAATGCAACCCTAAGAATTAAAAGCAACTAAAAAGGATGCAAAAAAAAAACAAAAATCTTTTTATTTTTTTATTATGGTCGACAAAAAAAATGAAGTTTATTAGGGTCGACAAGGGAAAAAAAATCCTTTTATTTTATTTTTTTTTTATTTTTTTTTATCCTAATTGTCTCTAATGTATATGAACTATCTAAAGGGTGAAATTGAAAATACTAGATGGAGAAGTTACCCACGCAAAAGCAATGCAAAGCCTCGTTGGAGGCAATTCTTCAATCTTGAATCTTCAACTCTTGATCTTCAAGCTCCAAGTTCCTACACAAAAGAAAACACACAAAATAAAAACCAAACTTAATGAAAATCCTACTTATGCACCGTTCCCGAATCACGCAAAAACTTGATGGGTAATTTTGAGTGATTACCTTAGTTGCAAGTATACAACCCTTATCAAGTTATAGTATAAAAGATTATCGATCCCACGAGGAACGGGAAAGTAGGAGGAGTTTTGCTCAAGTTTTGGTTCTCAAATTATGCGCGACAATTAGGAGTTTATTCAAATATAATGAAAATGAGAAAATGGTGAAAGTGGATGTGGAGAGGTTAAAGAGAGTGGATTGTGGATTATGTGCAAAGGAGGAGAAAAATAAAGTTGAGAGTGTGGTGGTGGTTATATGCACATAATAACAAAACTAAGTTTGAGATTATATGCACATGGAGGGAAATGAGATTAGAAAATAAGTGCAAAATAAAAGAAAGTAAGATTGAGAGAGAGGAGAGAGTAAAGGAAAATCAAAATCAAGAATAAAGGAAAATAGCAACAAATGGAAAACAAGGATAAGTGGAAAATAAAGAAGGTAAAGTATGGAGGATTAATTAAAGATATGAGGAATCTAGAGTAGATCCACTTAGCTTATCTCAATCTCATGAGAATGAGTTGGATTTGTTAGCTAGTTTCAAACAATCTCTAGGATCCCACAAATATTGGCTCCACACTTAGAAAAGGGTAATTCCCTAGAGGGTTCTAGCCTCAAGGTGAATTAAAGAAAAGGAAAATCTATTCTAGAAAGTAAATACAAGAATTAAATACATTGCATGAAAGTAAATTGCAAGGAATTAAATTGCATGAAAGTAAATTGCAAGAAAGTAAATTGCATGAAAGTAAATCTAAGCTACAAAGCAATAAATGAACAAGAAAGAAAATGAAAAAGAAATAAAATAGAAACCAACAACTCGATCTTAATCTAATCCTCCTTTGGTCCTTGGATTAGAAGAAGAGAAAGGAAATTGAAGGGGTGAAAAATTTCATTTATTGTGTAACAAAAGTTACAATTTTGGAAGGTCTCCTCAATTAAGAGTAACCCTCCTCTCCAAATGGAGCTTTTACAAAATATTTCACACTCAAAACACTCAGCCTTCACCCCTATTTATAGCCCAACGGAGTTGATGTGAACCATTGGATCAAACCTAGCCAAAAGGAAGAGAAATCCACCATTAATCGAAATGTTGGGAACCGATCGGTTGGCGATCGGTTATAACCGGTTAGCCAACCGTTGGTCAACCAATTGGTTCCCAACCGAATTTGTCTTTTCTTGATTTTTCTTCACGAATTTCTCTTGGATCAAATTGGTATCTTGGGCCTTGGTTTGTCTTCAGATTTGGGCTTCAAATATTGGTAGAAATTCAGAGAATTTGAGTCATTTGGGCTTTTATTCATTATTTCTTTATTAACCTGCAAAATAAGATAAAAATGATTATTAGTAATATCGTTTATTCATATAACATAGGTAATAAGGGTATAAAAATGTATTTAAAATGTGCTAATCACATCCCCATTTTCTGAGATGACTTAGATCTGGTTTCCGCCCATTCCATAACTCATAAGGTGTAGATGCAAGTGATTTGGTGAGAATTCTATTTAAAATGTAGTTTACAGTTAACAATGCTTCTCCCCAAAATTTCTTGGAAAGACCTGAATGAGACAACTGCATCGAACTATATTTAACAATATTCTATTCTTTCTTTCAGCTACACCATTCTGTTGTGGTGTGTACGGCATTGTTGTATGCCTTTTAATTCCATGCTGAATACAATAACTCTCAAATTCTTTAGAGTTATATTCCCCACCTCTATTAGTTTTTAATATTTTGATATTCCTTCCAAGTTGGTTTTCAACTTCTGTCTTATATCTCTTAAAGCATTCAAAAGCTTCTAATTTTCTAGATATAAGATAGACGTGTGCTAACTTGGAATAATCATCTATGAAAGTAATAAAATATTCCTTATTACTATAAGTTTTGACAGTTAGGGGACCATAAATATCCAAGTGTATCAACCCTAAAAGTTCATTGGCTCTTTGTCCGCCAATAAAAGGTTTCCTGGTCATTTTACCAGTTAAACAATGTTCACATGGTGGTAATTGAACATTAGATAGTGCAGGCAGTAAGTTTATTTTGATAATTTTTTTTATTTTTAAAATACTAGCATGTCCTAGTCTAGAATGCCACAATTCAGACTTAGAAATATAACAGGACAAGTAGTTCAAATTGAAAATTTTATTAACAGAATTATTACAATGCATAATTCATGCTCGGGTACATATTTTCCCATAGCATACACTTTATTATTCTTGCCTATAGAAACCCGGTTATTATAAAACCTAACTTCCAGTCCTTTCTTCATCAAGCTGGGAACAGAGATTAGATTGCGCCGAATTTCTGGCGCATAGAACACATCTTTGAGGACAAGAACATTGTCCCCAAGATCCAATCTATATGAACCAATACCTTCTACATTGAGATAGGTATTGTTTCCCATATAGATTCTCTGTTCTCCTTTCTTCAGCTCGGTGAATTCTGTGACTCCATTCTTGTCCTTTGCGATATGTCTGGTCGCACCGGAGTCGATCCACCAACCGCTGATGTCCGTCATCACAAAGATTGCACTGGCCACACCGACGAATTCTCTTTGCTAGTACTTCACGGCTTATAGCCTCCCTTGTTCTCTTGCTTTTCTCCTTGTGGGCGGTTGGATCGAAATGCCCAAACTTTCCACGAGTGTAGCAAGCGCCACGGTACCTTCTTCTTAAATTCTTTGTGATTTTAGACCTCTAAGTTGTGGTTTATTAGGGTCGGGTTTCTATTTCTTCGGTTTGTTGCCTCGGTGCACATAGTTTATTTCCTGTTGCACCATGTTTAGTTCTGGTTCCTTCCTACTGGCTATTAAATCTTGTTCTATAGCTAAGTGCATTGACAAATCCGTAATGATTTAATGGCGTGGATTCATTCTTAATATAGTGGCATTTCTGACAAAGGAAGGTGGAAGACTATTCAAGATAGTTGCCACTTGCATTCTTTTCGGGATTTCGTCCCGATCAGATAAGTCCTTAGCCATGACAATCATTTTATTTATATGTTCTACGACATTGTCTCCCTCTTGCATACGAGAAGAATTATACTTATGCAAGAGGAGTTGAATATTAACTTCCGAGGCAGTGTCGTATTTATCTTTTATTGATTGCCACATGTCCATGGAGGTTTTACAAGTTTTAAAAATTTTGATTAAATTATCTTCCATGAACATTAGCATAAGGCATTCCGCCTTTTTGTCTCTCGACTTCCACTGCTCGAACCCTTTCTTTTCCTCAACAGTAGGGGTATCAGTTAAGGCAGGAGCACTAGTTTCGATGACTTCATCTATATTGTCATGTATAAGGCCATATCTTATTTTTCTATGCCACATATCCTAATTACTACCATTAACTTTTTCGATCTTTGCCAATTCACTTAGAACTAATTTACTAGCCATTTGAAAGATAACTAAAACTGTGATGTTGCAAAAATGTATTAGGATAATATCTATCTAATTATATGGAGAGTAATATCAAGATTAATAATAAATAAATGAACCTGAGGATCCGAGAGTTCGGATCGAGTCAGTGAACCGGTTTGGATCAAGATCCGTAGGATGTCGGCCCTGAACAGTACCGGATCTGATTGATGCGACTCTGTCTAGGTCGGGATCTACTCTATTGAAGCAGCAACAATGGGAGTTGGGTCGGTCTCAAGTAAGTGGGTCTGCTCGTGATCGCAGGAGGCGAAGATGGTTCTGCTGATGATAAAAAATTGCTATACTGGATTTGAACGCCGGTTGAGGTTGGACAATGTTTCGGTTCTTACTGAGGACAAGAACCAGTGAGAAGAAGAATAGGGGTAGGTGATCACGTGGGTAGACTTGGTTTTTTTTTAATACAGTGGGTGAAAAGAATAGTACAAAAGTAGAACAAAATAAGAGAAAGAAAGGAACTAATGGTTTCTTGGGCTGGTTTTGTTGACTTTTGATGAACGGAAACCAAAAAACCTTTTTGGGAGAGATATATTAAAATATTGACAAATAAAAAATTAGAGAGATGATAGCCACAAGTTTGAAATGGCCGACTTGTTGAGAACATGCTCGTCTCTTGAGCAAAAGAAGAACTTCGGATCGTGCACCTTTCGATACCAATCTTGTAACAAAGAGGAGAGAAGGGATATTTTGGGGCTCCGGTGAAAGGGTTGATTTCTTTTTAGGTGTATACTTTCACAAAGAAAATCACTATTTATATAGGCTATTCTCCCAATCATCTCTACCCCAAAATCACCTAATTATTTTTCTCATTAAGCGCAAATTAAAGTCATTCATTGCCCTAATATAAATTCGATAATGACCCATTAATTCTCCATTAATGACCAATTATCACACATTATACACATTGATTATCTTGGTTGATTTGGTCAACCATTTCTAACAAGGTTTGTCAAGAATGACATTCAAAAGAGAGTTTAGGAGAACCGACGACTCGATATCTGTCACGCCTCATATCCTAAGATGCATACGTAGACACGTAACTCAGTCGGCAATATAAGGACTAAACTCCATTCTTATACATATATCTAAGCCTAGAGATTTCATTAGTGTATACATAACACTCCTCATCACATCACATAATCAGTTAATGACGACACATATCAATGCGGAAATGTAAAGAAAATATCTCATAGAATCAAGAATTGATCTCAAGTAGCAACCATATAGTTTCAACGGCTCCAAGCCTAAACATACTACACAGTGTCAACATAAAGTACCTATCCCAGAAACTAGGATATAATATTTGACTCATGCTGAACTTTTTTCGTACTTCAATGAAATAAACTTATTGAATATAGGTAGCAGCAGATAAGGTTTTTTTCCCCCCCACTCTTGAAAAGTCTTAGACTGATTTTTAATCAATTCGTCTTTGATATTTAGATATATACTATTCTTAAGTTCGTGTTCCAAATTTGGTAACAGCTGATTTCACCCCTAGTTGTTTTTAGAACATTCTTAAATATTCCGACTATATTCTCTAAACAAGTTAGATTGGTTGAGGGAATGAATTAATTGGTTAACAAATTTCTATCTATACTAGAACAATTGGATTGTAGTAAAACACTGTTCATAGCGACAATGCACCCCATTGATCTAGAAAGAGTTTGTCTTTTGTTTTTTCCCTAGGGTCTCTGAAGCTGAAGTTTCCCTCTATTTATTTTGAACTCACCCACATTCAACATTGTGTTTCTTACTTATAAAGCCAACGTTAGCCCCCATTTATTGTTAAACATCCCTTCCAAAGTTTAACTATAATTTTTCGTCACTAAAATACCGATTAGTCTAAAAGTGACACATCTTTACCAGTTTAGCCTAAAAGTAGCTCCAGTGATAGTTTAGTCTAAAAGTGATAAATCGATGACAAATAGGCATTTTCAATGCTGGAGATAATTTTTAAGCAAAAATTAATTGATTTTACATATAGACCCCGACTCTCCTATATTTTTCGGTTTATCCTCAAGTTCTAAACTATGTATAAAACTCCCACCCACCCCTCCTCCTCCTCCTCCCCTCCTCCCACCCTTCCCACCATCTCCTCCCTCCTTCCTACCATCTCCATTCTTTTCTCATCCCAATCCTCAACCTCATCTTCTTTTCCTCAACAAGAGGGTATCAAGGCGAGAGCACTAGTTTCGATGACTTCATCTATATTGTCATGTATAAGGCCATATCTTATTTTTCTATGCCACATATCCTAATTACTACCATTAACTTTTTCGATCTTTGCCAATTCACTTAGAACTAATTTACTAGCCATTTGAAAGATAACTAAAACTGTGATGTTGCAAAAATGTATTAGGATAATATCTATCTAATTATATGGAGAGTAATATCAAGATTAATAATAAATAAATGAACCTGAGGATCCGAGAGTTCGGATCGAGTCAGTGAACCGGTTTGGATCAAGATCCGTAGGATGTCTACCGAACAAGACGGATCTCGATTGATGCGACTGCCTAGGCCGGATCTACTCTATTGAAGCAAAGAACAATGGGAGTTGGGTCGGTCTCAAGTAAGGGTTCGCCGTGATCGCAGGAGGCTAAGATGGTTCTCACTGATGATAAAAATTGCTATACCGGATTTGAACGGCTGAGGTTGGACAATGTTTCGGTTCTTACGAGGACAAGAACCAAGAGAAGAAGAATAGGGTAGGTGATCACGTAGACTTGGTTTTTTAATACAAAGGTGAAAAGAATAGTACAAAAGTAGAACAAAATAAGAGAAAGAAAGGAACTAATGGTTTCTTGGGCTGGTTTTGTTGACTTTTGATGAACGGAAACCAAAAAACCTTTTTGGGAGAGATATATTAAAATATTGACAAATAAAAAATTAGAGAGATGATAGCCACAAGTTTGAAATGGCCGCAGCTTGTTGAGAACATGCTCTGTCTACTGAGCAAAAGAAGAACTTCGGATACTGTGCCTGCTCTGATACCAATCTTGTAACAAAGAGGAGAGAAAGGGATATTTTGGGGGCTCCGGTGAAAGGGTTGATTTCTTTTTCAGTGTATACTTTCACAAAGAAAATCACTATTTATATAGGCTATTCTCCCAATCATCTCTACCCCCAAAATCAGCCTAATTATTTTTCTCATTAACTGCAAATTAAAGTCATTCATTGCCCTAATATAAATTCTGATAATGACCCATTAATTCTCCATTAATGACCAATTATCACACATTATACACATTGATTATCTTGGTTGATTTGGTCAACCATTTCTAACAAGGTTTGTCAAGAATGACATTCAAAAGAGAGTTTAGGAGAACCGACGACTCGATATCTGTCACGCCTCATATCCTAAGATGCATACGTAGACACGTAACTCAGTCGGCAATATAAGGACTAAACTCCATTCTTATACATATATCTAAGCCTAGAGATTTCATTAGTGTATACATAACACTCCTCATCACATCACATAATCAGTTAATGACGACACATATCAATGCGGAAATGTAAAGAAAATATCTCATAGAATCAAGAATTGATCTCAAGTAGCAACCATATAGTTTCAACGGCTCCAAGCCTAAACATACTACACAGTGTCAACATAAAGTACCTATCCCAGAAACTAGGATATAATATTTGACTCATGCTGAACTTTTTCGTACTTCAATGAAATAAACTTATTGAATATAGGTAGCAGCAGATAAGGTTTTTTCCCCACTCTTGAAAAGTCTTAGACTGATTTTTAATCAATTCGTCTTTGATATTTAGATATATACTATTCTTAAGTTCGTGTTCCAAATTTGGTAACAGCTGATTTCACCCTAGTTGTTTTAGAACATTCTTAAATATTCCGACTATTCCTTCCTCGTTTCCTGTTTCTCCAATCCACCTCTTCTTAACTTCTTTCGCTACTCTTTCTTCTTTGTCCTCTTTCTCCCCCTCTCTCCTAATGCTTCAAGTAGAATGTTTGATGTTAGGTCTAAGAAAGAAAGAGTAGAAAAAGATTAAGTTTTTGATGACCGGAGGTGAAGAGGGGGTGGACAGAGCAAGAAAGGTGAGGGAGAAGGAGTGGAAGAGATGAAGAGGAGAAGGAGGTTGAGTGTTTGATAGAATACTTGATATTGGGTCTAAGAGAGGAAGAGGAGGAGGTCGGATTTTCTTTTATTATTATTATTATTATTACTGATTAGGAGTTGAAAAGGGAGTGGGCAGAGCAAGAAAGGAGAGAGGGAGTGAGAGAGAGGAGGCAGGTTAGGGATTGGAAGGAGAAGAGAATGAAGGAGATGGTGGAAAGGAGAAGATAAGAATGAGTATGGAAAGAATGGAGGAGTGGGAGAGAGGAAGGAAAGTTGGGGATTGAAGGAGAAGAAAATAGAGGAGATGATGGGAAGGAGGAAGTAGGAGATGGTGGGAAGGGAAGGTTTGCTTTACAAATTTCAGAAAATTTTTTAAGGGATTGATCCGAAAATTATGGGAGAGTGGGGGTCTATATGCAAAAATTACTTAATTTTTTGCTTAAAAATTATCTCCCGTACCGAAAATGCCGTAATTGTTAGTGTTTAGACTAAACTGTCATCAGTGTCACTTTTTAGGCTAAATTGGCAAAAGGGTGTCATTTTTTAGGCTAATCTGATATTTTAGCCGTTTCCGCCATAAATTCAAAGTTTTAGCCCCCATTTATTTTAAGGGTTTTATATGAGACCACCACAAAATATAGTGGTTTTGAAGAACCACCATGAAATTTTATGTTTTCATAAAACCACCATGAAAATTTGTACTTTTAACAAAATGCCACCAACTATTAACTTTCATTCTTGTTTTAGAACATTCTTAAATATTCCGACTATATTCTCTAAACAAGTTAGATTGGTTGAGGGAATGAATTAATTGGTTAACAAATTTCTATCTATACTAGAACAATTGGATTGTAGTAAAACACTGTTCATAGCGACAATGCACCCCATTGATCTAGAAAGAGTTTGTCTTTTGTTTTTTCCCTAGGGTCTCTGAAGCTGAAGTTTCCCTCTATTTATTTTTGAACTCACCCACATTCAACATTGTGTTTCTTACTTATAAAGCCAACGTTAGCCCCCATTTATTGTTAAACATCCCCTTCCAAAGTTTAACTATAATTTTTCGTCAGCTAAAATACCAGATTAGTCTAAAAAGTGACACATCTTTACCAGTTTAGCCTAAAAAGTAGCTCCAGTGATAGTTTAGTCTAAAAAGTGATAAATACGATGACAAATAGGCATTTTCAATGCTGGAGATAATTTTTAAGCAAAAAATTAATTGATTTTTACATATAGACCCCTGACTCTCCTATATTTTTCGGATTTATCCCCTCAAGTTCTAAACTATGTATAAAAAAAACTCCCACCCACCCCCCTCCTCCTCCTCCTCCCCCTCCTCCCACCCTTCCCACCATCTCCTCCCTCCTTCCTACCATCTCCATTCTTTTCTCATCCCAATCCTCAACCTCATCTTCTCTCTCCCACACTCTTTCCCCCTCCTTTTCATATCCTCCCTATTCCTTCCTCGTTTCCCTGTTTCTCCAATCCACCTCTTCTTAACTTCTTTCGCTACTCTTTCTTCTTTGTCCTCTTTCTCCCCCTCTCTCCTAATGCTTCAAGTAGAATGTTTGATGTTAGGTCTAAGAAAGAAAGAGTAGAAAAAGATTAAGTTTTTGATGACCGGAGGTGAAGAGGGGGTGGACAGAGCAAGAAAGGTGAGGGAGAAGGAGTGGAAGAGATGAAGAGGAGAAGGAGGTTGAGTGTTTGATAGAATACTTGATATTGGGTCTAAGAGAGGAAGAGGAGGAGGTCGGATTTTCTTTTATTATTATTATTATTATTACTGATTAGGAGTTGAAAAGGGAGTGGGCAGAGCAAGAAAGGAGAGAGGGAGTGAGAGAGAGGAGGGGCAGGTTAGGGATTGGAAGGAGAAGAGAATGAAGGAGATGGTGGAAAGGAGAAGATAAGAATGAGTATGGAAAGAATGGAGGAGTGGGAGAGAGGAAGGAAAGTTGGGGATTGAAGGAGAAGAAAATAGAGGAGATGATGGGAAGGAGGAAGTAGGAGATGGTGGGAAGGGAAGGTTTGCTTTACAAATTTCAGAAAATTTTTTAAGGGATTGATCTGAAAATTATGGGAGAGTGGGGGTCTATATGCAAAAATTACTTAATTTTTTGCTTAAAAATTATCTCCGGTACCGAAAATGCCGTAATTGTTAGTGTTTAGACTAAACTGTCATCAGTGTCACTTTTTAGGCTAAATTGGCAAAAGGGTGTCATTTTTTAGGCTAATCTGATATTTTAGCCGTTTTCCGCCAATAAATTCAAAGTTTTAGCCCCATTTATTTTTAAGGGTTTTATATGAGACCACCACAAAATATAGTGGTTTTTTGAAGAACCACCATGAAATTTTATGTTTTCATAAAACCACCATGAAAATTTGTACTTTTAACAAAATGCCACCAACTATTAACTTTCATTCTTATTTTATTAAATAATATGCTAAATTCCTAAAGTACCCTCATGGTGGGACACACTAATCTTTTATTATATTTTCTCATCCTAACAAAATACATAACTTCCTTCCAAAACTCAAGTAACTCTCTAAAATTTTAATTCCCTTTCGATCAAACATATGCAAAATTCAATCATAATGGGCACATGTCTTTTTATACTCTTATTTAACAGAATATGGATGAAAATTATGATTTGGTGTCACTTTATTAACGGTGCATATTTTCATGGTGGTTCTATGTAAACTGAAAATTTTGTGGTGTTTTTCTGAAAAAACCACTATATTTTGTGGTAGTTTCGTGGGAAAAAAAAACCCTAATTTTAAACTCACACATTTCCAAAATCACTGTTTAACTTGAAATACAAGCTTTTTTCCACATTAATATTGTGGCATTGTGAACTATAAATGAGTTTTTCACTCTATATAGTAAAGTCAAAGCCCCATTTATTTTAATAAACCCACTTCCCAAAATGTTTTTTTTTTCTATAAACCCAAAGTTTTACCCCAATTCACTTGTAAACCCACCTGCTTTTAAAACCACTCTAAACCCCCAAAATAATACGTTGAATTAATTTTAAACCACTTTATATTTCAGCAGCTTGACATATAGAGTAAATTACTATATTATTTTGTTACTTGCTATACTTTTTTCTAAGCAATTATATATAGTGTATTTTACACCGGATGTTCAAAATGATTTTTTAAACCCTTTCATACTAATGTCACGGCATCTCAAACTATAGATTTTTAAACCTTATTTTATTTTTAAATGTACCCACTTACGAAAATGGTTTTTTGCCTACAAGACCAAAGGTCTTATCTCTTTTCATTTTAGATCTATATATCCACTTCCAAAATTACCTTTAGATAAAATATCTCGCTAAGTTAATTTTAAATCCATTATGTATTAACATTTTGGTGTATAATATAAATTACTATATTTTTATTTCAATTTACTATGTTTTTTTGTTTTAAATGATTAGATATACCATGTATTTTTAGACAAATATTTAAACCATCATTTTCCTGGTGTTTCTTCGTTACTGTGGGGGCAACGCGCGGTCAGTTTTGCTCTTGGTTAACTATGGTGATTGGTAAAGTAAATTAAAACTCTTTTATCTTTTTACCATTGAATTACAATTCACTGGCTGTGCTCAGTATACGACCCTTACAGTGGTGGTCCACATGCAATTAATGTCTGCGGTTCACTTTAGAATAGAGCCGGGGGCATAGTTGTAGTTTAACCAGTCCTCTTTTTGTAACAATTCCAGGTTGAATCATGATACAGATTCTGATTCATCTCTATCCGCAATCAAAAGTAGGAAAAAGGCCCTGAACTATGTATAGCCCTCCATTTTGACTTTTACTCAAAAATCTTATTTTCATCAATTTTTATCATGATGTGATGCATAGCTTCAACAGCAAAATGATTGGAGATACAAAGCTTATTTCTAGACAGAATATTATTTTACTATAATCTTCTTTTATATGTATAGTAGTTATTATCTACTTCAAATATACTAATCATGGCATATCCAGTGTAATATTATTGTTTAAACACTATAATTATAATCAGCTTCAGAGTTACATAGTGTTTAGTGGTGTCATAGAATACCACTGGATAGTCTGCTTTATATATATTTTTACACACTTTTCCATAGATTTGATAAATATAGAACTTTTAAGAGAAAATGAATAATCTTTTCATTGATAAAAAAGGACTACATATGTAAAATATTTAACTATCCCCCCCTCAAACTGCAATTGGATCTACCAATGACAGTTTGCCAAGAAGAAATAAATGTCGTTGTATTGTGTGGGCCTTGGTGAAGAGGTATGTTAGTTAATAGGGAAGAGCGATCGTGCCAGAAAGAAAGTAGTGATGAGTGAAATGATAATCTATTTCAATATACTTCGTCTACTCTTGAAAGACAGGATTGCTGGCAATCTTCTATTCTCTTTGATACCATGATAAATGTAGAGCTTTTGGGAGAAATGAATAATTTTTTCATTGATATTGTAGTGTCTATATATAATGTAAATAAGAATTGTACTAGTATCCTAACCGATATGGGACTAAAGAAGGACTACATGTATACAATATTTAACAGTATTTACTACTCATGACACTAGTAAAATTAAGACAGGACACCAGTCGAGAGGATAATATTAGAGATTGTCTACTTTAATGAACTCCTAGCTTATGCAGGGACATTAGTGGGACAAGCCGCGCCACTAATTAAACCATTCACTAAATATAATAGGGGTTAGTTGCACATAGACCCTGTGGACTATCACATTCGCTATTTAGTATCTTTAAGTTTGATATTTACAGATAGACCCCCTAGATCTTGGCATCATTAAAGATTGTGGCAGATAGACCACAACCACCCTTGTTATGACCACTAAATCACTAAATATTAATCCCCATAAAGAAGCCAATACGTGCCCTACACTACGCTTAATCAAGCTAATTCAAGACCGAGATAACCCCCGCCTCAACACGGCCGACTCGATAGGCCGACATCTCACAGAATCGAAGTCAAAGGCAGATTGCTTCTACCAAGACTGACCTACTATCCGACCGACATCTCGCATAGCCGAGTCAAAAGGCAGTACTCCTCGGCCCTTGACCAGACGAATGAAGAGGTGACAGTTACCTCGAACCCCTCGTCAGCCGAAGACTCTCGCATTAACTGTCCTGACAAAATCATCATTACTTTAGCCCCCATAGTCTTTATGACTCATCGGACCCAGTCAGCATCAAGCATTTGTTGTCATTCCCACATTAAATAACTAGGTGACTCACCTCCCTCAGCAATCGACACGCAGATGTTCACGACTCACCGCTTAGTGGACTCTACCAAGTTACCTTCTTGCCCCTCAATCCCCCTATAAAATTAAAGGAGCGGCACCGTATGAGGTAACTCTCTCGGGCTTTTTTACGTAACTCATAACCACTAAATTTATATTTCCCCACTCAAGATCATCTACTAACTTGATTGTCGGAGGAACAATCAGAGAACCCAACTCCGCCCTCTTACGAGCTCTTTCATATGCAGGGAAGAGCAGCGAGCCCCAGAACTGGACATCTGAAGGAGTTAAAGTATCCTAATCACTCTTAACTTATACTTAAATCCCCTGTTTGATAACTGACATCAACAACCCTCTTTTCACTTCACAGGTTGTTCATGAGAGCAAGGACCCTTAGAAACATATTTCTAGTGACAAGATACACCTGCGCCTCTCGCTCCAATCTCACACCCTTGTTGAGGTTTTTTAATATGTGAGTATATTCTCACATCGGATAAGATAAGAAAAAATAAAGAGTGTAAAATAGAAATTGGGGCGAATACCTAGTGGCTATAACTTTTGGGTTAAAATTAAGTTATTGATTCTATTTAAGGCCCATTAACTCTAGATCAACCAGATCTATCCCAACAACCCCTTTGAAGTGTCCAACAAACAAACTCATATTCAGGACATGCTGTTGGGACAAACCCGAGGCCTACTAGAGCAGGGTCGCAACGAATAGTAGTGCGGAAATAATAGAATTGAACACACAGATTTTTACATGGAAAACCGCCTAAATGAATTTTGGGTAAAAATCACAGGCAAGAATAGAAGAATCCACTATGAGAAAAATTTAGGAATTACAATCTCTCTTTACAAGGAGAAACTCTCTCTATTTGTCTCTCTCTCTCTCTCACTTCCCTCTCTCTCTCTCTCTCTCTCTCTCTCTTAATTGGAGACACTAGGATTCTAGGATGGTCTCAACTTACAGCTAAGAGGGGCTATATATAGGTGATTTGGCGGTAGGTGCACACTGTTGCTACAGTGTTGCTACAGTATGGTTGGTGGGTCTGTAGTTGGTGATTACTGTAGCTGGTAGATATTTAATGTAGATATGGTGGCTGTCTCAACTTTTCAACACATGATTCTCCAAATCTTGCAACATTATGTTACACTCAGCAACTAGGGGCAGAGCCAGCATAGACACCACCCTCAATCACACAATTAATGAACCATATGTGAGCTTTAAAACAACATTACACTCCTAATTATTTGGATAATATATAGTGACCCATCAACTTGTAATGGGACATAACTAAAAATAAAGTACCCTAGGAGCATAAACTTAAATGGTTCAATTCGTCGCATAACAATGAGCTATAAATACCATCAATTTTGAAAAAGGAAAAAAAAAGATGCATAAGTAATATTGAATATGTTATATTCAGTGGTTCAGGTTATTGCGCAACGATTTCAAAATATGAAGACAAATACACGTCAATTGTAATTGTTTTAGTTAAATATCTTTTGTATCTCATCAAAACTCTAAATTATATTGAATGTGAGAGAAAATTTAGTGATATCATCGTTTTATATACATTATGACACCACTCTTATGAATTTCTGGCTCCGCCACTGTCAGCAACCTTTACTCAATTATGAAACGAGCAAATGAGTGGCAATGTCCAACTACGGTCGACCTCTAACAAAATTCAAGAGAACCTATTATCCCAAAACAAACACTTTCTTCTGCAATTATAACTCCAAATTGGAAAAAGAAAAATTTTTAAAAAAAAAAATTGACTTAAAAACTTTTGTTAGTTAGTTAAATTGAATTAAAAACTATATATTAGAAAACAATTAAGTTGAGTCACATTGCATTCACTTGATGTCCATCCGTTTACTGCAGTAAACAGGTCCCAAAAAACTACGATGCGATTAACACTAGGCGCGCCCTCTCCCGTCTCTCTTGTGATCAGAGAATTATATCGCCTCACGTGAGCTCTCTCTCTCCTCCGTCCTTTCCTCATGCAGTGGACGCCAAAATCCAATTCAATTTTCAAAACTCTCTCTCTCCCCCGCTCCTCCCTAAAAAGCTCGTCTCTTTCTGCAAAGTTCTGACTCCTATACTGACTTCTTGTTCACTCGCTCCCGATTAAACCCTCGTCCCTCTCGCCTCTTCATCTTTCTTATTCTCCATATTTAATTTCTTACCGCATTGAAGAGGGTTTCTTGGCTCTGGCTTTTCCATCTATGGAAACCTTCAGCCTCCTCAAGTATTGGCGAGCCGCCGGCGGCGGCGGCGGAGCTGCTAACATGCGCACCCTCAGAACCCCGGCCGACGCTAACGTGCGCACCACCACCATCGCCGCCTCCGCTCTCCAGCCCTCGACGGAATCCGACGTAGACGCCGACGACGAAGACGACGAAAGCTCCTTCTTCGACCTCGAGTTCACCGTCCAGAACGGCGATGACGACGACGACGAGAATGCCGGCGGCGATTCCACCTCGGAATCCGGCGACGCCGGAGCGGGGGATCAAACCTCGCCGTCATCGTCGTCGGATCCTAGCATCTCCCTCTCCTCCTCCGGCGACCTCTTCGTCGACTCCGACCCCAAATCCTCCTCGCAAACCCCCGCCTCTTTCCTCAAATCCGCCACCAGACTCCGAGTCTTCATGCTCGGCTCCAAGAAATCAAAATCGACACAGGACGAAACCCAAGGCAAACGATTCTCCGTCAAATTCAAGGTCGAGGAGGTCCCCATCGTTTCCCTCTTCAATCGAGAGAGCAGCTCGAAGAAAGCGACGAAAACGGCGAGATCTGAAGACGAAGAGAAGAAGTTCTCGAAGGAGACGGTCCAAAAGTACATCAGCAAGATCAAGCCGCTGTACGTTAGGGTTTCGAAGCGTTACGGCGAGAAGCTGAAGCTCGCTGACGTCAGCGGCCGAGATGAGAAGGTGAAGTCGCCGGCGGCGGGGCTGAGGATCGTACGGAAGCGGTTGGGGAAGAGCAAGTCGGCGTCGGCTGTTGCGGCGGTGTCGTCACCGCCGGTGACGATGCAGCAGAGGAGAGACGATTCGTTGATCCAGCAGCAGGATGGGATCGACAGCGCCATCGCTCATTGCAAGAGATCATTGAATGGTACACTTTGGTCACCGCTCCTTTTTCATAAAAAAAGAAAAATCTTTATAATAATAATAATAATAATATATTATTATTTTCTCAGGTTTGTCACAGGTGCCGCTGGTGAGGTCGAAGAGCGATCAGAGCGATGATAGAGGCGCGAAAGTAAACGGAGACCGGTGAGGTTAAAGTAGTCGGGGTTTTCTTTTTATTTTATTTTATTGTATTTTATTTTATTAAGAGTTTGTAATATTGTAGCCGTTTTATGTTGTGTTTAGATGATAAGTTAAATCTTAGTCTACTTATAAAATGAGTTGGCGATAGTTGTATATATTAATATTATGAAGAGATGAGTATGAGGTGTTGCTCATTGTAGAATTTGAAGTGAATGAATTACTAAAGGATATATGCTAATGAGGAAGTCCATCATGTTATAACCTATTACTATCTAAAGTTTAAGATTTAGTTTCAAGTTAAAAATTTATATTGATGTATATGATGCGATATGTTATGCTAGACATTGTCAAGCAATGTAGCAAGTCAAGTAACTATGGAAGGCGTGGCAAATAAAGAAAGCTCGTAATAGGAACGTCAATTTCTTCTCAAATAATTCAAAATTTTTTTGTTTTTATGGATTGCGTAGTACTTTTCTACAATTGGGAAGTTGTATATGGCAGAACATGTGACCAAATAATCTCCTATAATCATGGAGATAGATATTCTCTATAAATTTTATCTTTTTTCATATGTAATTAGTTGTGGGAAAGTCAAATTATTTTGATGTGATTATTTATCAAAGTATTAGAATTTTCTTAAAACTAATTAATTTATTACCATTTGATGCATGAATACATTATCTCCAAATGACTTGATCTTTGTTTTCAGTTAACTTATATCTAATACATCACATATATAAGCATGTATTTCTAGTTTGAAAAGACTAAAACTGGTTCAACTATTGATAATAACATAACAATTAATGTCATTAATTATTTGTATCACACATTGTTTTCGACTTATTATCTGCTGTAGTCTGTAGGTTCATCAAATTCAAACCCTCTCATATTCTAGCTTTTGAAACAAAGAACATAGAGCTAACTACACAGAGAACAAAGGAAAAGAAAGGTGATTTTTATCTTTCTTTATGTAAAAACTAAAAAGCCAAAGCAAAGCGAAAGCCTCCGCCTTTTTTCACTTTTCTCGCTTCCAACTTTTCACAGTTTGTCCAGAGATACGTTTTACAAAAGTCCGGACACGTGTCGGTTTCTGTGTCGGTCTGCATTAAAGACGCTACAGAGGCACGCGGGGCTAAGCTTAGGCTCTCGTGAGAGTTGTCAGTTACTTTATATATTTCTGTTTTCGAATTGAATTGAGTTGAAAAGACGGGTGATTGTTCAGGTAATCGGCGCACGAGTTTGGCGAGTTGCAACAGTCCGATTCCCACGCCATTTTGCTCCTCTTCGCTGCAAATTTTAGGTAGAGGACTGGTTTGTTCATTCATGCGCTTTAGCTTTAGGTTTTTCAGTGCAGCGACTGTTAGGATGTAGTTGTAGGGCATTAATTCACTGCGGTTGGTCTTAGCTTGACTGATTCCTCGAGCAGTGCGGTCTATTTATTAGTGGTAGGTTAGGAAAGTTTCAGGGCTATTGATGGAAGAAAGCATTAAGTGAACAAAGTTGATATAATCTAATCTAATACTATTGTAAAAGTAGGCTGGTATGTTAAAATATTTCTTTCAAAAATGTTCTCCAAAACACATACATGCACCCATTAAACACATACGTGTATACATAAAACACATACATGCATACATAACCCATTAATTAAATTAAATTTACTTAAATGTTTGTATTTAACTCATTAGATTTATAACGTCTAAAGAAAATGAGATAGACATAAATTTAATGAATATGATTACTCAATTTAACCTCCTCACATTCATAACTTATCTAACATTATGTTATTGCATGCATAGATGACTTGCAAATAAGCCTATTTATGTTATTAGTAGCTTAGATTATGGAAAAAATGGTAAAAATGGTATACATAAAATAATAGTAATAATCACTCACCAATAACCTCCTCACATTTATAACCTCCCCATTAATTACCTATTGAAGTTCTATTTAATCATTTACCCATAACCTCCCCATGTAGCATTTATTTCTACCCATTATCTCCATCAATAACCAATCAAATTCTCCCACTAGCTACTTCTTAACGCACCCATTACCATAATGTTACTTTTCTCTCTACAAGTACATTCTCACAAGGAGGAGACTCTAGCTAGAAACATTACTAGAGGATGTTTGAGAGAGAGAGAGAGAGATGACCAAAGGCTATCAATAAAGGATTTGCAGCTTCAGTTGCCTCTTCACTTCACTAAGATCTCAGAACTTGGAATTTCGTTTGAATGAGAGGTGAATTGAGAGATGGATTAGATTTGTTTTATTGTATTTGAGTCCAGAGATGGTGGGGAGTATTAAGCAAAAAACCAAGCACCCCAAGTAAATTACGATATTTTCGCCACGCTTCTATTTTGTCTGTAAGTTTAAATTTGCATATTACAGTTAAGCCTTGACCGATGGTGGTCAAAGTTCTTTATTTTATCAAACTCGACGCCAAACATAGTAACATTTCTATACCCATCATTACTTATCATTATAATTTTTATTTATCTGTCTTGGTTAAGAGTACGTACATGTGTGAGCAATAATGGAAGAGGACGACTCTTTGCGACGTCTGTAAGAGACAAAAGACTAATGTTAATGCCAAATACTTGGTAAATTATCGTTGTCACCCAAATTGTAGAGTCGTAAGTTGCACAAACTATATATGTTCAATCACAAGACATAAATTTAATGTGTTAATGGTTCATATTGAATTATGTTTGGGAAGTACTAAATTTTCAATGAGAATAATCTGTGTGGACGGTAGATATGTTTTGTATTCGAAAATACAAGGTATTCAAGTGTGATCTATAATAATTATTAAAGTTTATGAATAATAATAAGTCATGCTCAATGATAAGGAGATAGAAGAAAATGATAATTATTTAGAATAATGCATTAAATAGAATTTATTTGCTCCTTGAGAGCTTTCTATGTTATTTTATGGGATTATACAAGAGTTCATTTCATTTTAGACTTTTTCCCATATATGCATTGTAAATATCTAAGCATGTGTCTACGTGCAATGCACATACAATATGCTAGTACTATTATAAAAGTGTATTGTTATGTTAAAGCATTTTCTTCTAAAGTACCATTCAATTTACATAAATGTGCATATAAAACACATACATACACACATAATCACATGGGTACATTTATAACCTCCCCATTAATTACCTATTGAAGTTCTATTTAATCATTTACCCATAACCTCCCCATGTAGCATTTATTTCTACCCATTATCTCCATCAATAACCAATCAAATTCTCCCACTAGCTACTTCTTAACGCACCCATTACCATAATGTTACTTTTCTCTACAAGTACATTCTCACAAGGAGGAGACTCTAGCTAGAAACATTACTAGAGGATGTTTGAGAGAGAGAGAGAGATGACCAAAGGCTATCAATAAAGGATTTGCAGCTTCAGTTGCCTCTTCACTTCACTAAGATCTCGAACTTGGAATTTCGCTTGAATGAGAGGTGAATTGAGAGATGGATTAGATTTGTTTTATTGTATTTGAGTCCGAGATGGTGGGGAGTATTAAGCAAAACCAAGCACCCCAAGTAAATTACGATATTTTCGCCACGCTTCTATTTTGTCTGTAAGTTTAAATTTGCATATTACAGTTAAGCCTTGACCGATGGTGGTCAAAGTTCTTTATTTTATCAAACTCGACGCCAAACATAGTAACATTTCTATACCCATCATTACTTATCATTATAATTTTTATTTATCTGTCTTGGTTAAGAGTACGTACATGTGTGAGCAATAATGGAAGAGGACGACTCTTTGCGACGTCTGTAAGAGACAAAAGACTAATGTTAATGCCAAATACTTGGTAAATTATCGTTGTCACCCAAATTGTAGAGCTGTAAGTTGCACAAACTATATATGTTCAATCTGCAAGACATAAAATTTAATGTGTTAATGGTTCATATTGAATTATGTTTGGGAAGTACTAAATTTTCAATGAGAATAATCTGTGTGGACAGGTAGATATGTTTTGTATTCGAAAATACAAGGTATTCAAGTGTGATCTATAATAATTATTAAAGTTTATGAATAATAATAAGTCATGCTCAATGATAAGGAGATAGAAGAAAATGATAATTATTTAGAATAATGCATTAAATAGAATTTATTTGCTCCTTGAGAGCTTTCTATGTTATTTTATGGGATTATACAAGAGTTCATTTCATTTTAGACTTTTTCCCATATATGCATTGTAAATATCTAAGCATGTGTCTACGTGCAATGCACATACAATATGCTAGTACTATTATAAAAGTGTATTGTTATGTTAAAGCATTTTCTTCTAAAGTACCATTCAATTTACATAAATGTGCATATAAAACACATACATACACACATAATCACATGGGTACATATATAAACTGTTAAAAATAATTGATCAAGTTATATCATGTTGTTCCGATGACCAAAGTCCAATTTTTTACTGACCATTTTGAAGCTCAATCCCTTTGTATTTGCAGCTTTCTTTTTGAGTGAACAACAATGCGTTAGGATAATGATTGGTGTTAACTTAAAAGCTAGCATTAAAGTAAACAAACACCAACAAGATGCTGAAGCGCCTACTTGGCAGCAATTCTTTAGTAAGGGATACTGGAATATTTTCAACAGGAGGAATATTAGAATATTGGTATTATCTATTCTTTTGAATTTATATATGTTTTTATCTATACAACGTAAAAGCTCATCACTGGTCCGATATAATATTGGGAAAAAGAATGTTGTTCAAGATTGAGGGTTAAGTGACTTAATCATTTGAATTGATTATCTCAACTCCTTTTGTTTTTATTGTAATACTATTAATCCAAAATAAATTAATTATAATTGAATGAGTAAACTTATTGGGATCAAGTTGGCTAGATATCATTATTGTACTCGGTTTCAATTGTACAACCAAGACCATAAGCATAGTTTTTTCACTGCAACTTTTCTCATTTCTCCACGTTTGAGAGTCTAGGTGAGATAGAAATCTTAAATATAAATGAATAAATCGCAGATAGACCCCCTTAGTATGACCCAGTTGCGGATAGACCTCCTAGTTATTTCAATTGTGTGGATAGACCCCTTGCACTATTTTGCCCAAGTGTGAATAGACCTCCTCAATGAACCTTTTTTTTTAATAACTCTTTTAACAGTAAAAAAGAAAAGTAATTAGGGGTCTTCCGACACCAATAAAATTGTCCGGGGTGTAACAACCCCCAAAAACATACCGAGATCGGCTCGAGGTATATATATATATATATATATATATATATATATATATATATATATATATATATATATATATATATATATATATATATATAGCAAGGCTCCTATAAACTTAAGTTGATAGGGAGGAGTGTCCACTAACTTTTATATTCATTGATCTTGCCTTGAGATTCGTGAAATCAAGATGCACACAAATCTCAAAGTGGGCTTTGTTGGGAGCGCGGACAGCGGAGCCGAGAGAAACCACCACACAAACAATAGCAAATACACAAAGAAAACAAGAAAACACGAGATTTACGTGGTTCGCAAGTTGCCTACGTCCACGGGGCAAGGAGGGGGGATTTTACTAATAGAAACGAGAGAATACAAATTAGGATTACAAGTTCTCACCAAGAAACCCTAAAAACAAACCTCTCAAATCTCTCACAAGATCTCCTCCCAAAAGATGCACAATACCCTCTTAAAGGTCGCTCAAAAGTGCTCAATACTACCCTAATTAATCGTTTAGGGTTATATATAAACTCTAAACGAACCGGTTTAAAACCAAACCCGTATTGAATCTGCCAGATTAGTCGACTACTAACTCGTAGTCGACTACTAAGGCCCAAAAACGAGCAACACCTTTCGTCGATCGCAGATTAGTCGACTACTACTTGAGTAGTCGACTACTACTTGAGTAGTCGACTACTAAGGTTCCAAATGAAAACCATCTTTCATTATTCGTGTGTAGTCGACTACTACTTCAGAGTAGTCGACTACTAAGCCCGAAAAACTGTCTTGTGCATGTTTTTGTGCATGTTCTACAATTCTCCACCTCGTACATCATTTGATAAACCTCAAATTTTGGACGAACACCGTAAGAACACCGCGAACATACCTAGAGATCTCCATCACCAAACCAGCCAATCCAAATGCCACTATACCGCTATCGCTTACGCATTCCTCCACCGATCAAGTCGACCGTAGTTCGCAAATCATCTCCACCTCACCCATCAGCCAGAAGGCCATGCCCTCTTAGGCGGATCAACACGGTTGATATGAAGCAAGTCCAAGCAATGCTTAAACTTGCTACTGTGACCACCTTAGTTAACATGTTCAGGGATTCTCATTCGTGTGTACCTTCATGAGAGAAATATCGCCTTCCTCTATGACATCTCGCATCGAAATGATACCGACATCGATATGCTTGGTACGAGCATGATGAACTTGATTCTTCGCCAAGTGAATTGCACTGACCGCCGCACCACAAGTTCACGTTCTCTCGCCAATCCCCAAATCATCTAGAAGACCCCACAACCACAATGCTTCCTTCACTCCCTCTGTCATGGCCATGTACTCGGCCTCTGTAGTAGAAAGTGCCATCAGTAGCCGCAACATCGATCGCCAACTAACCGGAGCCCCATGTATCCCGAATACATAACCAGTAGATCGCCGTCTATCTAGATCGCCGCATAATCGAGTCCACAAACCCATTAATCGACATGTTTCTCCACCAAAACACGGACCGTATCAGCGGTACCCTTTAAGTACCTCGAACCCACTTCACCGCTTCCCAAGACGTCTTTCCCGGATTCGCCATGAATCTATCGACCACACCGACCGCTCAGGAAATATCTCGGGCGTACACACCATTATGCATATTAAGCCGCCAACCGCACTAGCATAGGGAACACGCCCATGTGCCTTCTCTTCCGTAGTAGGAGATTGTTTACCGAGAAAGCCTAAAGTGTAGAGCCAATGGAGTCACCACCGACTTAGCACTTTGCATCCGAACCTCGCGATCACCGCTCTATGTAGCCCTTCCGACTTAAGAACAATCGCGGTTCGCCGCTCTCTTCTAATTTCCATACCGTATTTTCCTAGCGGCCCATGTCCTTCATCTCAAACTCTTCACCAAGTTGAGATTTCACCTATCTATCTCCACCCCGCTCTTAGAAGCAATAAGCATGTCATCCACATACAAAAGGAGATAGATATAATTACCTCCACGGCTTCGGATGTAAACACAACAATCATAGTCGCCGGAAAACCCATGCTTCAAAGATGAAGGAGTCAAATCGCTTGTACCACTGCCGAGGAGATTGCTTCAATCCATACAAGGACTTCTTCAAACGACACACATGATGCTCCTTGTCCTCAACCTTGTAGCCCTCGGGTTGATGCATGTAGATCTCTTCATCCAAGTCTCCGCAAGAAGGCCGCTTTTAACATCGAGTTGTTCGACTCAAGATCACCATGAGCAACAATACTCAATAGCACCCGAATAGAAGTATGTTTCACCACCGGAGAAAATATCTCATTGTAATCCACACCCTCTTTTTGTGCAAACCCCTTAGCCACTAGCCTTGCCTTGTACCTTGTACCACCAAGCTCAAAGATCTTCTTTTCTTTTATACACCCACTTACAACCAATAGCTTTTCTTCCTACTGCAATGGGACCACCTCCCATGTTTGGTTCTTCCAAGAGATTCCATCTCTTCCTCCATCGCAGCCAACCAACTCTCACTATCCTTGTCCCGAATAGCTTCCTTGAAGGAGACCGGATCGTCCTCCTCCACCGAGAGTGCGTATTCAACCAAATTAACCTGCCCATAGTGTTTGGGGTTGATCGGCTCCGGCTTACACTGCTTGTATGCTCGCCTTGGCCTAGTGGAAGCCAAACTATCCTCGAGCCGCTGTTGTTGTAGTGCCTGTATTCTCCTATTGAACCTCCTCCCCGCCAAGCTCATCATCTACCCGACTTCCCACTTGAACACGACTAGAACCGGTTGGTCTTTAGGTTCTATTTCAATAACCCGAGACTTAGAAGTCTCATCAGCCCTAACACCATCATCCTTGGGCTCTAGCAATCATGGATTTCTCATCAAAGGTAACATCCCTGCTGATCACGAACTTCGAATCTTCCATACACCAAAGGCGATAGCCTTTTACGCCCTTCGCATATCCCAAGAATATTGCCTTCTTGGCCCTCGCGTCAAGCTTTCCCTCGTTGGCGTGATAGTAGGCGGTACATCCAAAATTTCGAGCCTATCATAATCAGATGTTCTCGACCACACCCTATAGGTGTATCACCATCCAATATCGAATGTGGTGAACGGTTCACGATGTAACAAGTCAGAGCCACCGCTTCGCCCACCATTCGTTGCCCAATCCAACAGATGATCGCGATACTCATTGCTTTCTCCCGCAATGTTGGTTCGATCTCTGCGACCCCATTCTGGCGTGGTGTTGACTCGACCGTCCAAAGGTCGAACAATTCCCTCGATCACGAACTCCTTGAAAGCACCATCTCAGATACTCAGACCGCTATCGATCTTAGTGTCTTCAATTTCTTTCCGCCCTGTTCTCAACCATTGCTCTCCACTTCTTGAATGTCTCGAACACCTCATTCTTATGTTTCGTAGTAAATCCAAGCATACCTCGAATAGTCATCTATGAATGAGACATAATATCCGAACCACCCTTAGAAGTGGTTTGAGCCGACCCCAAACATCCGCGGTGCACATAATCTAGTATCCTCTGCTCTTAGACTTGCTTCTCGAATCGAACCTCGTGGTGACTTTCCATACACACAATCCTCGTAAAATCCATGCTAGGTTCCTTCGATTCTTCGCCAGACCCTCTTACCAAGCGAACTAGACCCTTCTCGACATATGCCCAAGCCGCCTATGTCATAACCGTGTGTGCTCACATGGGTCTCCACCACTTCCCAGTTCCACCCGGCATCTCCGTCACCGTCGTACCTAAGAGAGTATATAAATTACCGTGACGAATACCCTTCATCACTACAAGGGAACCCCGAACAACCTTCTTCACTCCGTTCTCCGTAATAATCTTACAACCGCCGGAGTCCAATGCACCAACTGAAATAAGATTCTTCCGCAAGTCGGGAACGTGCCTCACATCCGTCAAGGTTCGAATCACTCCATCATGCATCTTGATTTTGATATTACCTAGCCCCACCATTTTACAAGCATGGTTGTTCCCCATCAATACGGTTCCACCATCAATGCCTCTGTAGGTAGTAAACCACTTCCTATTTGGACACATGTGGTAAGAGTAACCAGAATCAAGTATCCACTTTCCAGAGATATCCTCGCCACCCGTGACGACATAGCACTCCTTATCGCTCCCTTCCTCTGAAACTTAGCTCGCCTCTTCCTTGCCCTCTCTTCTCTCAGTCTTGTTGTTGTTCTTCTTTCCACCTACTCTCTTATTTGGACAGTCGACCTTGAAATGCCCAACTTCACCGCATTTGAAACACGATTTTCCCGCAAGAGGTCTCGATTTAGATCTAGACTTTCCTCCCTTGCCTTTTCCTCGCTCATTGCTCCTTCCTCTAGCAAACAATCCCTACGCTTGTTCTTTGTTACCACCAGTAGTCATGTCACTGGTTGCAATCTTCCGAAGATCATCCGCTAGAAGCGCCGTTCTAGTCTCATCCATCTTCAAATTGTCTCCTACAAGCATCGGTGTTTGCACGAGTTCTCATAAGACTTGGCGAGCAGTAGTAGAAGCGCTGATCCTCATCTACAACTTTCACATCTATGTCTTTCAAGTCGATATGATCCTATCAAACTTGTTGATGTATTCAGGATTGATGAGCCCTCCTCCATCTTGCAAGTATACAATTTAGATTTTAAATAGATCCGGTTCGTTAGACTCTTAGTCATGAAGGTACTTTTACCACGCCCATGTAGTTTCCTCTCCATCTACCAAGAAAGCTACATCCCTTTCAAGGCATAGGATAATCGGCGCGTGCTTCGGATCCGCTCCTCCCAATCCTCATCGGACATATCCTTGTGCTTCTTCTCTTTTCCGGTAAAGCCTTGTGCAATTTTTGCGAAATCAGTGAGTTTTTCATCTGCATCCTCCAATAGGAAAAATCATTCTTCCCATTGAACTTTTCAATCTCGAATTTTCCCACTTTGACCGATTTACTGGTAGACGCCATTCTCCGTTTGTATTAATAGACCCGCTTCTCTCAGAAATTACCGAGCACCACCTCAAACCAGAAACTACACCACTTCCAATCTGAATAACAGCTCTGATACCAATTGTTGGGAGCGCGGACAGCGGAGCCGAGAGAAACCACCACACAAACAATAGCAAATACACAGCAAAAACAGTAAAGACACGAGATTTACGTGGTTCGGCAAGTTGCCTACGTCCACGGGGCAAGGAGGGGGGATTTTACTAATAGAAAAGAGAGAATACAAATTAGGATTACAAGTTCTCACCAAGAAACCCTAAAAACAAACCTCTCAAATCTCTCACAAGATCTCCTCCCAAAAGATGCACAATACCCTCTTAAAGGCTGCTCAAAACGTGCTCAATACTACCCTAATTAATCAGGTTTAGGGTTATATATAAACTCTAAACGAACAGGGTTTAAAACCAAACCCGTATTCGGAATCTGCCCAGATTAGTCGACTACTACTTCAGAGTAGTCGACTACTAAGGCCCAAAAACAGAGCAACACCTTTCTGTCGACTGCAGATTAGTCGACTACTAACTCAGTGTAGTCGACTACTAAGGTTCCAGCTGAAAATCTCTCTGTCATCTGCAGTGTAGTCGACTACTACTTCAGAGTAGTCGACTACTAAGCCCGAAAAACTATCTTGTGCATGTTTTTGTGCATGTTCTACAGGCTTTATATCTTTCACGGATCCCAAGGCAACATCAATGGATAGAAAAGTTTGTGGATGACTATTCCCTATCAACTTAAGTTTATAGGGCATTACTCTATATATATATATATATATATATATATATATATATATATATATATATATATATATATATATATATATATATATAGAGCAAGGCTCCTATGAACTTAAGTTCATAATGAATAGTGGTGCACCAACTTTTCTAACCACTCATCTTGCTTTGGGATCCGTGGAAAGATATAAAGCCCACTTTGAGATTTGTGCATCACAAATCTCAAGACAAGATGAGTGGATAAAAAGTTGGTGCACCACTATTCATTATGAACTTAAGTTCATAGGAGCCTTGCTCTATATATATATATATATATATATATATATATATATATATATATATATATATATATATATATATATATATATATATATATATATATATAGAGCAAGGCTCCTATAAACTTAAGTTGATAGGGAATAGTCATCCACAAACTTTTCTATCCATTGGTGCTATCCATTGATGTTGCCTTAGGATCAGTGAAATATATATATATATATATATATATATATATATATATATATATATATATATATATATATATATATATATATTGATAGGGAATAGTCATCCACAAACTTTTCTATCCATTGGTGCTATCCATTGATGTTGCCTTAGGATCAGTGAAATATATATATATATATATATATATATATATATATATATATATATATATATATATATATATATATATATATATAGCAATGCTCCTATAAACTTAAGTTGATAGGAATAGTCATCCACAAACTTTTCTATCCATTGGTGCTATCCATTGATGTTGACTTGGGATCCGTGAAAGATATAAAGTCCACTTTGAGATTTGTGTGCATTTTGATTTCACGGATCTCAAGGCAAGATCAATGGATATAAAAGTTGGTGGACACTCCTCCCTATCAACTTAAGTTTATAGAGCCTTGCTCTCTCTCTCTCTCTATATATATATATATATATATATATATATATATATATATATATATATATATATATATATATATATATATATATATATATATATATATATATATATATATATATATATATATATATATATAGAGCAAGGCTCCTATAAACTTAAGTTGATAGGAATAGTCATCCACAAACTTTTCTATCCATTGGTGCTATCCATTGATGTTGCCTTAGGATCCGTGGAAATATATATATATATATATATATATATATATATATATATATATATATATATATATATATATATATATATATATATATATATTGATAGGGAATAGTCATCCACAAACTTTTCTATCCATTGGTGCTATCCATTGATGTTGCCTTAGGATCCGTGGAAATATATATATATATATATATATATATATATATATATATATATATATATATATATATATATATATATATATATATATATATATATATATATAGAGCAATGCTCCTATAAACTTAAGTTGATAGGGAATAGTCATCCACAAACTTTTCTATCCATTGGTGCTATCCATTGATGTTGACTTGGGATCCGTGAAAGATATAAAGTCCACTTTGAGATTTGTGTGCATTTTGATTTCACGGATCTCAAGGCAAGATCAATGGATATAAAAGTTGGTGGACACTCCTCCCTATCAACTTAAGTTTATAGGAGCCTTGCTCTCTCTCTCTCTCTCTCTATATATATATATATATATATATATATATATATATATATATATATATATATATATATATATATATATATATATATATATATATATATATATATATATATATATATATATATATATATATAGCAATGCTCTATAAACTTAAGTTGATGAGAATAGTCATCCACCAACTTTTCTATCCATTGATGTTGTCACGGGATCCGTGAAAGATATAAAGCCCACTTTGAGATTTGTGTGCATCTTGATTTCACGGATCTCAAGGCAAGATCAATGGAGAGAAAAGTTGGTGGACACTATATATATATATATATATATATATATATATATATATATATATATATATATATATATATATATATATATATACTCCTATAAACTTAAGTTGATAGGAATAGTCATCCACCAACTTTTCTATCCATTGATGTTGCCTTGGGATCCGTGAAAGATATAAAGCCCACTTTGAGATTTGTTTGCATCTTAATTTCACGGATCTCAAGGCAAGATCCATGGATAGAAAAGTTGGTGGACACCAATGTTCTAAAAAGCGGCCTAGGCGGACGCCTAGCCTAGACCTAGGCGGACACTTCTCGCTTAATTTGGCCTAGCGCCTCACGAGCGCCGCCCCAGCTACGCCGCCTAGCTTTTAGAACAAAAAAAAATTTAACCCTTACCCGGCCCAAACCCTTACCCGAACCCATTACCCAAACCCAAACCTAACCCTAATACCCTATTTCTCTCTCATTCTTTCTCCCGACTCCAGAAAGCCGTCTCTCTCTCTCTCTCTCTCTGTCTCTCAAACTCATGAGTCCCGACTCTCCCCCCTCTCTCCCATTTTCGTGCCTCCTGTGGCTTCTCCTTGACCACTCCCCTTCTCCCGTGCCGGCTACTCAGCGTCTCACGTAAGCCTTGGCTCGAACTTCTCCCGCCGCCAGCCTCTCCAGCCGCTCCCCCTTCTCCCGCCGCCAGCCACTCCAGCATTTCCCACCATCAGCCTTCTCTCCCGTGTAAAACCCCGAAAATTTGAATATTTTATGATAAATAATAATAAATGAGTTATATAGTGATAAATATATTTTATTAATGTTTGAGTATGCTAGGAATTGATTTGAGATCAATTCAACATATATATGTGTATATATGAGTGCAAATGCACAAATCATGCACGAAGAGAAATATGGAAATAATGACCAGTTAAGAGTTTATAGATTTTACATACTGATACAGTTAGAATCTGGAAACACTTAAAAGACCAAAGTTGTAGGTCTCTTCAACATCTTTCCAACAAATCTTAGATCACCCCATTCCGAGGTCATATGAGAAAGTTATAGCTAAAATACCGAAGGTCTTTTTCCTAGTCAGGCTAGGTTTCCTGGTTCGGGTAAAACAGGTTTGTTTCGGGTTTACCTCTATAAATACCGATGTTTTCATGAAACTTTGCTCTCTTTTATCATATCTCTGAACCCTAGCAGCCACCCTCTCCCCTCAAAAATTCTAGATCTTTTTCTTATGAGTTTTGAGAGCTTTGTGAAGTAAAATATCGACACGAGGGCGAGATCATCGACATGTGGCAAGGGAAAACGGGTTGTTTACACTTTTGGATTGCTTGCTATTAGTTTCAGAGGCTTTTCCACATGTAAAGGCAAGATCACTTGCATCCAAACTCATCCCCATAGTTAAATAACTAGTTTAGATGTGTAGGCATAAAAAATTGCTTATCAGTGCCCGAACGAAACTCGTGACGGTGGGTTGGCAACTAACGATCCATTCGACAAACCGACGTCGCAAAAGCGGCGTCCGCCACAAAAAGCGGCGTAGAAGCGGTCGACGAGCACATGAAGTGAGTCGGCAAGGCGTCTGAGCCAATGAAGCGGCGTCGCGAGTTGACTAAACTCAAGCGTTGGCGAGACGGAATCAACCGTACTTAGTCCGTCAATGCAAGCGGGCGCTTAAGCTCACGAAAGTTGATCGAACGCGGACTCAAACACAACGGCGACATTAGGAGCAAAACTAAGCCGGAAGACCGAAAGAATCGATGAAGAATCGGCGGAGAAACGGCGAACACGGAGCAAAGCCAGAAGGCAGCGTAAACCGACCAAAGTGGTAGGAGGCTCGACCACTTTGGCGAACCACCTCGACCATGGCCGGTAAACCACCCTCGACCAACCTGGCGAGGTGGCTCGACAATGGCCGAAACCACAGGTGGCGGTAGCACCCTCCATTGTATAAATAGGGGTCTTGGACTTCAGTGGTCGGATTACGGGAAAACGGCGGATTAGAGAGGACTTTGGGCTTGGCCGGATTTTGGAGGATTTTAAGAGAGTTCTCCGAGGTCCGCGTCGGCCGCGGTTAGAACACGCGTGAGCACAAGTCTAGTCGACGTCGATCTACAGCGGAAGGTAGCGGAATTGGTCGAACTCTGAGATACCCTCTAGGTTAAGCTTGTCTTAACCTCGGGGATAGCTATGTGATTTCTCCTAGTAGATCTCACCCGCTCGGCGATCCTCTCCTTCGTGAGTGTGATCCCGAGGCGATCCTCTCCTTCGTGAGTGTGATCCCTCAGGCCGTTTCCTTGGTGAAGCGATCCCCTTATCTGTAGTTCAGAACAGGGTCTCTACGGATTGGAATTGCGGTGGTCCACGGACACAAAAGTCCGACACGGGCAAAGAACCCATGCGGGGACCTCGATATAAGAGATCTTCGTGTTTGTTCAAAAGGATAAAAAGTTGTAATCTTTTTGATTTTCATTGTAAGCCTTAGAATCTGGAAACACTTAAAGACCAAAGTTGTAGGTCTCTTCAACATCTTTCCAACAAATCTTAGATCACCCCATTCCGAGGTCATATGAGAAGTTATAGCTAAAATACCGAAGGTCTTTTTCCTAGTCGGCTAGGTTTCCTGGTTCGGGTAAAACAGGTTTGTTTCGGGTTTACCTCTATAAATACCGATGTTTTCATGAAACTTTGCTCTCTTTTATCATATCTCTGAACCCTAGCAGCCACCCTCTCCCCTCAAAAATTCTAGATCTTTTTCTTATGAGTTTTGAGAGCTTTGTGAAGTAAAATATCGACACGAGGGCGAGATCATCGACATGTGGCAAGGGAAAACGGGTTGTTTACACTTTTGGATTGCTTGCTATTAGTTTCAGAGGCTTTTCCACATGTAAAGGCAAGATCACTTGCATCCAAACTCATCCCCATAGTTAAATAACTAGTTTAGATGTGTAGGCATAAAAATTGCTTATCGGTGCCGAGCGAAACTTCGTGGCGGTGGGTTGGCAACTAACGATCCATTCGACAAACCGGCGTCGCAAGCAGCGTCCGCCACAAAAAGCGGCGTAGAAGCGGTCGACGAGCACATGAAGTGAGTCGGCAAGGCGTCACGAGCCAATGAAACGGCGTCGCAGAGATTGACTAAACTCAAGCGTTGGCGAGACGGAATCAACCGTACTTAGTCCGTCAATGCAAGCGGGCGCTTAAGCTCACGAAAGTTGATCCGGACACGCGGACTCAAACCTGGGCGACATTACAGAGCAAAACTAAGCCGGAAGACCGAAAGAATCGATGAAGAATCGGCGGAGCGAAATGAAGGCGCTTGAGCGTGGCAGCAAACCAGGCCAAAGTGGCCAGGAGGCTCGGCCACTTTGGCGAGCCACCTCGTTACCATGGCGAGCCACCCTCGACCAACCTGGCGAGGTGGCTCGGCAATGTGAGAAACCACCAAGGTGGCGGCGCCACCCTCCATTGTATAAATAGGGGTCTTGGACTCAGCCGGTCGGTTCGAGGAAGGCGGATTAGAGAGGACTTTGGGCTTGGCGGATTTTGGAGGATTTTCGAAGAGTTCTCCACGAGGTCCACGAGCCGTCGGCCTTGCCGTTAGAGCACCGGCGAGCACAAGTCTAGTCGGCGTCGATCTACAGCGGAAGGTAGCGGGTGGGTCGAACTCTGAGATACCCTCTAGGTTAAGCTTCTTAACCTCGGGGATAATGTGATTTCTCCTAGTAGATCTCACCGCTCCGTGATCCTCTCCCGTGAGTGTGATCCCATGACGATCCTCTCCGTTGAGTGTGATCCCCTCGGCGCCGTTTCCCGTGAAGCGATCCCTACATCTGTAGTTCGAGCAGGGTCTCTGGATTGGAATTGCTTGTGGTCCACCGGACACAAAAGTCCCGACACGGGCAAAGAACCCGCATAGCGAGGACCTCGATATAGAGATCTTCGTGTTTGTTCAAAAGGATAAAAAGTTGTAATCTTTTTGATTTTCATTGTAAGCCTTAAAATAAAAGGATATTTCTCTTTGAATTTGTTTTGAGCGTGAAGTTTGTAGCAGTTCAAATCAATGACAATCATCCCAACTTTACTGCGAACAAGGCTGGCGACCAGTGGGAGCCCGCAGGCCTCGAGTCAGTGCGTCGTGCGGCGGCGGATCCCTATCGGTGGAGGAAGAGGTCGGTCGAGTTAGGCGAAGTGCGAGGTATCTTTCCTCGTCTTCGGATCAGTTCCCCGCCGCCCGAAGGACTCGGTGCAAGGAGAACCCGATGGGCCTCGATGTAGAGCCCGGGGCGAGTCCAACCCTGCCCGCAGGTGCGAAATCCCTCCGGCGAAGTCGGATGGCGCCGAGATGAGCGCCGGCGATCTTGCGGCTCTCAGCGAGCTTCGCCAAAGCGGCAAAAGCATGGCGCGCAAGCTTGCCAAGGCCATGCAATCCGTGGATGGGGTCGCTTCTGGCGGATCTAAGATCGGAACTTACCTTGAGGCTTGCCTCAAGTGATCGGCAGTCTATCAAGCGTCAACCAGCGAGTGGGTCGCGTCAAGCGGAACCGTTCCACACCTCGGGCGCATCCGGGCGCCGCGTACTCCTTGCTAGCGAGCACGAGCTTTGGTGCAGGCTCGTGAATTGAAGAAAGAGTGAGGAAGAAGCGCTAACATACCACCGTTTGGAGGCCCAAGTCTGCGGTGCCCCAACCCGGTTGCCCACGTTCTGTCACCGGCACTTAAGCCAAAGCGTCGGCGTTACAAATTCAGCGCCAAAGTTCAAGTCGGCCGCCTCAAGGTCAAAGGTGCACGCACAGGCGATGGTGAAGCCAATTCCGTCACCACCACCAAACCAACTATCAAAGATGCGCTTGGGTCCTCACGAAGGGATCACGGGTCACTCCTCATACGAGGAGGCGCACCCGTTCCATAAAGGCAGGGAGATTCTGCGACATCTCCAGCGGATTAAAGATGAAGTCAGAGTCCCACAAACTTCGCTCACATGCGAAGAAGGCGAGGTTACCGGTAGTTTTGGCCATTCTCGGAAGGAGCGCTCTCGTCGATGGCGGCACGTTATACGAGAGATCACGCCAACACCACGGCGGTTGCTCGCTACACACTACCGTGCAAAGTGCGAGAAAATCTCGAAGGATTCCCCTAAATTGGCGGTCATGCTTGTGCTCCAAACTCATCAAGGCGGTGCTCGGTGCAATTGCCAGGCAGAAACTCGAAAAGTGTCGGTCTTCGAGGCTTAGTACCAACAGCGAGACCTAGGTCAAGCGACTCATAGAAGGATGACATCAGAAGATGAGTTGCGGAGGTCACTAATAATATGACCACAAAGCACCATCGTCACGGGCTATTCAGGCGCATGCAATGGCTAACTTCGTTCGCGGTCGGGACTATCCGGCGGTCGGATACGATAAACTTCGAAGGGAATACCCGCGGAGGATGATCGTCGGATATTGGCTCCATAATCGCATCGATCATCTTGTATCTAGCGAAGAAGCCCCAAAGCGCTTATGATCGTCTGAGATCAAGTGGCCAAAATGCTAGGCAGGCGTTGAATAAACAACGGGAAAACTTCAAGTTAGAAATGGAGTTGGCCATGCAGTGACGATGAAATGCATGACCAACAGATCAAGCCTTGACGAAACATCAAGGTGAATCAGTCGGCGCATCAGCGTCGATGAAGATGATAGCGATTGGTCGAAGGAAGCACAAGAAGATGATAACCCTCACGAACCCGCCTTGGGCAAAACATAGATGTTGTTGCTCGAGGTTAGCGAGAAGATCAAAGACTTGGAGAAAATCAACTCATTGATTTCCGCTCAAAGTAAAGAAAACGGTATTCCTTGCCCATACAGAGAGTGGGAATCAATCCGTACCGTCGAAGTTTAACAATAAACTTCACACCATTTGTGAGGAAGGGTTCCCCGATAGCGACACGATTTATTTCAAGTCACACCTGAGTTATTTAAACGCGAACCCACGATGGTTCGGTCATTCGTTGGCACCGCCGTGGGGTACGCCGAATGGTACCGCCGTCTCAAGCGGGAGCATTCCGGTGGGGCGACATGGAGTCTAACTTCCTACCAATTTCTTTGATGGCGATACCGGTATCGTCGGGTTAACGACGAGAAGCGAAGAAGCGGAGAAACCGTGGATATCTTTGTCAAGCGATTCGAGAACAAGGCAATGAAGCTGTCGGGATCAATAGCGAGAGGAGTTCATCCTCCAAACACGCCCATAACTTATCGATAGATGTGCTTGAAGCAATGGGTACAGCACCATCGATAGCGATGGAAGGACTTGAAGGTTCGTGGAAACAAGCGAAAAGATTCCTAAAAGGAAAAAGGAAAAGGCCAATAGGCGGAGGCTCGGCGTAATTTGTCCCAGCGGCAAAGGGAAGAAGCGACCTAAGACGGGTTCGCGAACCAAACATTTCAACTCCAACCCGGCGGCCGGCGGGCGCGAGGCACAATCAGCGTGGCAACTGGGCCCGCGAAGCGAAGGCCTCGAGCAGCGATTCGAAATCCTATTCCTTTAGGGACGACGAGATTCCCGGTCTCTTCAAATATCTTGTCGAAAATAACAAGATCAAGCTCCCTCCGATTCAGAATCAAGAGGAAGCAATGAGGTCGAACGACCCAAAATACTGCGCGTATCACAGGGCAATTCATCACCCTACTAAATCCTGTTTCAGCCTTAAGGATAAAATCCAAGCTTTAATTGATGTAGGGTCATCACTATGAAGCCGTCCAAAAGAAAGGTCGGAGCGAATCGGTGTCCATAAGCCGGTCGGTTACCGTTGACATGGTTTGAACTGAACCCGTGGTCAAAGTCGCGATGAAGACGGTGAATGACGACCCACACAAGCAACGCCAGAAAGGACTTGTATCGTATACAGCCCCGAATGGCGAAGTCTTGTGGGTCCACCCAGACCTACTTGAAGATGAGCAATGGGTAGCCTCTTCTTCGTTGAAGAAAAGCGAGCGAAGGGAAAGGCATGCCATGCTACTTCCGCATGCGGAGGAGGCGATGAGCAGTGGTAACATTCGGTATCGAAGGAACGAAGCCACGCCACGAGTGGACAGTACAAGTACAAGTACCCGAAGTCCCGACCCTAATGCCAAGGCGGCTCACCAGGTGGGGGTACCAACAAATCCCCTCACTCGCGAGAGAAAGCGCCTGGCGGTGGTACCAAAAGCTACACAAAGCGGCCGCAAGAAGTTCAGCTCGGCGATCTCGATTCGATCGCCCGATTGGAAGAGTTAAGCGGGAACCGAACTCTCCATACGCTTGGCGTAATGGCACAATTGGCCAATATCGCAAGGATCACTCTCTGAGTTCTTTGCGGTTATCAAAAGAGCGAGAAGCTCTTCAACAAGCCCTCGCCGATTGAAGTCTTCCTCACCCGTTAGGCCGAGTCGAGAAGAGTCGGCAACAATGCAATCTTGCGACTAAACACTTCCTGCATCACTTTTACAAAGGAGGATATCGGGGCGAGGAATTCCAAGCGATAGGCGCTATACTTCCGCGGGTATATTGGCTCGGTGAAGTTAAGGATCCAAGTCGATCAGGTTTCGTATGAGCATCATGCCCTGGCCTCATGTATCATCTCGAATTCTGCCGATGGCATCAGCAAGCACAATGATTTATGGATTTAACACCGGTAGTCTCGGTAGCTTGGTAAGATCGGATAAAGTGCCAAATGGGGACTTAAAGTCGAAGTCACTGCTATGTGATTGGCGAGACTTCCTATAACTTATTGTTGGGTTGGCCTTGGATCCACAATAATGTTATAGTCCCTCTACTCTTCATCGGTGTCTCAAATATGTAGACCACGAATAATGAGTCAAGGCGGTGGTGTGGACAAACAACCGTTTAAGGGGATGGAGAATATTTCAGCGATTCTCTCCTCTACGGTAATGAGTCCGGCGAATCATCGACCCAAGAGCACGGCAGTGGAGAAGGCGTCGAAGGGCTTGGTTATAGTGGTGGTTTTGTTTTAAATGACATTGTACCTCTGTAATCAATCTTGGCGATGAAGAATCGTCGGATGAACATTGTAATTGGCAAATTGCCGATGAATCAATAAATGGCGATTTAGAGTACCCTTTGTCTTTAAAAGATGTGATAGCGGTTTATCGATAATCGAGTTGCACTACCTTCGGTCATTTTGCTTTACACAAAAGCGGTTAGAGACTCCTTTGGGGCGGCACTCGTCATCCCGAAGATCGAGTAGTGAAAAGACTTGGTTTCACGGTAAAGTCACGGTTCCAGCGCCGAATCATTTCTTAGAAAGCGGCGAAGATGACAATGGACCTATCCCCACACATTGGATATAGTCGAAACAGGTATCATGAAGAGATGGGGGTACAACTTGACACAAGGAGAAGGTCTATGTTTTGGGCGAGGTCCTCGAGTCCCTCGAGGCGACATATGTCCCAAAGGAAAGGGATAATACTATGCATTTAGAAGGGTTGGGATCTGAATCCTCCTCCGGAAGATGAATGCTCGTGGTGATTGATAATAATCCACCGGTGAAGCGGACATTAGATCGATTCTTGGCGTGGGATTACGACACGGCCTGGGAGAAGCTTTCAAGTCTTTAATGTCAAATATGGCAGTTGATCCACTCTTTTGAGAGTGATGAAGACATGCCAACATGGGAAGACCCATGGATCCATCAACTCAGGCGATTCGGGGATAGGTTGAACAAAGAAACCCCACTAAGGATGAGGTAGTCGAGGTTAATATGGGTGATGAAGAGCATCCTAAACTCATAAACATCAGCAATACGCTCCCCTGGGAAGAAAAGGAAGAGTTGATTGCCCTAATTAGGAGTATATCGATGTATTAAGCTGGAGTTCGAGGACATGCGGGGACTTCGACCTAATGTGGCGACACATAGCCTCAACATCAAAGCGGATGTCAAACTTGTCAAAACAAGCAAAGGCGGTTTAGTCCACAAATATTGGAGGCAATGCGTTGGCGAAGTGAAGAAACTCATAGAATGGGAATGGATTCGAGGAAATTCAACATCCGGATTGGGTGGCGAATATAGTCCGATCATGAAGAAAAATGGAGTGGATTAGGATGCGTTGTGGAGCTCGAGAGACCTCAGCGGCTTGCGAAAGATGACTTTCCTCTTCCAATCAGCGATGTCATAGTTGACAACGTGTGTGGATTTGAAAGAATGTCCTTTATGGATGGCTTTTGGGTATAATCAAATCAAGATGCACCGATGGCCTAAACACGGCGTTGAGCAGCCCATCGGCATATATTGCTACGGTCATGCGTTCGGCCTCAAAATGCTTGCGCAACATACCGTGAGCAATGATGGAGATTTTCGGGGATCATCTTGGAGCGGATCGAATGCTACGTCGGCGATTTGGTCGGAAGCGTGACAAAGGAGATCACATCAAAGATCTTAGAGCGTTATTGAACTCATGCGAACTCATCGACTAAAGATGAATCACCAAATCCTTCCTTGGGATGTCGGTGTAAATTCCTTAGCCGTCGTCGCAGACAAAGGAATCCACGTCGATCACGACAAAGTGAAGGTGATTCAATTGCAACCCAGAAATGCGAGAGAACTTCGGGGGTTACAAGAGGCGATTGGCGTACATCCAGGCGGTTCATATCGAACCTATCAGGAAGTGCCAACCGTTCTCAAGTTGAACAAGAAGGGTGTGTCGTTTATTTGGGATGCGGCGCTGTCGGCGTTTGAAGAGATCAAATCGTATCTCGCTAAACCTCTGTTCTTGTTGCACCGCGATCGGAAAACCGTTTTGATCGTCAAGGCAGCGGATCACTCGTTAAAGCGCTTTTCGCGCAAAAGGCGGCGAGCGGCGATCCGAGACGGCGATTACTGGGCGAACATTGAGTGGTCTGAGCTCGATATCAATGGTCGGCGGTGCCTTGCATTAGTGTTAGCGATTGAAAATCGCGGTACTATTTAGTCCGGACGGGCGATTTATGTTATCTCGCGTAAATCCGGTCCGGATATTTATGACCGGCCGGCCTCGATGAGTTGGCGTTTAGCTAAATGGGCCTTGCTCTTGTCCCAATATGACTTGTATTTCAAAACGAAGTCGGTCAAAGGACAAGCGATTTGCGATCTCTTGGTACTGACAGCGGTGATTGAGCTATATGATGATCTTCGGATGAAGTCCACGAAGTTAACACTACATCGCACCAACAAATATGGCGTACTTTGGCCGGACTTCTCGAGCTACCAACGTGGCAAGTGCCCCGGATGTTCTAAGATTTCAGCCAGTCGGGGTTGTCCTAGTTTCCCAGGAATCATGTCATGCCCGTGCTTATTCACTCGAACCTTGCTCTAATAGCGTGGCTGAATACAATGCGCTACTTATTGGACTTAGTTCGCCAAAATTTGAAGTCGAATATCTCGGCGTCTGGCGATTCGCGGTGATAGTTAAGCGGGTTCGTGGTGACTCTGAAGTCGAGAATCGGATCTAATCCCTATCATCGGATAGCCGTTGAAATGGCGGACTCATTGAAGAGTTTTCATCGAATATATCCAGCGCCTCCAAAAGCGCTTATCGCGGATGCAGCGGCGGCGTTAGGCGTAATGCGTTAACACAACCGAGGCCGAGCAACTAGTTCACGGTCGGGACTCCCAACTCTTACGTACCATTATCGATGAGACACAAGAAGATAAGGGGTAGTTACCAAAGTAGTACAGCAAACCAAGTTGGAGCCGAGATTGGCTTTCTATCATCGATTCGTCTTACATGGCATTCTTAGGAAGGCGTGAGGAGAAAAGAGTCAATCGGCGAAGAGCTCAAGATTCTTTCGACCACAATCCGGATGCTATATCGTAGGAATGCGATGGTCTTTTGCTCGATGCCTCTCAAACAAAGAGAAGAGGTCCCGGGAAGCACGAAGGTGAATGTAGTCTTGCGCGGCTGGTCCCAAGCTCTGATCGAATCGGAGAATGGGCTACTTTTGGCCCACGATGATCAATAGCGGTCGATCAAGCTTCGAAAATGCCAGCGTGTCAAATTCCGCGAATTATATCGCATCGGCCTCGGCGGTTGCATCCCGGCCCACATCACGGCCATTGAGACATGGGGAATGGGCGTCGTAGGTCCCATTTTCTCCGTCGGTCAAAGCGTCGGTTTATTCTAGCGATCACCGATTACTTCTCCAAGTGGTGAAGCAATCCGCTAAAGAAGTCAAAGGCGATGCAGTCGTCAAATTTATCAAACACCATGTCATCTAGCCGCGGTGTTCCAAGGCGGTCGTGCATGACAGCGGTCCCCAATTCATCGGCAATTCCTTCATCGGGTTTTGCGAAAAGTTCAAAATACAAGATGTCATTCGGCGGCCTATAATCCGGCGGCAAATGGATTAGCGAGGCATTCAACAAGGCGATTATCAAAATTACAGCCGAAGCTTGTGAAGAATAACAGCGAGGCGGGACGATAAACTTCGGAGAAGCACTACGGGCATATCGCTGCAATGCATATGGCTAGGCGACCACCGTACTCACGGTTTCAGGTGCGGCGATTCTCCGTTAAAATCGGATTCCGTCACCGCATCGCCCTTTCAGCGAGATGGCGGCCAGAAGAACAACATCAAAAGCGTCTCGAAGAGCTTGAGATGTTAGATGAGAAGCGCTGGAGGCTCAACAATGCATTGAGTTCTACCAAGCTAGGATGTCGAGGACTTTCAACAAGAAAGTTCGACGAAGAACCTTTAGAAGGAGATTTGGTCCTCGTTGCTCGGGCGGCCAGATAATCCTCACTTCCAAAATGAAAGGTAAATTAGAACCTAAATGGGAGGTCGTTTGTAATAAAGCGGTTTACTCAATAATTGTGTCGCCTAATTACCCAAAGTGGCGGCCAGGCAATTAATCTTAGATAAATGGGAAGTTCTGAAGAAATACTACCTTTAGTATCTTGGGATAACCGTTCGACGGAGGAAGTTCCTCGTGGGATATTTCACCCACTTTTCTTGAGGATAACCCGGATTTGTCCTCCATCATAATTTCCCCGCTTGATCAAATTCCTTGGCGGTAGGTCTACAAATTTTACGGTACATTACCAAAATCCCCTCTTGATTCAGTCTATGAACAAGAGGCCCACTCAAAATTCCTTTCCTTGGAGATAGAATATAAAATTCTTCCTCTCCAAGCGTAAATTCCTTTGTGTCAAGCGGAGGGTCCCATCTCTTATCTTAGGTAGCCAGGTGAAGGTATCTTGTAGGGATTTTCAGAACCGGGTTGTCGCATGAAGGTCACGAGTCTCTTCGGTTCTCAGTGGAGATCCCACTTAGTTCCATCTCTCTCTAGGTAGCGTGAAGGTATCTTGTAGGGATTTTCAGACCGGGTTGTCCTTTGAAGGTCACAGAGTCTCTTCGGTTCTCAGTGGAGATCCACTCTTGGTTCCATCTCTCTCTAGGTGGCCGAAGGTATCTTGGGATTTTCAGAGACCAGGTTGTCCTTTGAAGGTCACTGAGTCTCTTAGGTTCTCGGTGGAGATCCCTCTTAGTTCCATCTCTCTCTAGGTAGCGAAGGTATCGCCGGGATTTTCGGAACCGGTTGTCCTTTGAAGGTCACACAGAGTCTCTTGGTTCTCGAGTGGAGATCACTCTTAGTTCCATCTTCATCTTAGGTAGGCCGGTGGTATCTTGTAGGGATTTTCGAGACCAGGTTGTCGCTTTGAAGGTCACGAGTCTCTTCGGTTCTCGAGTGGAGATCCCACTCTTAGTTCCATCTCTCTCTTAGGTAGCGCCCTGAAGGTATCGTAGGGATTTTTAGACCAGGTTGTCCTTTGAAGGTCACGAGAGTCTCTTCGGTTCGGAGTGGAGATCCACTCTTAGTTCCATCTCTCTCTCAGGTAGCGCCGGTGAAGGTATCTTGTGGGATTTTCAGACCAGGTTGTCGCATGAAGGTCACTGAGTCTCTTAGGTTCTCAGTGGAGATCCACTCTTAGTTCCATCTCTCTCTAGGTAGCGCCCGGTATCTTGTAGGGATTTTCGAGACCGGGTTGTCGCTTTGAAGGTCACACGAGTCTCTTCGGTTCTCAGTGGAGATCCCACTCTTAGTTCCATCTCTCTCCTAGGTAGCCGGTGAAGGTATCTTGTAGGGATTTTCAGACCGGGTTGTCCTTTGAAGGTCACGAGTCTCTTAGGTTCTCGAGTGGAGATCCCACTCTTAGTTCCATCTTCATCTTAGGTGGCCGGTGAAGGTATCTTGTAGGGATTTTGGAACCAGGTTGTCGCTGAAGGTCACGAGTCTCTTCGGTTCTCGGTAGATCAGCTCTTAGTTCCACCTCTTATCTTAGGTAGCCCGTGAAGGTGCAGAGATTTTTCAGGGCCGAGGTTGTCCTTTGAAGGTCACACGGAGTCTTCGATTCTGGTGGGAATCTGTGTTAGCCTCATCAGAAAGCGAACATAAAGTTCCTTCTCTCCGCCTCAATCAATCTTAATCAGGTTCGGTCATTCTCGGTCAGAAGACACCAAGATTCATCTTGGGGCATTTTATCGAAGCCTAAGAAGGGATAAAGCCAGCGCTAACCTGCGTTGCGGTTTAGTCTTTCCGATTGAAGAAGACACGAGTTGATGGGCATTTTATCGAGAAGCTAAGAAGGATAAAGCCAGCGCTAACAGCGTTGCGGTTGATCATTCTCCGGTCAAAAGAGGACACCAAGGTTCATCTTGGGGAATTTTATCCGGCCTAAGAAGGGATAAAGCCAACGCCTCACAGCGTTGCGGTTTAGTCTTTTAGATTGAAGACACCGAGTTCGATTACGGGGTATTTTATCCAAGCCTAAGAAGGGATAAAGCCAACGCCTCACAGCGTTGCGGTTTAGTCTTTCTCCGATTGAAGAAGACACGAGTTCGATTAAGGGCATTTTATCCGAAGCCTAAGAAGGGATAAAGCCAGCGCCTCCCACGCAGCGTTGCGGTTTAGTCTTTCTCCGATTGAAGACACAGAGTTTGATTACAGGGTATTTCATCCGAAGCCTAAGAAGGGATAAAGTAGCGCCTAACACGCGTGCCGAGTTAGTCTTCGAGTGAAAAGACGAAGCCTCATATTCAACATCGTAGCATTAAGTCTAAGAGAGTCTCATTCTTTTAGCACAGCGTCATGTGCAGGCGGATCGAATAATCCGACGCTAGCCCAACTCAAGCGGTAGTTGGTAAAGGCTCATCAAACCCGTTGAGGGCGGGGGTTGGATAACCCTAAAGTCAACGCCTCACAGCGTTGCGGTTTAGTCTTTCTCCGATTGAAGAAGACACGAGTTCGATTACGGGTATTTTATTCGAAGCCTAAGAAGGGATAAAGCCAGCGCCTCCTGCAGCGTTGCGGTTTAGTCTTTTCCGATTGAAGACACCCGAGGAGTTTGATTAGGGTATTTCATCCAGAAGCCTAAGAAGGGATGAGTCTACGTGTAACGCATTCTTGGGGTGGTCTCTTGCGGTAAAGAGTATGAAGCCTATGTATTCAATATCATAGCAACAAGTCTAGAAGAGTTTCATTCTTTTAGCACAACGTCCGTCTTGAGCGGATCCGGATAATCCTGCGCTAGCCCAACTCAAGCGGTAGTTGGTAAAGGCTAATCAAACCCGTTGATGGTGAGGGTTTGCAAAAATCCTATAAGTATTATGGTTAATTATTTCTAGCAGTAAAAGAATCATAAAAGGAATGGATCTTATTCATTTGAAGCAAATATAGAAGGAGCTACAAGCTGTTTAAACATCAAGTCTATGACAAATGATTTGTTGTTCAAGGCTGAGACACTTCACCATTGTAAGCTGGTGGAGTTCTTCACGCAACTTCGACCGAAGGACTCCTCATGGTGTTCGGTGTCTTCGTGGTTGCCTCCTCGAGCTCGGCCGGTTTCCTGACGGTCGAGTTCCCTAGACGCAAGCGGTGAGGGCTTCTTCCTTGTTGGCCTTGGCGACTCAAAGCGCTCTATCTTCCTCGGCATGGAGCTCTCGGCGATATTATCCTCTCCGCACTCACCCGCGATATCGGTCACGGATGTGGCAGGGAAGAATATGTTCGGCAACAGCTTTCGAGCTGATCGTGGCGGTCTCTGCATCGGACCTTGCGGTAAAACACGAGCATCGCCATGCCTCTAAGCGTCGCGTCGGTCACGGCGATATGTATGAAAGCCCGGCCGCCAGCGGCTCTTGCGGTCTGGAGCTTTCCTCGGATGGCGAGATCATCAACAATGGCTGAGCGATCCGGGATAACCCATATCTCGTATCAAAGCTATCAGGGATCAAGCGGTGGCTGGCTGATGAAGAAAGCCATATGAAGGACCTTTTGATCACCATGTTCACCAAAGAAAGAATGGCGTACTTCCAAGCGGATAATAAGATGAGATGGATCTTCATCCGGCATCAACGCTCTCGCCAGTCATGGAGTCGAGATGTAGGCTCGCACGGAAGAAAAGAGGACTTTAGAATTTTCAAAAAATGGGCGAAATTTATTGGGCTAAAGACCCTTACCCGTCTCCTTCGGTGTAGTCTCCGAGGCTAGCGAGAGTCACGGTATCTATCATTGGGATCTTTGTCAGCGGCCCGAGCCCTCGGTGTGCTCATCTATCCGCGGTGGCTGTGGTAGGCGATCCAGAAGCGGCGGAAAGAGGAGTACCTACATACAAAAATGGAATGTCTCGGCCTCTTTTAATTATAGTGGTATTAGCCAAGCGGTGGTCCTATAATGTCGAAGAGAAAATTCATACCTTCTTCGGGGACGGTAGCCGGTAAATCTTCACCAAGGGTACCTCCATCCTGTGACCAAGCGTAGAGGTCATCCATGGAAGTGTTGCCATATAAACCAGATCCCGAAATCTTCCATGGAGAAGTCGAGAGAAGGCATTAGGAAGAATGCAATTAAGTCAAACAATAGGTAAAGCTCACGACCTCCTACAATGGGGTTAGCTTGCTTAGTCTCGATTTGTGCATTTGTCTCTGCAATCCCTCTAAAAGAGCAAAAAAAGCAAAGAGGTAATTAGTGGAGGTGAATTCGAGTCATTCAATTCTCGCATTAAGCCATCCGAAGAGGAGTTATTGACGTTAGATGTACACAGGCTCACGGTTAGTCCTACGTCGGCCTCCTCCGCTATAGCTCCATACATTTGTTGAGTAAAACTTGGCTCAGCATGAGCAGAACTGGGCTCAGCAAAATTGTGGTGAGCAAAATCAAAGCGAGGATCATAATCCCTAGAACCCCACATGCGACGGAGAAATGTCAGGTCTTCAAAAGTCGAAATTTAGATTTCATCGGTGAATTATTACCTCCGATCATTTGGATCATTCTTGGTCAAGTCTATATCAAAGGACCGAGGATTCATTGATTCTTGTGGGCTAGCCTCTTCGTTTAACCCTTGAGAGGGTGAAATTCTTCCTCTTCAACAGATTTTCTGAAAATTCAATTGGATGAGAACTCTAATGGAAAGGATGAGAAAGCGAAGGAGAAATACCGAGGTCCTTCTCATGAGTGCGACCTCGCTTGGTCCTCTCCTAAAGTAGCAGCTGTCGAGTTGTGGAACTCCTCCTCGACCTCACGGGTCGATAAGATTGGCGGCTTCCTCAAGCTTGACCGCATCTGCGGGTGTCCGAATCTTAGGCTATAGCGATGCTTGGCTACGTCTGGATGGCCCTGGGACCCTTCGTTAGCTACTAATAGCCAACTACAATGGAGGAATGTCGCTCGGTATGACGGTCCGAGCTCGAGTGAATCTAGCCGGTACATCCCATGGCGCTCCACAACCATGCTCGAAGGCCATCCACAAGTCCACCTGCGGAGTGTCGGTTCGGGTTCCCAACATAAAGTTGGTCATAACCGAGCTGGCGAGCAAAGCGGCGAGGGAAAATAAGGCTCAATGAAGCATTCCTCATTTACTCGGAAGGTGAGATACCCTGGCCTGATATTCACTAGCGGTTGAAGCGGCCAATGTCAAGTGAAGTCTGGCGTGTTTTCGGCACCTCCTCGTCGACCAACGACTCACCATATTGACCAGAGAATCGAGGAAAACATCTGGAAAAGATCCACCCTTTGTGAATCTGTATCTGTTTCTTGATCTCTGCAAAACCACGTCCCTTCCACTTGCAATCCTCTACCAACTGCAAGAAAGGAGTAGACGAATCTGTGGAACCCGGTGCCGACATCATGTTGGGACGATGAAGGACCAACCAGGCCATCAAATAGGTATATGGGAGCTCTACTCGGACGGAAGGGATACGTGATGATGGCTCGTCCTTTCTCACGATGCTTCCGAACTATATGCCGCAATCCACGGTGAATATTAGCCACCATCACCGGAAGGAGAGAGAGTTCCTTCTTGTGGGCGAGTTGAACTGCAGGATAAAGGACCTCCAAAGGTAAAGCATCATCAGATTGATATGGAACCACACACTTCTTAAGCCAGATTGCAAGGTAGCCCGCTAGGAGAGTTGTCGGTGGATAGGCTTCACCGCATGCCCGTGAAGGTCGCAAACTTGGTCCACGAAGGAAAGCCTTCTTTGGCGTAGGCTGGTATAAGAGTTAGCCTCGGACTTCTCGATCAGTTCATTAACCTTGAAGGAGTGGCGGTGATAGTTCACATATTTCCTGATTTGTCCTCCAAATCTTTGGAACAAGTAATAGCGGCCTTGAACTCACCTGCGATTTCCTTTTGGCGCAAGGTTGATTGGGCGAGCTATATAGTAATGACAAGTGAGATCCCATAAAGTCTTATAACGACGGTGTGTTCCTTCAGCGGCTCGGTTCGATTGGAGGAAAGTACTCACGATATAGCATCTTCCCCATGGGTAGACACGAAATACGGTACATCTCATGTAAAGCCAACCCCAACTTCGCCGTGTTTAGTGAAAGCGTATTGAATCTGGATTATAAAGCTCGAATAAGGTGAAAAATGATTGACGCTGATTGGAAGGCCATACATGGTGGCAAGAATCGTGAATCTGAGACCCAAGCATGAAGTTCTCCATCCCACCGGTGAGGGCGTAAGTGGTCGACGACCCCAATGCTTACTTGACGAGTGAACCCAACCAAGAATCTATGACTTGCGTGGCATCTCTGCGCCAATTTAGCAAGGCGATTCTTCAAAGTCGAAGCAGGAACAAAGAGCTCATCATGGGGCGGTGTGTCCAGCCCTACAACCCCAGGGTGAAGACCGATGACGCGATTCCTATTGGAACCGGGCAGAACGGGTAATAAACCCACAATGAATATGATCATGCTCCTCGGTCGAGCGCCATGACATACAGTGTCACAGACATGGTGTCTAAGGTCGGTCAATGAGAGGCGGCAGGTATCAGGGAATATACAAGGGCCTCCGTCGTCTTTGTTCAACCACCTCTCACTCTCGATAAGAGCTGTATCCGGATCCTTAACTGAGTCGCCGAATAGATAATCTGTTTTTCGCAAAGGTTCAGTGGAGCTGGTGTCTTTTACAAGTGGCTGTCGGCCCGACCAATCGTCGGAGAATCACGAGCTCCTGATCACGGCTGAATCGTGTCGTGGTGTCTGGGGTGCAAATCGGTGAGATAAAAATCGAGGATCGTCCACGTGGAATAGTATTAGCATGGCGTCCATCAACAGCGTAAGCGGGAAAAGTTCGAGGAATAATCAAGCGAAATCGAGAAAATATTGATTAGTAAAAGCGTTGAATTCATCTTTCATAGATCGAGTCCGCGACCGATAGCGAATGCTGCGATTTCATCCGTATCGAATACGGGAGAGCGATAAATATAGTCAGCGTAAACCAGCGGCAATATATTCCGTTCTCTGAGTAAGTACGATGAAATCGCTCCGTTAAAGATATCGAGCGGTGATGACCAAGCAAAACCAATCTGTGTAGCTTTCATCCCCACAAAGGAGAATTTCGGCTCTTCCCAATCGCCTCACAAAGGAGAACGAAGCGGGGTCATGCGAAATTACACAATCGAAGCGTCGGTCCCCACAAAGGAGGAGTTCGACTCTTCCCAATCGCCTCACAAAGGAGAACGAAGCGGGGATATAACATATATACACGAGAAGGTAATAAGTTGGCGCACCACCGAAAGAAGGAGGCGTGCATTCACGCGGCGTCTTGGTCGACCGGCTCCTCGGGTAGCGTGATCTCCGGCGACATCGGGCTGCAAAATACAACAAAAGTCGATACATGGCTAAAAATCAGCAAATAAAGTGTCAAAAGGCTACACAATCCGATGTCGAGAACCGACGAATGGCCAATTAGCCGTATGACCGCTGACCTGGCCTTAATGGCCGGTCTTATTGTACCCTGGCCTTGGCAGTACGTATGGCTATTGTAAGCGATGCCGGTCTTTCGGCTGATGGTAGCGCCTGAAGCGCCGCGACCATGGCCTGCATGGCGAACCGCCGCGGCGCATGATTATGCCCGCCCTCGCCGTTCGGCCCTTTCCCTCGTGGTCAGCGTTACGCGCATAAGAAAAAGAAGAAAAAAGAAGAAAAAGGACTCGTAAGGCTCTCGTATGCATACCTTGTTGATCGAGGAAGAAAAGACGGCAAGAAGCGAGATGAAAACAAGAGAGAGAGAGCACAGGGGGGGCCGGCCTAGGTCAGCAAGAAAGAGGCCTTGTGGGTATTTATAACAATCCCACATGGACCCAATCCTCTTTGAACAAGGACTCCTATTTGGCAAGAAGTAGGAATTCTAATTGGGGCCCAAATCAATTCTAATTAGGACTCTAATCAGCCCCTAATTAGGAGTCCTAATTGGAACCGTATCCGGATATCAAAACAGTGCCAAATCAGTCCGTTGATTGGCTCCTAATTCCTCCGCTATATTGGGAAAGATTCTGAAGGTGTATTCGGCAGGATAACACCTCATGAGTCCCTCGGCGCCGATCAGCGTCGCCTAATCCTACTCAACTAGGATTACGGTATAAACTGTTTCCTAATTTGTCGAAGTTCGGAAGAATATTCTCACAAGAAATATTCTTAGGGATAACTTCGATCGTGCGGATTGCACCGGCCTAAATCAGCGTCGCCTAATCCTACTCAACTAGGATTACGGTATAAAGCTGTTTCCTAATTTGTCGAGAAGTTCAGGAGAATATTCTCACAAGAAATATTCTTAGGGATAACTTCGATCGTGCGGATTGCATCGGCGCCGATCAGCGCGTCGCCTAATCCTACTCAACTAGGATTACAGTATAAAGCTGTTTCCTAATTTGTAGAAGTTCGGAAGAATATTCTCACAAGAAATATTCTTAGGGATAACTTCGATCGTGCGGATTGCACCGGCCTAAATCAGCGTCGCCTAATCCTACTCAACTAGGATTACGAGTATAAACTGCTTTCTAATTTGTCGAGAAGTTCAGGAGAATATTCTCAAAAGAAATATTCTTAGGGATAACTTCGATCGTCTTGGATTCGTCGGCGCCGATCAGCAGCGTCGCCTAATCCTACTCCAACTAGGATTACGAGTATAAAGCTGTTTCTAAATTTTCAACGAGGAGTTCTGGAGAATAAATCCATATTCTTAAGGATAACTTCGATAACCCTTAATTTCCTCCCACCATAATATCCAAGAGAGGAATAATCGGCGTGAAAGTCATGGCGACAGGACAACGTGTCGGTCGAAGAAACTTCACCCACCGTGGATAATCACATCCCAACAACGGTCAAAGCATCGCGCGATTGAAGGCTAGGGCGATGGTTGAAAGCCAAATGGTCTCTTGTTTCGACAAGGAATCCTTGGAGGATATCTCCATGAAAGATTAGTCCTCGGCGTGGTTAAACCAACAACACGCGTGATGCGGAAGAATTAGCCGATTGAGGGTTATGAAATTCCATGTACTCGACGACCAATGTGTAGCCAACAAGGAGTTCGCCGACATACGGAGAAGTCCAAAGTCGATGGTTAGTCAAACAACGACCAACCGACCACGAGTTACAAACAAAACTCACCCACCGGCTTCAAATCAAGATAACAAGCGGTCGGACAATAAATGCAGCACCGTGATCTTATCGTGAATCCTACAAAGAACCGGATGATCCGAAAGAATCGAAGACTTGAAGCTATCTTTTGGGACCCTCGGCCGGCGAAGGCGGGAACCATCATGTCCAAAGCATCCCGCACTCATCAAGAATCGAGAGGCGGCTTTGGAGAATATCTGTAGGCATAAAAATTGCTTATCGGTACCGAGCGAAACTTCGTGGCGGTGGGTTGGCAACTAACGATCCATTCGACAAACCGGCGTCGCAAAAGCGTCCGCGCCACAGCGTAGAAGCGAGTCGGCGAGCACATGAAGTGAGTCGGCAAGGCGTCGAGCCAATGAAACGACGCGTCGAAGTTGACTAAACTCAAGCGTTGGCGAGGCGGAATCAACCGTGCTTAGTCCGTCAATGCAAACGGGCCGCTTAAGCTCGAAAGTTGATCGGGCACGGACTCTAACACAACGGCGACATTACCGAGCAAAACTAAGCCCGAAGACCGAAAGAATCGACGAAGAATCGACGGAGAAACGGCGAAGCAATAACGCCGCCAAAACGGCAGCGGCCAAAGTGGCCAGGTGGCTCGGCCACTTTGGCCAAACGCTTCGAATTGGCGGGGTGCCTCGACCACCATGGCCGAGCCACGGCACAACTGGCCAGAGGTTTCGACAATGGCCGAGCCACCAAGGTGGCGGCCACACCCTCCATTGTATAAATAGGGGGTCTTGGTTCAGTCGGATTACGGAAAACGGCGGATTAGAGAGGACTTTGGGCTTGAGCGATTTTGGAGGATTTTCGAAGAGTTCTCACGAGGTCCACGAGCCGTCGGCCTTGCGTTCGAGCACCGGAGCACAAGTCTAGTCGACGTCGATCTAGCGGAAGGTGGCGAATTGGGTGAACTACAGATACCCTCTAGGTTAAGCCGTCTTAACCTCGGGGATAGCGTGATTTCTCCTAGTAGATCTCACCCGCTCGTGATCCTCTCCTTCGTGAGTGTGATCCCCGCAGCGATCCTCTCCTTCGTGAGTGTGATCCCTCGGTAACCGTTTCCTTTGAAGCGAGCCTTTACATCTGTAGTTTGAGCCGGGTCTCTACGGATTGGAATTGCTTGGTGGTCCACGGACACAAAAAGTCCCGACACGAGGCAAAGAACCCATAGCGAGGACCTCGATATAACGAGATCTTCGTGTTTGTTCAAAAGGATAAAAGTTGTAATTTTTTGATTTTCATTGTAAGCCTTAAAATAAAGGCGATATTTCTCTTTGAATTTGTTTGGTGAAGTTTGTAACAGTTCAAATCAATGACAATCATCCCAACTTTTACCGCGAACAAGATGTTTAATTTGCGTTTACATGTCTAAATCTTAACCCGGAGTATTAAAAGACTAGATTTTTATGTTAGATCAGAACAATTGTTAGATCTAATATTTTTCCTTGATGTTTACGTTAAAAATATGATCATGATTATTAGGTTAATATAAATTTCGATTTACCATGTGAAAATCCTAGTTTATTTGATTATTTGAGTTCTTCTTGTAAACTAACCATGCAAAACCTAAGTTTATGATATATATTTTCTCAGAAAACTATTGCACTTATATAATATTTAACTGAGATTTTGAAATAGAAAATAAACTCTAAATTTAACCAAATCAGTGTCAAATGAAAGCTATGTGAATCTAGTTTCTAGAACAGAAAGACATTCTAAAAAAATAATTTGTATAGAGAAAGATATACTCAATTTACTAATGATATATCTTGCAGAAAACTGCTGCACATGTATAATATTTAACTAGAAATTTGAGATAACAAATGAACTCCAATTGAACCAAACTAGTGCCAAATAATATCTATATGGCTCTAGTTTCCAAAACAGAAAACTATTCTTAAATATAGTTTGTATAGAGAAAGATATACTCAATTTACTAACAATGTGTTCTGCAAAAACTGCAGATATGCTGATTTGAAATAATTGATATATTACGTGAAGGTTTCTTTCAGTTTTCATGTTAATTAATCATGCTTAAACCCTAGATTTGTGATATCTAAGTAAGATAAACATGTTTAAATAAATTTTATCTCTGTTCATGCGTAGTTTTTATCATGTGTTGATAGTCACTTTGTTTACATATGAGAAAATTGAAGAAATTATTTTATTAGGATGTTAAACCCTAATTTGGAAGATATAATAATTTAATTTAATGATTCAGATAATTCATGTTGCATATGCCAAGTATAAAACCTCGCTTTAACATCATGATATGTACAATTGTCATAAGCACCGCTTGTGCACGAAGGAATACATGTCTTGACAGGTAGTCGACTACTAAGTTTAGTATAGGCTACTCGTCTTGATTGAGTATAACGTAAATTATGTATTTACAGAGTAATCGACTAATATTCTTAATATGGACTCTGATCTGATATATGTTATTACGAGTCCGATGGACTCAGCAGTAGTCGACTACTAAGCCTAGTAGTCGACTACTAAAGTATTGCCTAAATTTGTGTTTTGCATACGATTAATATATGTTTGCGGGTTTGAGCCGCACTTCTTTATACTAATTTCATGAATGGTGTAGTAGCACATACATGGGTATACTGAAAGGAATTATGGTGGATTTTAACCCGATTACTTTGACAAAGAGTTTAGTACATACTTTACACACATGTTTGGATATCGCTGATGAGCTCACCAAGATTACATGAGGTAGTGGCCGATATTCCATACGCATGTGCCATTGAGTCGACTTTGGATGCTTTATCTAGCAACCGTCCGCATCGAGGGTGCGATGAGGCTTGTGAGCCGTACTTCTAGGATACCTATATGGTAGGCCGTCCGCACTCATGTTACGACCGAGATCACGATGAGACTAATGAGCCATGTACACCGATCGATACCTATAGGGTAGTCCGCTGCACATGATAAGATTAAATATTAGAATCTTGCATGGAGATAGTTAAATGATAGCTCAATCGCTGGCGGATGCCGCTTATGTTTTGACTTACTGGGAAATATATGACCTAGAGTACTTTGCATTTGAAAGTACACTGATTTGTGCCAGATTCATTCTATCTCCCAAAGGATGATGGAAGATATTATGAATAATGATATGTTGATGTCTTTACTTTTCTTGCTTTTCTTTATTTCTTAGGTTGGGATCAATGATTAGTCTGTTCACAATTTGAGACATATGGTATATACATGAGGGTTTCCTTATTTGGATTATTTAAGCTCGGCGTCTGGGTCTCGTGTTGTGGATTTCTAATTGTTGATTTTATTTAGATTATTTATCTTTAGTTCGGTATTAATGTTTAGATGTTTACGATTCGGGACATATGGTATATACATGAGGGTTTTCTTGTTTGGATTATTTCGCCGACATACTACGCCTCGTATTGTAGGTGTCTAAATATTAATTCCATTAGATAATGGGAAAAATGATCTAGGTAGACTATGCTTAATAGATAGAGCACGCACTCCATCTAGCGACCTTTCTCTGAGGCGGATGGAGGTGATCTTGCTATAGCCTCGACGCTCTTGTTGTTGTTCTTTTATTTTAAATTTCTTTTTCGTGCACTCAAAGTTTCGAGAGACGAGGGATGATCTGGAGTTCTAGCATAGTCAGCCGCCACATGATTTTACCATTTGAGGCTCCACTGTAGTTTTGTATTTTCATTCGGACATTAGAGAGTTTTGTTTTCATATTGTAAAGGCAAGAAGCCTTAGTTACATTTTCGTTGACTCATATCGAGATATTTAATATTTATTTTAGAGATCCATATATCTCAGCTTTAATAAATTGAGACATAATTTCATTTAGGTTTTTTCATGGAAACCACCTTTTAAGTTCAAAACTTTTATAAAACCACCTTTAAAGTTTTTTTGATAGAAACCACCTTATAAGTCCAAAATTCCTCCATTCCATCCATCCTTCCACCACCTCCTCCTCCTCCTCCTCCTCCTCCTCCTCCTCCTCCTCCTCCTCCTCCTCCTCCTCCTCCTCCTCCTCCTCCTCCTCCTCCTCCTCCTCCTCCTCCTCCACCTCCTTCCCTCCTACTTTCTTCCTCCTCCTCCTCCTCCTCCACCTCCTTCCCTCCCCAAAACCCTCCTCCTCCTCCTCCTCCTCCTCCTCCTCTTTTTTCATTTAGGATGAATGAGGGTATTGTAGTAACTTCGAATTTTTTTAAAGCAGAAATTATTCAAAAGTGTGACTTTGAGGGCATTTTGGACTTATAAGATGGTTTCTATCAAAAAAAAACTTTAAAGGTGATTTTTATAAAAGTTTTGAACTTATAAGGTGGTTTCTATGAAAAAACCCTTTCATTTATGAGATATATTTCTTCATCATGTCTATTGTATTTATTTTCTTTAATTTGCCTGTTTTGTACCTACACTTCTTTTGACTCCACTAGAGGATATTACTGTGATTAGTGAAACATGTTATTGCACTGTGTGGGTGCATGACAGGTTTGACATCCTTGATTTCACCTTGGACTGCAGCCTTGTTGAAACCAGGGGCGTCACAGTTGGTATCAGAGCTCTAGTTCCAGGATCCTTAGGATCATTCCTGTGTCATATTGTGGAGCTAAGATAGAGTTCCCTAAAAATCATGTATAGAGTCTGCTAGGAATTCCTAGAATGAGTGAGGACGATATATACGTATATTCAAAAATTATGAATTTTTTTTTCTTTACAACTATTTTACGCTGATTTAAAATATTTGTATGAATAGTATATGTTATGAATACTTATAGTGATACGTTATGTATATATATGCTCTCCTCTTGATATTATAAACGTTGGGACGAGGATGTGGTCGAGGTAAAACTCGCACTGATAGTCGGGCAAGGTGGCCCGAATGCAGCAGCTCCATAGTATCCGATCGACTTCATGATGTCGCTTGCAACAAGATTTTGCGCAATCGAGGAGCCAGTATCATATCCATTTTCACCGCCAGCATTCACTTTCTCGGAGTTCCACCACCGCCAGGTCACGGCCAACCGCAGAGGAAATACAATAGTCACACCATCACCACAACCAGCTATTTGAGCCGCAAAATAGGAGGTTTGGCTCTGTAAGAGTAAGAAAGACATCAGACACTAAGAGCACCATAGTTTCAGGGTGCACTGGATTCATGTGCAGCCTATAAATGGGAGAAATGCATGAAATTATCTTCACGTCAACCTAGCACCAAAGCGGAAGTTAGATGTATTCAATGTAGAGGATATCACCAGAGGATAGCACCTGAGGGTGGCACCGACTTTAGATTTTTCATTGGAATAGCGAATATCATTTATTTAGGAAATTTTGTATATTTTTTCGACAAGCAATTAGAGCTAGTCTGATTAGAGCAAAAGATATGTCTGTAATTAATTATGGAATCAAGACTAGCATAGTCACAATGTTAAGGACAAGGGCCTATTGCGGGATCTAAAGAATTCCAGTAGCGGGGTAAGAATTTATACCACCAGTAACAAGGACAATATAATTCGAGAGCGCCACAGCAGCGTAGGATTCGGGGTACATGTTATAATTGTAGCAAGATCGGACAAAAAGAGATTTTTATAATACATCAGTAGAAGGCCTGATGGGAAATAAATGATTACCTCCTAAGTTGCAAGTATACAACCCTTATCAAGTTATAGTATAAAAGATTATCGATCCCACGAGGAACGGGAAGTAGGAAGAGTTTTGCTCAAGTTTTGGTTCTCAAATTATGCGCGACAATTAGGAGTTATTCAAATAAAATGAAAATAAGAAAATGGTGAATGTGGTGGTGAAGAGGTAAGAGAGAGTGGATTGTGGATTATGTGCAAAAGAAGAGAAAATGAAGTTGAGAATGTGTTTGTGGTTATATGCACATAATAACAAAACTAGGTTTGAGATTATATGCACATGGAGGGAATATGAGATTGAGAGAGAAGTAAAAATCAATGAAATCAAGAATCAAGAATAAAGGAAAATAACAAACAAATGAAAAACAAGGATAAGTGGAAAATAAAGAATGTAAAGTATGGAGGATTAGTTAAAGATATGAGGAATCTAGAGTAGATCCACTTAGCTTATCTCAATCTCAAATGAATGAGTTGGATTTGTTAGCTAGTTTCAAACAATCTCTAGGGATCCCACAAATATTGGCTCCACACTTAGAAAAGGGTAATTTCCTAGAGGGTTCTAGCCTCAAGGTGAATTAAAGAAAAGAAAAATCTATTCTAGAAAGTAAATACAAGAATTAAATACATTGCATGAAAGTAAATTGCATGAAATTAAATTGCATGAAATTAAATTGCATAAAAGTAAATCTAAGCTACAAAGCAATAAATGAACAAGAAAGAAAATAAAAAGAAATAAAATAGAAACCAACAACTCGATCTTAATCTAATCCTCCTTTTGGTCCTTGGATTAGAAGAAGAGAAAGGAAATTGAAGGGGTGAAAAATTTTATTTATTGTGTAACAAAAGTTACAATTTTGGAAGGTCTCCTCAATTAAGAGTAACCCTCCTCTCCAAATGGAGTTTTTACAAAATATTTCACACTCAAAACCCTCAGCATTCACCCCTATTTATAGCCCAACGAAGTTGATGTGAACCATTGGATCAAACCTAGCCAAAAAGAAGAAATCCACCATTAATTGAATCATTTGCAAACCGATCGGTTGGCCGATCGGTTAGCCAACCGGTTGGCCAACCGATTGGTTCCCAACCGAATTTGTCTTTTCTTGATTTTTCTTCACGAATTTCTCTTGGATCAATTTGGTATCTTGGGCATTTGTTTGTCTTCAGATTTGGGCTTCTAAAATTGGTAGAAATTCAGAGAATTTGAGTCATTTGGGCTTTTATTCATTATTTCTTTATTAGCACGCAAAATAAGATAAAAATGATTATTAGTAATATCGTTATTCATATAACATAGGTAATAAGGGTATAAAAATATAATTAAAATGTGATAATCAAATACCCCCACACCTAAGCTTTTGCTAGTCCTCTAGCAAAGAAAATAAAAAGAAAACCTAACTCACTTTCGGGAATCGCGGTTGTATTTAGCATACAACAAGCCTTTAAACCCCTAGGTTACCCTAGTGGGCGAGTTGTAGTCTCGTGAGGGTTTGCAAGTGAATATACCCACAAAATTCAGTCAACTTGCCAATTTAAAGAAGTTAATAAAATAATTAATTCATTTGATATCTTCAAATATTCCAATTGAAGTTGGTTAATACTCACGAAACGTTTTTATCATAACTCCAATGTAATTCTCTTAAGAAAATCCTTCCATTATAGTTATACAAAACCAAGTTCAACTCGAAATTTTAATTTAAAAGTTTTGAAAAGAACATGCTAACTCTTTGTTTTAACAAACTTCAAGTCTTTTAATCCATTTAATTTTTCAAGAACATATACAAATATACTATATATAAAAACATGGTTAGTATGCTATTTTTTTTTTTTTTATTTAACTCTTTATTCCTTGGTGGTTTTGTTCTTTTTAATCGGGCTTTCTAAGTGACCATTTAGCGAGTTTTGGGCCAATGAATCCCAACCCAATTGGGCTTAGGTCATTAAGCATAGAATACTCCTCGGGCTTAATTACTCAGTCAACTTAGGCTTAGTAAAATAGAACCACCAATGATTTTAAGAGAAATTTTTCTTCTTTTTATTAAGTTAGTATAATATATATATGTGTATATGTATATATATTCTGAACAATATTTGGATCAAGACAACTTGAAAAATTATTTTCAACTCTAAGTTAGGCATGCAAAAATTTTATTACTTTAATTAAAAATCTAAGTTAAAACTTAAGTAAAGTATACTACTTTGAAAATCATTTCTTGAGAAATTTATTTGGAGTTATCATAAAAGGTAAACTTGAGTATAGAACTAACTAAGGATTAGAAGACTTAAATTCTATCAAATAGATCAATTATTAATCAACTCTATTAAGTTGGCAAGTGACTCTTTTTTTTTTTTATGAAAAGAGGAAAAAAATAACTAAGATAAAGAGCAAAATGACTAATTCCCACCCCACACCTAAATTTTGCATTGTCCTCAATGCAAATTCTATTATGCACAAAGTAAAACAGATAAGAATAGAAGCACTTACATTTGTTGATTCGACTTGAAAAATGATAAAAATTCTGTAATTACCTTTGGTATGAGAAGGTGAAGTCAAAATTTTATTTTTTTTTCTTTTTTTTTTTTCATATGTATATTTTTCTTTTTCTTTTTCTTTTCTAAAAGAACAAGAAACTCTCACATGAGAGAAGAATAAATTCTTTTATTATTATTGTGGGACAAAAATAAAAATGTAGAATAAAAGATGAAACATGAAAAGCTCACATTCTACATTAAATCCTACCTTATTGCTGAAAATTCTTCCCGAAATTTAAAGAATTTCAAAATAATAAGATCAATGATGTGCTTAAATTCTAAAAATTTCGGGGTTTTAGTGATGTTTGCGACAATGGAAGGTAGGTATTAATGGTTGTATGCTTTTGAACTTAGATTCGTTATTAACAAAAATTTCATCAAAAATGAAATCTTGTTGTTTTCTATTTTCTAAAAATCTAAGTTCATTGACAAAGGGTTCTTCAAATGTTGGCTTCAAGATGCATGTATTCAACGTAATTCTCTCGCTCAAGGACTTGATTATTAACACAGTTACATTTGTTGTGAATGGATTGCATTCACTTGATCTTGAAAAGTTGAACTTGACCCGCGTTCCTTGGATTGGTCACGGGTTGACTCGAATTGATCCTTTCTCTCTCACTTATAGTGCTAGCTAGTTGACCAAGCCGGTTTCTAATCTAGCTATGGCTTGAGTGTTGGAGTTGAGAATTTGTCTTATTGATTGCATAAAGGAGTTCATCGTGCTAGATGTTTGAGTCAACAAGTTAGGTAGTGCGTGCGAGGTTTTAATCAAGGCTTCCAAACCCCTTTCCAAAACATTAAGACGTTTCTCAACATTTGAAGGAATATGATTTGTAGATTGATGATGAGAAACCGATTTGGAAATGGTGATTTGGTTGTGGAAAATTGGTTTGAGAACTGAAAAGCTGCGTTGCCCTAGGGAATTGTTGGTTTGAAGATGGAGTGAAATTTTGATTTCCAGAAATTACCCCGATTCCATGCAAAATTGGATGATTTCTCCAACCCGATTATAGGTTGGAGAAAATGGATCATTAATCGGATGTCGGAATGCAAGATTCATCTGTTCTAGAGATTGAGTATTTCCTAAGAGTGGACATTGCTCAAGCATGGGTCAGAAAGACAGCTATGACAACCCGAGGCGTAAACTTGATTGATTTGAGCCGAGCTCGTTCTTTGGTTTCTAAAGTTTCTAACTGCGTAGAATTGTAGCCATCTTAGCTTCAGAGGCTATGTTTGACTCTAAGGAAGGACCTCTAGAACTGGATTGGGTAATCGATGAATCACGGTGTTCCCCTTGCATGGTTTTCTGATAAATTCTCTAAAAGTCCCAAGCTTCATCGGCATTTTTCTTCATGAAATCCCTTGACACATTGACTCTAAGGAAGTTTTTGAAGAATAATCCAATCCTTCATAAATGATTTGGCATAATCGCCACTTTTCAAGACCATGGTGAGGACATTGGATAAGAAGATCTTTGAATTTATCAAAATACTTCCAAAAGGTTCTCCGGGACAATTTTAAAATTTTGAATGCTGTTTCTAAGCTTGATTGTTTTGTGGATAGGAAAGAATTTTTCAGAAAAGCATTACAAATTCACCCCAAGTTGAGATGGAATCTGTAGGCAAGCTATCTGACTATTTTTGGCTTTGTCATTAAGGGCAAATGGAATAAATCGAGTTTGATCGCATCTTCAGTTAAGTCCCTCATTTTAATCATGAGGCAAACTTCTTCAAATTCGGAGATAAAGATGTATCGTCTTGGTTTGACTCCTAAGAATTTGGGAAGCATGTTTATGAAATGCGGTCGAAGTTCAAAATTGGTTCCATTTACCTCGGGAGTTTTATGCAAGAGGGGATTGCATTTCTAGTGGGGTAACAAACATCTTGAAGAACAGGTGAGTTGGTATTAGCCATTTCGTTTGGTTCAAGAGATGGATCAAAAGCAATTAAGCGATTAGTATTATCCCTAACCCAAGTTTGCATACACCAAAATCAAATTTTTTTATTTGAAAAGGACAAGAGAAAAAGTTAAGAAGATGATGAGAAAAAATAAGGAAAAACTAACTAAAAATAAATCAAGGCAATCACTTTCCAATCACCCTAACTCTAGGGTTAAGCCTAAACTTGACTTAGACCGACTCTAACCAAAAATTCCCTTAGTGAAAAGATCAAAGTTTACTCGGGTAATTAGCCGTAAGGATAGTACTAGAGGGAGATCAAAGATCAATTAAGTACCTCTTTCCTTGGGCTGCCATAACCCCTAAACCTTGCCTTAGACACCAATTAATCCAGATAAACTTAGACCGGTTCACTTAAGGATTTCTTATTCCTTAATGAGCTCGAATCCTTGGGGGCCAACGTCTAATCAAATTTTAAGAGGCTTGGGTAAGTGTAGTGAGGAATTAGTGATTTTTGGGCTAAGGAAAGGGTGATGAAATCCCTCACCTTATCTTGATTAATGGGTTTTTCCCTTAAGATATTTTCAAGTGTGTGCCAAATCAAGATGCTCAAATCACTTGGTGAATTCCTACGATTATATGAAATGCAACCCTAGGAATTAAAAGCAACTAAAAAGGATGCAAAAATAAAAATCTTTTTATTTTTTATTATGGTCGACAATCAAAGAAATGAAGTTTATTAGGGTCGACAAGGGTAAAAATCTTTTTATTTTTATTTTATTTTTTATTTTATTTTTAATCCTAATTGTCTCTAATGTATATGAACTATCTAAAGGGTGGAATTGAAAATACTAGATAGAGAAGTTACCCACGCAAAAGCAACGCAAAGCCTCGTTGGAGGCAAATCCTCAATCTCAAATCTTCAACTCTTAACCTTCAAGCTCCAAGTTTCTACACAAAAGAAAACACACAAAATAAGGAACCAAAGTTAATCAAAATCCTCCTTATACACCGTTCCCCGGCAACGGCGCCAAAAACTTGATGGGAAATAAATGATTACCTCCTAAGTTGCAAGTATACAACCCTTATCAAGTTATAGTATAAAAGATTATCGATCCCACGAGGAACGGGAAGTAGGAAGAGTTTTGCTCAAGTTTTGGTTCTCAAATTATGCACGACAATTAGGAGTTATTCAAATAAAATAAAAATAAGAAAATGGTGAATGTGGTGGTGAAGAGGTAAGTGAGAGTGGATTGTGGATTATGTGCAAAAGAGGAGAAAATAAAGTTGAGAATGTGGTTGTGGTTATATGCACATAATAACAAAACTAGGTTTGAGATTATATGCACATGGAGGGAATATGAGATTGAGAGAGAAGTAAAAATCAATGAAATCAAGAATCAAGAATAAAGGAAAATAACAAACAAATGAAAAACAAGGATAAGTGGAAAATAAAGAATGTAAAGTATGGAGGATTAGTTAAAGATATGAGGAATCTAGAGTAGATCCACTTAGCTTATCTCAATCTCAAATGAATGAGTTGGATTTGTTAGCTAGTTTCAAACAATCTCTAGGGATCCCACAAATATTGGCTCCACACTTAGAAAAGGATAATTCCCTAGAGGGTTCTAGCCTCAAGGTGAATTAAAGAAAAGAAAAATCTATTCTAGAAAGTAAATACAAGAATTAAATACATTGCATGAAAGTAAATTGCATGAAAGTAAATTGCATGAAATTAAATTGCATAAAAGTAAATCTAAGCTACAAAGCAATAAATGAACAAGAAAGAAAATGAAAAAGAAATAAAATAGAAACCAACAACTCGATCTTAATCTAATCCTCCTTTTGGTCCTTGGATTAGAAGAAGAGAAAGGAAATTGAAGGGTGAAAAATTTCATTTATTGTGTAATAAAGTTACAATTTTGGAAGGTCTCCTCAATTAAGAGTAACCCTCCTCTCCAAATGGAGTTTTACAAAATATTTCACACTCAAAACCCTCGGCATTCACCCTATTTATAGCCCATGAAGTTGATGTGAACCATTGGATCAAACCTAGCCAAAAAGGAAGAGAAATCCACCATTAATTCGGAATCTGTTGCAAACCGATCGGTTGGCCGATCGGTTAGCCAACCGGTTAGCCAACCGGTTGGTCAACCGATTGGTTCCCAACCGAATTTGTCTTTTCTTGATTTTTCTTCACGAATTTCTCTTGGATCAATTTGGTATCTTGGGCCTTTGTTTGTCTTCAGATTTGGGCTTCTAAAATTGGTAGAAATTTAGAGAATTTGAGTCATTTGGGCTTTTATTCATTATTTCTTTATTAGCCTGCAAAATAAGATAAAAATGATTATTAGTAATATCGTTATTCATATAACATAGGTAATAAGGGTATAAAAATGTAATTAAAATGTGATAATCAAGGCGAGCATGATAGAAGTCGAGTCGGTTTAGGGCATGATTCACGACCCGGCGATGGAGGATAGATGTACTACCTATTATTTCGAGGACTTAAGGGCCAATAAGCCAGAATTGCGCTATTCAGAATATTCCTCAGGGTCAGATGGATCCATACGTTCCACCACCGGCCCTTATGACAAGCCACCGGCAAAGTTTATGCAACCGTACCGTGTGAGCACGATGCGAGCGGAGCTTTCTTCGTGATTTCCTTTCTAACTCAGACCTTGTTTTATTTGGGAATTTCACATTCTTTTATCTTTCATGCCTTCGTGGATAGGCTTCAGCTTGTAGCACTTCCTTTAGACATACCGTTCTCCATCTCTATTCCTTTAGGGAAGGTGTCCCTATTAGAGAGTATCTGTAGGAGATGTGTCATCAGACTAGATGAGTCCGAGATTTTCATAGATCTTATCATGTTGCGGATGTCGGATTTCAACGTCATTTTCGGTATGGATTGACTATCATCATACCATGTCAGTATCGACTGTTTTACTAAAATAGTCAGCTTGCGAGCGTCCGATGGGTCTGAGTTGATTGTAGCAACCTCGCAGGGCAACCAGTTTGCGGAGTCATTTCTGGCTTATATCGAGGAGGTGATGCTCAGGGATCAGAGTGCTGAGTTGTGCGAGACTAGAGTGGTCTCAGATTTTCAAGATGTCTTTCAGGACATACCAGGGTTACCTCCTGTGAGAGAGGTTGAGTTCTGCATTGAGTTGCAGCCAGGCACAGCACCGATATCTCGAGCTCCCTATCGTATGGCACCTGCTGAGATGAGGGAGCTACAGACTCAGCTGGACGAGCTTTTATCTCAGGGCTTTATTTGCCGGAGTCATTCTCCGTGGGGAGCACCGGTCCTCTTCGTGAAGAAGAAGGACGGTAGTATGCATTTGTGTATAGATTATCGAGAGTTGAACAAAGTCACTATCAGGAATAGGTATCCACTACCGAGGATTGATGACTTGTTCGACCAGCTGCAGGGAGCTAAAGACTTCTAAGATTGATCTTCGCTCGCTATCATCGGCTATGAAAAGGGAGATGGATATCCCCAAAACCGCCTTTCTGACTCGTTATGAGTCGTTCGAGTTTCTTGTCATGCCGTTTGGGCTGACTAATGCACCCGTAGTATTCATGGACTTGATGATAGGGAGGAGTGTCCACCAATTTTTATATCCATTGATCTTGCCTTGAGATCCGTGAAATCAAGATGCACACAAATCTCAAAGTGAGCTTTATATCTTTCACGGATCCCAAGGCAACATCAATGGATAGAAAAGTTGGTGGATGACTATTCCTATCAACTTAAGTTTATAGGAGTATTGCTCTATATATATATATATATATATATATATATATATATATATATATATATATATATATATATATATATATAGTAAAACTCCTATAAACTTAATGGATAGAGCCCTTTGTCCACCAACTTTTTATCCATTGATTTTGCATTGAGATTTGTGCTAGCATGTGATAAAAATAAATGCACAAATCTCAAAGATAGTATTGATGTGTAACACAAATCTCAAAGCATAATGAAAGAATAAAAAGTTTGGTGGACAAGTGCTCTTATCCACTTAAGTTTATAGAGCTTTACTATATATATATATATATATATATATATATATATATATATATATATATATATATATATATATATATATATATATATAGCAAGGCTCCTATGAACTTAAGTTCATAATGAATAGTGGTGCACCAACTTTCTAACCACTCATCTTGCTTTGGGATCCGTGAAAGATATAAGCCACTTTGAGATTTGTGCATCACAAATCTCAAGACAAGATGAGTGGATAAAAAGTTGGTGCACCACTATTCATTATGAACTTAAGTTCATAGAGCCTTGCTCTATATATATATATATATATATATATATATATATATATATATATATAGTTTATGCATCTCCTTTCCCTTGACTAGATCGGTAGCTACGGATGGATGCAAAAAATAATAGGGGTGAACCCAAGGCCCAATAGGTAACCAAAAATAAATATCAGGCGTATAACCACGGTTATGAAGGAATGGAAGTGTAAACATTCAAATTGAAACTTGCTGATATCAATGACGAATTACCAAAGCTCAGAATGTAATTTGATGATCAAAAGGAAACATGCTAATATCAAATAGTGAATAATCAAGCTCAATATTCAGGATTCTAGATTTTCTAATTACGGAATACATATCAATAAACCACACATGCCATCGTATAAAATACCCACTAGCGAGCTTCCTCGCGTAAAGGGCAATGTCCCCTAGGACTATTTTTATTTAGGGGTTTTTATTTCAAGGCCCATTTGTTTACCCCTCTTTACCTCTAAGCCCATTAACTGTTGTATGTATCCTCTAACCCAATTATCTTCTTTTTTTTTGCCTCTAAACCCAATCTGCAAAATACAGTACATATATCACTTGTATTTATACAAGAAGATGGTAAAATCCCCTAAATACCCTTTCAATCCCCAACTCCCACCAGTACTCTCTCTCTCTCTCCTCTTCTTCACTAATTTCATCTCTGAGCCCTAGAATCACAAAATCAACCCGAACCCAATCTCGTGGCCGTCGTTCGCCTTGTGGTTGCTTGGGCACCGCCGTTGCCGTCTTCACCATGTGACTTAATGCTCGCCATGCCCGTGCCTATTTGGTGTTCCCTGCATAGCCGCTTGCAGTCGTGGGTCGCCGTTAATCCGCCGTGGTGTCGGGGCCGTCGCCGTCGCCGTTTGCTCCCGGCTTAGCCGCAAGTCACATCAGCCTCTATTCTTCGCCATCGTCGTCCCGTGGCTGTCGCCGTCTCGTTCGTTGCCGTCATCGTCTCGTGTTCGTTGCCGGTGCTTCTTCCCCCTCTGACCACGGCTAAGCCCAAGGTGGTTGTTTCTTTTTTCCCTTTGCCTCTACTCCCGCCAAAATTATCATTGTCGTCATTGTCTTTTGTGTTGTGTATCTAAGGCATAATTGTGCTTTGAGTGGGTTTTCAGCATCATTGTTGCTAAATGGGATTGTTGATTAAACTGATGGAAGCATTCGTTAAGAAAATGCGGGTGATTTTTACATTCTGTTACTATTCTTCTGATCAACAAATTATTTTAATTTCAGGATTCACAAGCTAAGTCCCCCGGATGCTAGATGCCATCAATCTCAGCTTTTTGACTAGTTCTTATGCGGTTATATGAGTGTAGACAAACCAACTCTGACATGCAAATTTCTTTGATTGTTCTCACCTTTGTGTGTATATATGTATATATTTGGAGTGATTTGTAACATATTGTTCTCGACAAGCTAGACTGTTCTTTGGTTGTTCTTAGAGATATGAAGTTTTTTAAGTGTAATTTTGTTCAGGAGGAATTTTGTATAATTTTGGAGTTTGCGAGACTACGAAATTCGATAATCAGAAAGTTTTGTGAAAGCTATTGTAGTCCTGTGCAATTTTTTGATTGCAAGATATGCTTGATCTTGTATGCAAATTTCGCTTTGATTGATGGATTAGTTGTTCATAAACTTCATCGTGTACGCAAGAAAAAAATTCTGGAAGTACAGCATTGAGAAGATAGATTTTGATTTGTAATATATGGTTGTGTATATATAGCGTGGAGTTTGATTTGTAAAGTATAGCATGATAAACTGGAAATGTAGCGTGATATCCTAGAAATGTAGGATGATAACCTATAAGTATAGCATGATATCCTGTAAGTGTAGTGTGATACGCTGGAAGTGTAGCGTGATACGCTGAAAGTGTATCATGATAAACTGTAAGTGTAGCATGATATCCTAAAAATGTAGCATGATAACCTATAAGTGTAGCATGATATCCTGTAAGTGTAGCGTGATACGCTGAAAGTATAGCATGATATCCTGTAAGTGTAGCGTGATATCCTGTAAGTGTAGCGTGATACGCTGAAAGTGTAGCGTGATACGCTGAAAGTGTAGCATGATAACCTGTAAGTGTAGCGTGATATCCTGTAAGTGTAGCGTGATATCCTAAAAGTGTAGCATGATAACCTATAAGTATAGCATGATATCCTGTAAGTGTAGCGTGATAACCTATAAGTGTAGCGTGTCTGTTGAAAGTGTAGCATGATATCCTCGTAAGTGTAGCGTGATATCCTGTAAGTGTAGCGTGATATCACGTAAGTGTAGCGTGATACCGAAAGTGTAGCGTGATAACACGAAATTTAAGGAATATTTAAGGAAAATGAGGATATGAATAAAACCCCAAATTTAGGGAAAGTTCATCAAAGATAGACAACTAAAATCAAACTAACAATAAAATGAGTGGTTTAGAATTAATTTTCATGAATAACAAGAGAAATTAATGTGAAATAATTAATGTGAAATAATTAATGTAAAATAACGTGAAATTATGTGAAAGTAATGAGTGGTTGACAAATTTAACTAAAAATTCATCCAATATGACAAGTTAAACTAATTTTATGGATTCATGAATAATAATGAGAAATTAATGTGAAATAATGTGAAATAATAACATGAAATTATGTGAAATTATTTAATGGTTGACCTAAATCAAGTTTAACTAATTTTTCATCAAATATAACAAAATAAACTAATTTTTATGAATTCATGAATAATATTGATAAATTAATGTGAAATAATCATGTGCAATAAGTAATGTGAAATAATAATGTGAACTTATGTGAAATTGATGAGTGGTTGACTAAAATCAAATTTAACTAATATTTCATCAAATTTAACAAATTTCTCTTAACTAATTCTTATGAATTCACGAATAATATTGTGAAATAATTGTTACATGTATAAAGTGAGAAATTATTGTGGTTAAACTTGGTAGTTGAGTAAATTATACCTTCAATTGCTAAGAAAGTAATGAAATTGGGAATTAATTGATGGATTGATGGAGTGGGTGAGAATTAAATGTTGGATTTTTAAGAGTGGCAATAATAATGGATGAGAGGGGGAGTTATTTGAGTAATGGAGAGAGAGAGAATGGGATGGGGGGAGAGAGAGGGGGAACAGTCCCGTTCCCCCTCTCTGTCTTCCCATCCCATTCTGTAGAGGGTATAGTTGGTATTAAAAGAAAATAATAGAGGGGCCCACATATATAGATATTGTATTTTAGAGATTGGGGTTAAAGACAAATACCAAAAGATAAATGGGTTAAAGAATACAAACAAAAGTGAATGGGTTTATAGGTAAAGTGAAGTAAATAAATGGGTCTATGAATAAAACCCTTTTATTTATCACCCACCGGTGAGTTACCTCACGTAAAGGTCACAAATCCATGAATATAGAGTATCAAACCAATAATAAATAATAAGTGTCACCAATCAAGGCAATAGAGTCGTCGCAATAAGAGACGACTCATCATATCACAATCAATTTTAGGGTTTCAATAGCACAATATTAAAACGAGCAAACAAATGTATAGCTTTGAACAATAATCAGCAATCAACCCATGCATGAAGTAATTCAATTAGGCACAACTGAACATGGAATTTTCAAAAAATTAAACAATTATACTCTCAACAATTTGAGAGGAAGCAAGGAAAGGTTACAGTATGTGGCGAGTTCCTCGGTGCCAAAATATAAGTCCAAGGGTCCCGCTCCTATACAAACATACATGGGTACTCATGAAAGATTCTAAGCAACTAATACTAGAGTTATCTACCGAATTAGTAAGTTGTCTTATGCTATATGATGCTTGGCAAGGTTCTATATGTACTCTTCTAGCATGTATAAATAGCAAGGATAGCAATTAAGTAACAGATTGCAACAGCAAAAAGGATAATCAAATGTTGTCTGAAAAGTATGAAACTAGTGTCAAAATGTTCCCACATTAGTCTAGTTTCTAGGACATTAATTTTCTCATCATTCCAATATCCAAAGGGTAAGTTATACTTAAAAATGTAAGACATAGTTAGGCTAAAAATACAAATTGTATCGAAAGATACATGTCGCTGATTGAGGGTCCAAATGATGTCTAAATTGCATGAAATTAGTGCCAAACTCTTTCTCTATGAATCTCTTTGAATCCAATAATGAGAGACTAAGTTATATAAATGCATATTGATATGTATAGACTGGGTGTACAGATTGTATCGGAAGATACCAATGGCGAATTAAGGGTCCAAATGATGTCCGAATTCAATAAAATAAGAGCCAAAATGCTCACATACAAATTTATTTTTTAGATCATTAACTAAATTATGAATCTGCATAGCATGCAAGGAGTTATAGTATCAAAATGCATAGATATCAGTAGATAGTAATATACAAAAACAGAATCATGATCCAAATCTCCCAATAGAATTGGTTGATCAAAATGTATTCAAAATTAATGAATTTCTTATTAAAATAATCATGGTATGTCTATTTCCTAATTTTAAAATTCTTATCATCATATCCCAAATATAGGCAAAGATATAAGCAATTCAATTAGGAAGGGTCAAGCTGTCTGTTTAGGACACATGCATTGATTTTAACTATAGATTCAAAATAACAATTGACATCCAAATTATCCCAAACCAGATTTAAAAGATAGATAATTGCGCCTAGTTTCTAAAATAGGAAACGTTTATATAAATGGATAACTATAGAGAGTTATGCTCAAATTACTACAAGAGGGTTCTGCTATAAAATTTTCTGCATGAATTTGTGCTACAAAAACTGACATGCAAGCTACTCTATCATACATGCATTATATTCAAACCATCAACCAGAGGCAAAAATTATCTTAAGCATAATTTGGAATAAAGTTTATGTAAGATCGTATCTTTCTTAAAGAACAAGATCAAAGAAGGAGTCTTTATGACCCTATTGAGACATGCAAGTGCAAAAACCATTTCGAAACCTACAGCAAGCATTGATTAATCAAAATTGCTCATGTAAGACTCAAGATGGATTAAATCCTAGTAATTTCCAGATTAAAATTCAAAATGAAATAAGGAGGAAAATGGGTTTGAATTATACCTAAATAGAGTTCAAAAATCCTCTCTTTACCCTCCAAGATCACTCCATGATGGATCCTAGACTTCCCTCTTCTTCTAGTTTGAGAAATGAGGCTTCAAAGATGGAGAAATGGGGGTTTTTTTGGGTTTTTAGAGCTGTTGTGCTGATCGGCCAAAGGGGAAGGAAGAGGGATAGAGGATTGTGTGAATTTTGAACAGTGAAATGAAAATGAGAGATTATGGAGATGGAGTGTATAAGTAGCTTTGCCCATGTGCCATTGGTGAAGGAAAATTGTGTAAATGAGAGGGTCTTCTGTGCAAAACTCCCCTCTCTAAATATGGGAAAATTCTTGCCTATTCATGGAGCGCCAAGGTGGCATGCTCCAGTTCAATGACAAAGTGACATGTGTCACTAAATTAAATTTAGTTAGCCACTCCTTTTTATGGTTATTAAAATATTTAATTAAATATTAAACCTTAACCATGGTTAATTGCCTCTTCCAATTCCTTTGCCCACATCCTGTTCCCGTTCCTTCCTATCAAATTTTAGAAAAACTCCATGTAATTGCTTCCTATTCCTCCCCTTATCATTTTTATATGACCATGGAATGTGAAATATTTGCTTCAAATTACTGTGCTTCTCTTTCTCTCTATTTTCGTCTCTTTCTATCTCTCTTCATCCTCTGTCTTTTCTTTTTTATTGCTGGTACACTCCTTTTTGCTTTCTAGCTTAGCAAGAATTTTGACAACTGTAAGATTATAGTTCTTGTAATTTGAGAAATCAATTTAGGCTTGCTTGCAAGTTCTGATACATAAGACTAAGACAATGAAGGAAGAAGCAAAGAGGGCAAACCTCAAAGGGCCCACTGCTTGTACAAGTCCTGGAGCCTTTTGCAATTACATGAACCTTTTCTGAAATATGATAGGAAGAGGTGGAACTGGACACGGACAAAGGAATAGGAAGAGGCAACTAACTATGGTTAGGGTTTAATATTTAATTAAATATTTTAATAACCATAAAAAGGGGTGGGTAACTAAATTTAATTTAGTGACACGTGTCACTTTGTCATTGAACTGGAGCATGCCACCTTGGCGCTCCATGAGTAGGCAAGAATTTTCCCTAAATATGGCTGCACAAGACTTGATTAAAAGGGTTTTTAACTTGGTTTTGGTTGGATTTATATCATTTGGGATCAACTTTAACTAGGGTTCAAACCACAAGTAATTAGGGTTTAATGTTAAAAACTATTGTCAATAAATAATTGGATTAATGGCCTTAGTGAAAGCACGGATAGATTAACATTCTCATGTCATTGGAATGTGTGCATTGAAATTGACGGTAATAGGATTGGTATTGGTAATGGTATCAAAGTATCAAAGTGAAAGAATATGGAATATTACACAGGGTCTATCCGTCTCTACAAAACTTTTTAACTTTTTTAATAGTAAAAAAATGCATTAGGAGGTCTATCTATACAATTAGAACTACAAAGGGTCTATCCACAATTTGGTGATACTACATGTGATCTGTCTGCACGTAACTTAGTATTAATTCACTATGAACTCATGAGGGCCCTTCTCACGTTAGGAAAGTAGGGTAATTATTATGAAACCCTATTGAAGTTTGGTCACTTATTATGGAACTCCCTAGCCTTTTCTTTTCATTACAAAACACCCCGCAGTTAAATTGTTAAACTCATTTATATTCTAAAATTACCCTCTTCTTCCTCTTAACATATTTTTTCCTTCTCTCAAAGACAAAACACATATTAGAAATTGAAAGTTATATCAAATAGAGGATAAAATTAAAGGGTTTAAAGAGCCTTCTACTAATTTTCTCTTTGTCAATGGACATGGTTAGTTGGGTTTCATATGATGTGAGGGGAGATGGATTAGTTTGAGGAAAGACCAACACAATTGAGTGACATTTTAGAGCAAAAGGTAGAAATTAAATAAGTTTTAACATTATTTTTGTAACATTAGATGGTGTTGTAATGCAAAAATAACTTTAGGGAGTTTCCTAATAATTTACCAAACTTGAATTGGGTTTCATAATAATTACCCAGAAAAATAAGGTTTCATAATAATTACCCAGAAAACTAACTTCACAATTAGCCTGAGTATTTCCTTTGGACTTGTACACGTGTGACGCACGGGCACCATATTAGTAGGATTAAATGTGCATTCAAAGAATATCAATCTTGTGATTTATGCATGAATTCTAAAATTCAATAATTCAATGACTGACATTCATTAGGTGCATATTTAATGGCATGAATCCGGATGCACTTGATATTTTTTCCATTGATCAGAGACCTGGATGAGTATTAAAGAGAAATGAAAATTCCTACTTAGGGTGCTATATGAAATTGTGTCTAACCTAGCATGAATCCATTGGTTGTTTGGTTTGCAAAAAACAAAGTAGCAAATGTTGCAAAATTTGTTGCAGGATTTTACAATTTTTATGTGGAAAATGTACTTTCAAAGAAAATTCAGTATTTGATTTTTTTTTTTTTAGCAAAACCTACATGGATTAACATATTTTGAAAGAAAAAGATTTTTCTGATGATGTTATTTTTATTTTCTTGTTTGAAGGTTACATTACAGCTTTCGCATGTAGCATTTGCTGCATTTTTTTGTTGCAAATTGTGATTCCATTTACCTTTCCAATTATAATTTTCCAAACAGTACAATTGAAATGTAAATATGATTGCACTATTTTACCTCTGCAGCTCAGTATCTGGCAACCACAGTAATGGCGAAGCGTGCAATAAGATTCGTATTGAATCAGGTGTCTTCATTCCCTGTCAACTTATTTAGTATTCTATGGAGGACTTTTTACGGTTGGGCTCAGATTAGCGTAGTCTATCTCTTCTTAATGGGTCTATTCAAAACCAACAAATTGATATCAAAGTCCACGGCTCAATAAGTCTTTGTTATATGTTCTATTCGTTTCCAGATTTTGTTGCATGGATTAGAGCTCAAGTTGGAACGCAAAGTGACGTTATATTTGATCTAGTGTAACTTAAGGTTAAGACTCCCTTGAATACACATGTTGTCACATTTGTCTTTGGTGTGACTTTGTTTCTTTGTGGATTGTTAAGTTAGATTGGACTTGAACTAAACCGCATCTGAGCCAAGTAGAAGATTTAGTAAGGAACGCATAAAAATAATTCTATTCAAATGTGAATTTCGTGATTAAATGGGATTTTATTTCACATTGAACACATGGTTATTTATGTACTTCGACTCCCAACTCAAACACGATCAGCCGCCATTATACTTGGACTCAAAACTGAAATAGAATCAGTCACAATTAAGCCCATGTATATCCTTTTAATTAATGGGCCTCTAGGTCGTTGTTTGTTGTATAACATACTCCACATGGTCATCTCGTGACTAAACCAAAGTTGGGATTTGGATAAAACAATGCTAACCTGAGGTGTTTCAAAATACTTGAAAGTACTTCAAAAAAAGAACTTAAACAAGTAAAGAAAATCATAAGTTCTCAAATTCGAAGAGAAAATCAAGCAAACATTCAGCTCCTGCTGCATCAACTATTACACAAATTTGCATCAAACAAACATCTACCAATGCATGAACCAGCAATAATCAGACAAAGAAATACACAACGTCCAAGCATTCATTCCCAGCGACCCAAAGTTTTATTTTCCACTGCCTCCTAATACTTTGCTCAATTATAGTAATGAGCTACAACAAAGATGCAACACAACCCAATACAATACAAGTACATATAACAATATCAAGGGAAGTAAATAAACATCATTAGCATTACAACCTAATGCAAGCAACCCAATGCTTGTATATTACTTCACCACTAACCGCAATGACACTTGATCCCAAAGGATGACTTATTTGCTCATGCTCACAATAAGTTACTCGTTTCCGATGAGATGTTAGCCTGGAGGCATATATCATGATTCTAGTAAGCGGGAGTAACTGGAGCAAGTGTGATTTTATGTCTTATCACGGTATGTACAAGATAATTGACATTTAATTAAAGGAAATAAGATAGCTGTTCTTTCTTCCTTGAGCCTCCCTCTCCATATAAACTATTCCATTGCTTGAGCTCGCTCATTATGGAACCCTCTGAGGCGAAACTGGCTGCAACCTGCATTGAAACAGTTCAAGGAAAGATTATTGACAAGGTAAATAATACTGCTTCAAAGAGACAGATGAAAGAGGGAAATCGAATGCTCACTCACAGGGAATTTTTTAAAAAATTATATAAATTGAGATGGAATCGATGAAGGATCATGCGTAAAACATGAGTTCTTATATCAAATTCAGCTAAAATCCCCTACCTCATAAAATCAAGGTGTTGTTTGGCTCAGTGCAACTCTCAATTGCAATGCAAGTGTCGATTGCATATAATTGCAGTTGATACAATGTTGTCTCATACAATTGTAGTTGCAGTTGATTGATTCTGTTTTAAGATTTTGCAACTTGCAGTTGTAGTCATAGTTTGTTTTGGGATAAGAGATTTTCTTTTTTTAAATTCAATTGAGGATTGGCTGCAAGTAGAATTATTGCTTAATCTACATTTTCAGCTAAAAAAGGTAGCAACTGCTTTCAAATCTGCAGAGTCGCCAACTGCAACTGGAAGTTTTCTGCAAATGCAAAATCAACTGCATTTTTATTGGTTGCAATGAAACAAACCACTGCAACTAATCTAAAGTGTCTCGCTTACATGCAACTACGGTTACAACCCCTTTGATTGCAGTGAGCCAAGCGGCCAGAGCCTGTAAGGTACTTGTGAATTTTGATAAGGAAACCAATTTGGAACACAAGTATAACCTTGTACAGTTGATTGTTACTATATATTTAGGTAAGAAATTTATTTATATGTTCATTTATATTTTTAAGGGTAATTATTATGAAACCCCCTTCAGGTTTGACAATTTATTTTGAAACCCCTAACGTATTTTTTTCATTACAAAACACCCTGATGTTTAAAAAACTATTAAAACTCCTTAATTTCAACCTTTTTCTCTAAAATACCCCTCAATAAAGTTTCTCTTCTTCCTCAAACTATTGCAAAACCTATCCCCCCTCTCTTCACATGAAACCCAAGTAACATTAACAAGATAAACTTAGTAGAAGATCAATGTAATGTCTTGAACCCTTTGATTTTAGCCTCTATTTGGTATAAATTTCAATTTCTAATTTGTGTCTTGCCTTGCCTTTGGGAGAAAGAGAGTATGTTAAGAGGAAGAAGAAGAGGGTGGTTTTGGAATATAAATAGGTTTTAACAGTTTTCTTATGAAAAATAACATTAGGGTTTCATAATAAACTGTCAACCCTGAAGGGGTTTCATAGACTATTTTAACTATCATGACAATATATGCAAATAAATTTAAGAAGTAATAAGTAATAATCACATAGCTTTTTTAATTACAGTTCAGTTATCCAGCACATGTAGTGTTGAAAATAGGAACATAAGTGGTACACATCTAATATTCATCAATATTTGCAACCACTGCCATTCAAAACTTTATTCCATTAATTACAAACTACTAATTTGTCATAAACTCACGATAGAATAAAATACCATCATGGGTAGGTAAAATAATACTTACTTGATTCTTTGCTTGTCTCATGTCTTCCATGTTTAATGGCCTGAGTGTGATATCCGGTTTCTCAACCTCCCCAACAGTTTCTGAAGCCGCGGGATCCTCTCCTTTTCCTTCCCTCTTTTTCTTCTCCTGGTAAAAAAAAGTTTCACATTAGAAATGAAGCAAACCCAATCCAAAAGCTGACAACTTTAAACCTTTAGGAAGAGAAGAACCAGCAGAAGAAGGAAAAACGAGCATCGGAGATCAGATTTGGACTATGGTTAAACACAGGGAATGAGATTTGACATCATATTAAATTGTTCACACGAATAAATTTGTTTAAAAACTGACTATTGTTGCATTAGCTTGTGAAATAGCATGGAATAATCAAAAGTGACAGAAGATTGGCCATCTGTTTTTCAGTTGGCTCTTTGTGTTACTAAGTACCTTGTTTCAATAGGGAGGGGGAAAAAAAAGAAAAAAGAAAAGGAAAAAACCCATCTCCTGAGCTGTGTCTATAATATTTTGCAACCTACTAAAGCTAGACCATTATTCTTTGGTTTCCAAGCTTAAACTGTAAGATTGAAAATGGTAGGTCTATATACTAACCAATTGAACATCTTAGTTCATAGAAGGCCTCTAATTCGCTCATAATTTCCTCCACAGGGAATTTACATTAATCCATATGACATGTTGATATCAGGTTGATGGTAATTGTAACTTGAACTTTCTCAACTTTGACTTGCATCCCATGAGAACCCATCTTTTTGACAGGAAAAGGTTTGGATAATATAAGATGATAGTTAAAAGAAGTTTTCCTTTTCTTAGAGGACAAACAGGAATTAAGCAATTACGTGAAGAATCCGTGTGTGCTCAAATGTGATAAAAGTTGAAGGACAAGATCTTGTTTAGTAACTGCATTAACCTTGTCATCTTAATTTCAATAAACTTATTGAGAAAGAAATCCCATCTAGACTAAAAGGAAATTTCAAGACTGGAGTTCCTCAACATGCAAAAATCAAAATATTTTCCTTCCCAAACGTAATTTGATAGTTAATCATCATTCCCACATATATACAAGTCAAGCAACTTCCAAACTGAAGAAAACAACCATTACCATTTCCTTGAGTCTCTCTCTCCGGATTAGCTCTCTAACAGGTCGATATGCTGCTGTAGTGCAGAGATTCTGCTCCCAACAAATTAAATGGCTTAGTTAATACCAAACTGACAGCTTAATCATCATATAGTAGAAAGAAAAATAACACGTCAGACCTTGAGATCACTACCACTGTACCCTTCTGTCATGACTGCTAGTTCCTTATAAGCAAGTCCTTTTTCAACCTTTTCTTTCGACAAGAGAGTCCTCAAAATTGATTCCCTGTTCTCCACCGATGGTAGGCCAACCATTATTCTGCTCAACAGAAGACAAATTGAGCTGAAGGAATGTGTATTTAACCTAATAATAAAAACCTAACGAACCTGCGCTCAAATCTCCTAATAATTGCTTCATCGAGGTCAAACGGTCTGTTAGTCGCAGCAAGAACAAGGATTCTTTCCTCAGGCTTTGTTAATAGCCCATCCCACTGAGTCATGAATTCATTCTTAATTTTCCGCATCGCCTCATGTTCTCCAACCCTAGTTCGCTGTCCAAGCATGCTATCAACCTCATCCACAAAAATTATAGTAGGGGAAATCTTTGCAGCTAGTGTAAACAAACCTCTGACATTTTTCTCATCTTCACCAAACCACTTTGATGTTATAGCGGACATTGAGGCGTTAATAAAACTCGCTCCTGCTTCATTTGCTATGGCTTTCGCCAGCATTGTCTTTCCTGTTCCAGGAGGACCGAAAAGTAAAATTCCTCTGCAGGGTTTAAGGAGACCTCCTTTAAAGAGGTCGGGTCTGCGGAGTGGAAGCATGACAAGCTCTTGAAGAGATTCTTTGATATCATCTAAGGCCCCTATGTCATCAAATGTCACTCCAATTTCACTGGCTGGGATAACCTCGGGTCTAATCCGCTTCTCAAATTCATTGTCTGGAGCAATCTCCTATTAAAGACATGGAAATAAGTTAGCCAGCAGGAGAAAACTCATGAATTCCTGTTAAAAGATCAAAGTAGTAATAGGAAGTTTTTGTCGTAGTAGAACTTAGTACACTTAAAACCAATAATAAAATAAAAGGGATAGTTTGTCGTAATACTACTAGTACTACCACCACACAACTATACGACTACTGACAGTAGTACTAATAGCCTAAATAGGTTGCAGAGTGACAGGCATTTCTCCTATCAGCGACTTCTTTGCATATTATCTACGACTGTCATATGTTATCTTCAGAACCTAATAACATTAAGCAAGAATAATAGTAGAGATTTTAGTTCCTGTTGTGAAAATACATTATAAAGCAACATTGCAGCAGATAAAAGAAATTGAATTTAGGTAAACTTTTAGTAGCCTTTGGTTCCGTCAAAAAGTACTTGGATGAATGGAAGAGCTAGGAATACGATTTTGATTAATCTCTGTCTCATTATGCCTATCGCCCCATGATCAATGCAATCCTGTCACATTGATTTCTCTGGTTGAATGCACTTAACCGCAGAACAATACACGGATTTGGTTCGTATAACATGCAACTATTAGGAGGATTTGAGCCAAAGTCATTTATTATTTAATTGTTGGAATACAGTCAATCAAAGTATTCCAGAACATAACCAATGATGTATATTCTTAAATACAAAAATTATCATGCATTTTTATCACCTTCTCACTAGGGACATAGCTCAAGTCTGATAGTTCAAGCATCAAAAATTAAATACTATATACAACATGCAAAACCAGTAATTTCCTGCATAATCGCAATGAAAATATCAAAAATATAGCACAAATTTTCAAAACTATAGAAAAATAGCATTAAGTATAGGAAATTGTTGCTAGTGGCAGCTAACTTCTTGAATAAAAGGACAAATTGATGTACAACGCGTTGTGAATGGAGAAGCCCAAACCGGGACCCAGAACGGGTTTTTGACTTGCAATGATGAACGGGTCGTATCTCCCGATCTTTAGGACAGAAAGACAAATAATATGTGAATATCGCGTATTTTTTCGAGAGGAGCCAACCAAACCCACCTATGTCTGGTTTGCCACCGTCTGGTTCGCGAAATTTCCTCTGGATTGAGATATCAGACTTTGTGTCAGTTTTTTGCTATTTTTGGTAATGAAGTATGCATTTACTTTGATTAGGAAACAAACCGGTTTGATCTCAGATTTTGACCAATTAGTTTCCTCAATCATAGGGAGTTTTTTTAGGGTAGTTTTGATACTCTATTTCAGGTAATTTCTGTCCTAGTAGGAGTCTACTTTGTTCTTCTATTTACGCATTACTTTTATATTAATAAAATTCCTCCTTCATATTACTTCGTGTTTGAGGTCGTCTCCTCGTGGATTTCGAAATTGTTCTTCGTGGATTTGTGGAATGCCCTTAGGTTGCTTGCAAGGTTTTACTTTTATGCTGCGTCGCTAATCTATCAACCCACTAAGTTTGTAAGCTTAATATAGAAGATACACGGGGGAAAATTCTCCAGAGCATGTAATGTACGAAGCAGATGACAATTTACCTTAGGCATCATAGCTTAGTGAAAAAGGGTTCATAATATTTTTCTCTAATAAAACAGTGTATGGTAGTCTTGTGCAAAACACCCCATATTTCATGGTAGCTTTGTGAAATTTATGCAAAAAAGAAACTTACTGGTACTTTTGGAGGTAGAGGTGCAGCAGTACCATCATCCTTGCCTACTGGAGCTGACTTTTCTGTTTCTGTTTTGTTATTAGATCCTGGAGCTTCAGCTTTAGAAGCTTCAGCTTTAGAAGCTTCAGCTTTTGGAGATTCAGTTTTTGTTACAGATATTGTGACAGCAACAGCATCTCCTTTCTCAGACTATAAAGTAACCAGGTAGCAATACATAAATGTTTAAATAAAACTGTATTTGGGCAGGTTAAAATGTAACCACACACCTTTGTGGGCTCAACAGTTACTGCCTCCTTTTGATTACTCTTCTTGTTATGCTTACTTTGAAATATGCTCAATCCATGTGACAAACTGTTACAAAGAGCAAGAACATAAAAAATAATAATAGAATATAAACCAAATATAAAAATCAAAGTAGAGCTGTCATAGCATCCAACCTCTCCGTAGATATAATAAGCTTTCCATTTCTGTACTCGGGATTCTTTGTTTTCATCAAATGGTAAGTAACTGCTGAAACCACAATTTCCTCAATGTATTTACTGAGAACTATAGTATCTGACAGGCATATTGAAGCCAGATCATCACAATCAAGATCATTTTCTGCAAGAACCTCTGTGATATGGTTTCTATTATCCTGATATTGCATCATTTTCATATCTTCTTCTAACTGGGTTTTCCAACTGACATGGTGCTTCTCATCTTCCGGAGGCTTGATCTCAATATTATAGGGGAACAAAAGAGAGAGTCTCTCATCTACTTCTCCACTGTCGCCGTCTTCTTTCACCATCCTTGAACCGAGTATCAACACTGGCCCAGAGAGTTTCTGAAGCATTTTTTGGAACAATGAATTTATCCTTTGGGATCGAAGCAGAAGATTGTCAATATCTCTTATGTATAGGACTATGGGACTGCTTTTTGACACGGAAACAAGAACCTGAACATAATGTACACACCGATCAATCAGGAGTATAATCCATATACTCTAGACATAGTTTCCGAAAGCTAATCAGAGATAATTTGGTCACATAAACATGTACGGTTACATGCTTAAAACATAAACAAAGGTACCTTGAATAATGATTGGATAAGAAGCTTGTCATCAAAAGGCCAGCTCCCTGTGCGTTTCAGTTGAGCTGAATCATACAGGAGCTATGAGGACAACAATATCATCATTTGCGTATAAGAAACTATATCATAGATAAGTAGTTACATTGGAAAGCTTTCCAAGATGCAACCAACAATAACTTTCTCAAGTTATCTACAGTTTCAAACAAGAAGAAATGAACAAGAATAAACCAAAGAAGCTTTTAAATGCGGATTTTATCAATGTTTTATCTTCAATCACACGGTGATATCTCTTGCCATCCAATTCACCCCGAAGTTATGGAAAAGACAATAAATTGGTAAATCACTGTCAATAAACCAGAGCAAAGATGCCCCTCCGTTACATCTTGGCTTTCGACATTTAGGCAGTACATGTAAATCTACTCCATCTAATCCAGATATTCAGTTGTTTGATTAATATTGAGATCACCATTTATGTGCTGGTCTCAACTTTCTCTATAAAGTCCATCATTCTTTCAAGTTAAGATCAATCTTTCTAGGAGCTAAGTGGACCTTCAACATAGGTTGAGAACCAATTTGACCCAAAAGCCCCCAACTTACTGTAAGTTGATCACTCTTTCTAATATTTCTGATAAGGGATTATACTCATATATTAAGTCCAAAACTTTCCCCCATTAATTGTGAGTACATCTCAATTATCCACGAGAAACCATACGCCCCTCAAAAAGACGAAAAGAGCAATCAATGTAGGGCACCAGTTGTCATCCGGGGTAAACCTGTCTTTGCTCTAGACCGTTGATGCCTAACGGCAAAGTTGGTTCAAGTCCTGATTTAACTGCTTCAAAATCCTATCTCAACCTATCAGAGAAAGAGAAGGAAAATCCAACTATATCCTATAATAATGAAAAACAATACATCAATCAGAATAAATCAACCAACAAAATGAATAAATATTGAAACGAACATCTTATTTCAATCATAATTATTTTCGATTAGTGACAAAGGATAGATGTCACTCTTACTCTTGTTGGCCAAAATTTGATGCATTATGGAAATTATTGCATATATTTATAATTCTTAAATAGTTGTAATTACCTTTTAGCAAAATTAAGTAATTTCTTACTTATACTAATTATGTGAATAATAAGACCTGATTTAGGGGTAAATGGTGGAGTTTGAGTGATTGGCTTTTCCAGGTTTTAGATGGAGCTACAGCCATTGCACCAAAAACCGAAAAGAAAAAAGAAAGTACTATTTCTTTGAGTACATTGGTGACTAATAGGTATCGAGTCAATCTTGGTATTACTGAACTAGACATCATCCACAACATTGATTTACATTGGTCCAATATTTCTAGTATTCAAACCTTACTCGTCCACTTCCATACTGACTCTGTGTTATGCCTGAATCATTTTCACGTACATATTTCTATCAAATCCATTTCATCATTGATTTGAGAGGAATATGTGTATAATATTAATATGAAAATAAATTTCTAATTTTTCAAGTATCTTTTTCCATTTTAAATTCTCCTGTAGTCTGTCCCACCTTTTGCTTCACAAATTACTTACTTCTGGAAATTATGGGGTCTTGAGAAATTACTTAGGTGATCAAGGAGTAGAAGTTTGGGATATGTTTTTAGAACCCCACCTTCAAAAGCTGATTTTTCATGCAAAAGATAGATAAACAAATAAAGACTTGAACTTGGGATATCTATCAGACAGATGCATTTAAGCTGGATTCAACTAATAGCTTATTGTGCTCAACATACCAAGTAATGCAGTACAACAACAGTGATCGACTCACTGGTATGGGGGTTTGGGCTATGAGTTATGAGATAAGGCTAAGGCCATTTCTGGAATAGTGAACTGATCGAACCTACAATCTTCAATAGCTTCAACCCTTTCAACAGTAAACTTTACAATAATGCACGGGTAAGAATAATACTATTGTTTGTAGACAGAGTGGATATGCACGCAGATCTCATCGTGCTGAAAAAGAATGGGGAGAAAGTGAGATGAGGTAGATCACTTCCATACTATTTAAAATGACTAACAATATTCTTAGGAGTGTCCTTCATCCATTTATTTGAAGAATCATGGGTTTCACCTAGCGAAGGCATGAGATAGGTTTTGGTTCCACATTGGAAAAACAAATATATAGATATATGTTTCAATGTTCTTGGTCATATGACTCAAACAGGATTTGATATTGAATTAACTTGGGTTCAGGTTGATTAGCCTAGTCCATCTCCATTGACGGGTCTTTGCAACACAAAAAATATGAACAATTTATGGCCTTGAAAAGGAAAAATCCCCAACTCCCTTCATCCAAGGAAATGGAGCAGTCCAGTGAACATTTGAATAACAGATTTCATGGTTCTGATCAAGGGCGGAGCTACGTAGTTTGAAAATTGTTAATTTTGAAAAGGAACACTCCAAGAAGGGCACGTGTTTTACCTATTTTGTAAATTATTTGTGTGCAACGGAAAAAGGTTTTTTTTCCCTATTCTTAAAAGGACTCAGCTTCTTGTGCTCTGCATCGAAATTGTACAAATCCTGCATAAATTTGGATTTAAGCATATAGTATAGAGCATAAAGGTGGCACAAACTAGAGTTTCCAATACTTCAACTAGCAGCACCTGGTGTTGGACAGGAAAATATAAAGCTGTAACTGGACATGAATCCAGAAAATAAAATAAACGATACTAGAAAGACATAATTTCCTTCCATCGGATTCATGAACTGTGTTCTATTATCAGATGATGCAAAGCCCCTTATCCAGAAATTGAGAAAAAGCACCCAGCCTATTGAATTCTGAGCAAAGCACAAATACCCGTATTTGCAGGTCGGCACTGTGACATAAGGCTACTGATATCAGCTGAGGCATTCCTTCGTAGCCTCGGCACACTGCTTTCAACTTCTGAATCCCTACAAAACAAACACATGCACCAAAAAGAAGCATTCCATGATCAAGTATACTATGGGATAATTATAAATTTAATTATGCGTTAGTATTGAAATAATGGGCCACCCTGACCTCAAATCAAAACTACTGCTCTGCCTCCGCAGTGTTCCTGAAAAGAATTTCTATAATCAATAAAAAGACAAAGTCATGCCAGAAAAAACCGAGCATCAGTACTATCCAAACTTATCAAGACATTTAAATAATTTTGTAAATAATTGTTAAAACTTGCACGATCCCACTGCAGTTTGTAATAACCTATAACACTCATATCCTAATTCAGGCATCAGAAAGTAAATTGAAAAGTCCCACATATAACATATAAAAATTATACATACATACGGACTTTCGAACAAGCAGCGTCTGGATGTACACATGCAACATTCCACGACCTAAACAAATTTATATGGACATACTAAAATGTTATGTGGCTAAAATATGATTATCCAAGTCTGATGGTAAATCAAAAAAAAAAGGAGAATTTAGATATTATGAAAAAAAAATCGTGAACACATGGTACAGAGTTACATGACTTCAATACAGTTATCTCAGTCTGATGGTATGAAGTGAATGAAACAACCACGACAGAGTATATACTCCATGGAGACATGCTGTCAAACAAAAGAAAATTAGTAATTAACAATAAAGAAATGATTTGTCACATAATACAGTGATATTTTTCATTCAATTTGAGGAACTCCATTAGAACTATAACCATATGCACAGATTTCATAAACAAGAAACATCAATTTCTGCCAACGTGCTGGACCTCATAGACTTTGCTCTGAGTCACACAATCATAACGAGACAGTCAAGTGTGTAAAATAAATGATGACCGGAAATTGTCTTTGTAGCCGAGTTAAACTATGGGTTAATTACAGAAAACTCCTATGAACTTTTGGGGAGTTGCAGCAAACCCCCATCAACTTTTTGTGTTAGATAAAACCCCCCTGAACTTTGGAGTTATTGGACATGACCGCATGAGTTGTTCTATTTCTCTAAATCTTACCTGAAATTTTATCTTTTAATCCCCATATTAGCACCATCAACTCTAAAGTGTCACTGGTAAGCTCAGGACAAAAAAAGAAGACGAAAATTTCTTCTTAGTCCAAAAAAATACCCTTTTATTAAAAAGAAAAAATAGGTAATTTTTTGGGATTAAGGAATTACTTTCATCTTTTTCTTGGCACATACTTGCCACATGAGATGTTAGAATAGATGGTGCTAATTTGGAGATAAAATGAGATTCATGTGAAATTTAGTGAAATAAAATAGTTCAAGGGAGTTATGTGCAACAACTCCTAAAGTTCTTAGTGTAAAAAAAAGTTGACGGGGTTTACAGCAACTCCCTGAAAGTTCATGGGGTTTTTCTATAATTAACCCTTAAATTATATATTGAAAAAGAAAGCAAGCACGATAAAGCCAAAGGACATCATGAGTCAAGAATATAAACTAAAGATATCCATCCAAAAATACCTGTTTGTACCTCCCTCTGGGAAAACATAGAAAAAGATTCCAGTAAACCAGACATCCGTTCAAGTGTTGTCTCTGAGATGGATCTTTTAAATGACTACAAAAGAAGAGTTCAGTGGTCAAGAAAACATATAAATGTTATTTCTATAAGATGGGGAGTGAAATTAGTTTTAGAGAAACTGTGAATAACAAGATTATCAACTGTAACTTTCTACATGCATATGTGCCAACAACTGTAGAGCTAGGAAACACATTGACGGCTCAAATGTCTTCTTTCAAAAATGTGTAAACTATAGAGTACTATCCAGTGACTACCTAAAACTCTGTAAATGAGTCCAGACACAGATTTAATTAATCCAACAGAGACAGATGACAAAAAATTCAGAAACTAAACAGGGGACGTCATTTCCAGTTTTTGGAGTCTTACAGAACTTTTGTTAGCAGCGCCGAATTTGCCTTGTATCTGTAAGAGAATGTTCACTCTTTAAGTTAGTATTCTAGACATCCAAAACAAAATGCAAGTTAATCAGCTTACCCTTAGTGTAAAATCGGTAACATCAAGTAGTAACAACTTAGCCCCAAAGTAGTGAGCCAGACCCTTTGCAAGCATCTGCTGGTATGATTCTTCACAAAAGGACCAGCTAGTTGTTAGCATGTAGTATATGAGAGATATAAACATCAAAAAATTTGAGTCAGCAGTATCATGTATGATGTTTTCCCAGATGATCTACCTGCAGGGCCAGAGAGCAAGATGGTCCGACTTGCTGGAGAAAGATTCCGCATGTGCTTGGAAAAGTCTGCATGTTGCAAGTGCACAAAAGCTGCACTTGTCAGTATAACACGAGTCTGCTCACTGCCAATTCATGAGAGTGCCAAGGCGTCAGAAGGAATAATGTAATAGGAAACAGCGCAGACATAAAACCTCTTTTTCTGATTAAATACTGAAAGAAAACTATCTGATAAAATTTTCAATATTCTCAATATATTGAACTTATTGGTGTAATCAGTATCGAAGGACTGCTTAGGGATCGCGAGAGAGATGCGAACAGGTATTCCAGCTTTTATCTAGCATGCATAAGAGGGCCTATCATCTGTTTTACAAATTGAGACTTGCAGTTCGCTGCTTCTGCCCACTTTTTCAACTTCATTTTGAATAAAATTGTAAAGCATAAAAAATATTAAAAAAGGTGCATGTTTCCTCTACGTTTTTCCAACAGGGCACAACATAACCGTCGCCACAAATGTATTCCCAGCCTTTCTGCTAAGCACCTAAAACGTTAATGAAAATTCCCTAGAAGGTCACACGCAAGCACAGAAATATGGAGAAGAAGAAAGTCATAAAGATACGTGGTTTAGTTTATGGCCTACATCGACAGGCAAAGCAGGAGTAGAATTCATAGTAAACAAATTGTGAGGAACACAAAGTTGAAGAACTCTCAAACGCGTACCCCAATTACACCCCAAATCTCACATACAATCTCAAAAACTCTCTAAAAATTCTAGAGAACACCAAATTAGAGAGCACAAACCTTACATAAGCCTTAAGGGCTATTTATAGGACTTACTAGGCCAAGTTGTAATTGAGGAATCTCAAACTGAAGTAAATCCAATAGCAATCCTTGCACTAGGAATTGCTACTAGCCTTCCATGCCAATCCTTTTCAGAATATGTATTTGAGTATTACAGTAACAAATCTCAACCTTGACTCCAATAGAAAGAAATAACCCACTCCAAACTAGCTCTCCCAACCTTCTCCAAAAGCCCTGAAGCGCATCAAGCGCAGCATATACCGATCAAACCAAACAATTTGAACTTGGCAATTGGAAGAGGCATCTTCAACATATCAAGTGGATTATCCATAGTAGCAATCTTCTCCACAAGATTAGACTCAAGGGTTCAGCAATATCCTGAACGAAGAATTACCAAATATCGATATGTTCCATCCTCTCATGATAACTATGGTTTTTGGTTAACTCAAGAGACCTCATCCACACTAAGCTCACCAAAAAACCTCTCAACCACAGAAATTACCTTACTTCCTCAGTAACTATCATATACTCCATAGATAATGCACTATCAAGCCTGTAAAGTAACTTTTCAACTGATAGCACGTGCACCCAAAAAAATAAGTAACTAGTAAGTGATGGACCTCCTCTTGTCAAGATCTCCAGCATAATCTGAATCAACATATCCAACAAGACCATCATACTTTCTCCGAAACTTATGTTTTATTTGCTATGTAGTGACTATGGGGAATATGACCTGTTGCCGCATTTGAGATTACATAACACTGATTTGAATAATGCAGACTGTAAAAATATTCCCTTATCAACACATGAAGATCAAAAACCGATATAAGAAAAATTTCCACAAACTTAATTCGTACTTCCTTCTTGAGTATTCAAGTTAATTTTTAATTATCAGTCACATATCAATGGAAAATCACTGTGAAGAAAGTCTGTCAATGTTCTGCTGACCAACCCCTATAGGGTGCCTAAGTTCAAAACAACTTAATTTTTCTTAATCATTACAGATTTTTTTACAGTCAAAGAAACAAACAAAGTCCCTGATAATATTGATCTTGCACTTTTTAATTTTTATTTTTATTTTCTACAAAGATTATGATTGCCCAACTCTGCTAAAAGTTTTTTTTTTTTTTTAATTTAAGAAAATAGATGGGATCTAACTCTGCTAGAACTAATGAAAAATAGAACATAGAAAGTACTAAAGCAAACTTTTAGTATCTCATAGCACTTGCAGAGATCTCTCCGACTTCGAATATCTCAAGGTGGCATTTAAGTACTACTGAGTTACTTCCAAATTTTAATTTGGTTCCAAATTAAGAACTAACAAAGGTAAGTCATAAGTGTACGTAACATATTGTCCTGATCCCCAGTGAGGCCAGATTCCCTACGTTTTAGAACTCCTAAAATTAGTTATGTGGATGAATAGCAGTGGTTCATTCAGGAAGACCCACAATTAAAAGACTTTTTATATAATGCAAGTAATGTATATCATTCATGGGGTCCACAGAGTGTAGATTGTGACTGATAAGGCACTCTGCCACCCGTGGTGGCAAAATCATGAACACCAGAACAAGGGCCCAGCAAAATTAGACTATAATATCCAAAAACCAAGAAATTAAGATAATCACCCAGACTTGGACACATAAACCCCACCAAAACCCTCACACGTGTGACACGAGTCCCCAGATCTGATGACCCATCACCAACAAAAACAATAATCAAAGAAAAACTGAGTAAATTTCGAAAAATTCCCCTCGATTTTAGAACAGTTAAAAAAATAAATTTCACAGAATTCCGCGGACATGAAATTAGAGAAACCCTCCTACAAATCGTGGAGAATTATAGAAAAGCCCCTTAAGTTTCAGTGGTTCTTTTTTTTTTCCTTAAGTTTACCCTAAAAAACACTTTGTGATGTTTAAGTTTGAATTTCTTTTTGCCGTTTTTACCTGAGATAGTAAGGGAAATCATCGAAGGTGACGCTGCTGTCCCTCCCATCGACGACCATCCTCAACAACTCCTCGGCGACTCCCTCCGGCGTCACCCCCGACGACTGCCTCGGCAGTCCACCGCCGGCCCACTTGCTCTGCCCCGACGCCAGGCCGAGGCCCACTCCAACGCCAAGGCCCAGGCCAAGGGCTGACATCAGCACATGCTTGTGCTCCATCAATACGTCTCTCGATCCTCTCCAAACAATCTTAAAACAGAGAAGTGAATGATGAGGGACTTTTCTTCAGTTACTGTTTTAGAGAGACAGAGACAGAGAGAGTGAGTGAGTGAAGAGAGTGAGGTCGGCTCCCGCTGTTTTCGAAGGAAAGGTGGGTTCTGGTTTTTTTTTCATAAGGAGTTTTTTTGCATGAGCCCTTTCAACTATTTTGTTTTGCAGGAAAATAATGGTATATCCGTATCGGTATGGATATATCCGTATACGTATCAGTTAGAATGCATATATGATTACTATATAATTGTTTTGATCCTTAGAATAACGTATTTGAGATTAATTTTGATGAGCAAGAAATCTAATCTTAGCTTTATATAACGAACATAATCAACTCTCTTGTACCATATGAACTATATTTTTTTAATCTTATTTGATTTTGTAATATTTGTTTCGTATCCACATGCTTATGTGCATATATATATGATATATTCTGATTTTAGCTGATTGGATATGAGTTTTTCTTTCCGAGACATATATGTATTCATATTTATATCTGTAATTAATAGAGGATGCAAAGTATCATATCAAAGCAGTGTTCAATCAATTTGCATCTCTACTATGAGGTTATTATTATAGTGCTTTTCCATCTGATGTTATTAACTGTTGATGTATATAATCACAGTCACTAACCTCGGGTGAGTTTAGCTTTTAAGAGGCGGAGTCCGCCTTCTCTCCTAATGCCCAAAGGACGGTTCCTGGCCAAGGGATGTGCCTACAGCAGGGAGAAAGAGACCTGTGGAAGGGGCGGAGTTGGGATCTCCGGTGGTTCCTCCGACGGTCAAGTTAGTAGAGAAGGAGATAGTCTAATAGAGCAGGAATTCACTCAAAAGAGATCACTTACTTGGTTCGTTGTTCACGCTGCTACTTATACCTAGGGTTGCGGGGGTATTTTCGTCTTTCCGTTGGCTGAAAAACCATTGCTGAGTTAGCCCTTTCTTCCACGTGTGAGCCAGTAGTTGGCTGAACATTTTATTTGTCTGCTATGGGGGCTGGCCTTTACAGGTGTCAAATTGCGGGTAGTTTGAGGGTTAGTGTGGTCTATTCGCCATTAATGGGATGGGATTGACGGCGCCTGTAGCTGCATGGGTCCGAGGTGCCTTAAATACTGTGAGAGATGGAGGAGTTAAAGAGTTTGTCGGCGCATTTAATCACGATCTTTGATGGGCTCAGTAAGTATAACCGTCGTTTGAGTGGAGGAAGCCACGCAGATGAAGTAGGTGGAGCCGAGGTGGCCGTTGTGGCCCTCGGGACGTTTTTTCGAGGTAGTCAACTAGAATGGACGACTAGGGTCGCTTCTCGCGTCGTCCCTGAGGACGGGTGGCTAAGAAGAGGGCCTAAATTTGTTTCGCATCGTTGAGAAAGGGCCGACAACTGGTAGGACGGGGCTGTAGTGGGCGACGGGCTGGGAGGACGACTAGCACCGCCTTTCGTGTCGTCCGGCGGACTGCGCTTGGAATGTGATAGCCGGTCGTCTCTATGTCGTCCGATGGGACGGGCGATGTGAAACGGCTCGGCGCTTAATCGCCAGGCGACGACCATCACCGCCTTTCGCGTCGTCCGCGGGAAGGAGTTACTGATGGGCCGACTTGCACCGCCTCTCGCGTCGGCTATGGTGATAGTCGTTCATTGGTCATGGCGGGTGGTGAATGCGGCGCGCATGGAATCAGGTCTGGAGGCTGTCTGTTCACCGCTGTTAGCGGCGTTTATCCACGTCTGCACTTTGTTTTTCTCTTTAATCACTGGTTAGTGGTTATGACCATAACAGTTGGCCCCTTTCGCTTGGAGTCGGTTGGAAACGAGTCCAAGTGAAATGAATATCGCGACCACGAGCGGAGAGGGTTCGAGAGGGATTGAGCGTTTCATCGATGGGGCGTGGCGATGTCGTGGCGGTTTCACGGCCATTGGCGTTCGCCTTCACGGGTGCAAAAGTGGGGGCCCTCTGGGAATAGGTATGGGGGCCCTCTGGGAATAGGTAGGGTTGCTTTTCGTCTCCCGAAGCGGCGCCTCGGGAGTGGGGCTTCAATCTTCTCCGTTGATCACCAAAAGGTGTGGCGTCAGTGGGTCCCACCATATAAATGTGGAGCGGTGAGTGAGAAGGAGGCATTCGCTTCCCTCTTCATCCACGAATTCAGGCGATTCTCCGGCGAGCGGTACAGATCTGTTATGGATTCCGATCGTCATAGGCAGCTTGACGAGTTCCGCTCGAAGGTTACTCAGGCGCAGATGAAGTCTTTGCGCTCGAAGTTTGACATTCCAAAGGGTTACAAGTTGGAGGCTCGTGAAATCATCTCGGTTAATGCGGCCATAATGACAGAGGGCTCCTCTGTATCTCAAGCACTTGGAGTGCGGCCTTCGGCTACCGTTGCACCCTTTTCTCAGAAAAGTGTTCGATGAGTTAGGTGTGTCTCCAGCACAAATGACGCCAAACTCGATAGCCATATTGGTTGGTTTCACCGTCATCTGTCGCTGGCTTTCGATTCGGCCAACGATGGGCGTGCTGAGCCACTTGGTCGGCGTTACGGTCCAGAAGACGCCTCATTACTATCTTCAAATGCCGGGAGAATTCAAGGTCGTCCTTGATTTGCCCAAGTCGATCAAAGGGTGGAAAGACAGGTTCGTTTGGGTCACCGGGGACGACTCGAACTTAGGGTGCGCGTCTTGGCCAGAGATTAGAAGGGAAACTCTGGAGCCTAAACCCTTGTCGGCTGAGCACCGTCGCGAATTGGAGCAGATCCTCCAATACACGGGGCCACGCACGATGGACGCTCTGTTTGACAAATCAGTCTTGCGTCTCCATGGGATTTCTTCCACCCCTCCTGGCCCTTCCGATGAGGCGAGGGCTCACAACGTGACTTTCGGGGGTGGAATTGGGAGAGCATTGAGGGCTGATCCCACTCCGGATGACGAGTTTCTGGAGGAACCCGAAGAGGGGTTAGCTCGGCCGGCCAAACGGCAGAGGCGCGAGTCGCCTTTGGAGGGAGTTCACCCCCAGTCGGAAGGAGGCGAAAGGGCCGACGTGGAGACGACCGCCACGGGACGTGAGCGTAGGCCCGAAGGCGTCGCCTTGGGCGGCGGACGCGGTTACTGGAGGACCCGGCAGAAGAAGACCAGCCATGGCCCTCGGGGTGCTAGACGGGCAGGGGAGAGCGTGGAGCACCCGATAGAAGATGAGCTATTAGAATCGGAGGAGGAGGACGACCGACCATCGGCCGAGGCCCGGGGGGGTCGGCCCTCGAGTCGCAGGTGTGGCCCCTGGGGCTATGCCGGGGGAGATTCCCGTGGGGGGTGGTATCCCACGTGGGAGCGGTGCAGAGTCGGCACACGGGGTCGACCATCAGGAGGTGGCTCCTCGCCGACAGGGAAAAGAACCAGCCGGTGGTCAGGGGACGAGTTTTGTTCCAGCGGGGTGGCCCTCCCCCTATCGCGCGGTTGAGGGCGAGGACTGGAACAAAGCGAGTGGGCTGATGATGGGGACTCTTTCTCCCATCGGCCCTTATGATGGGGAGCCTGAGGCGGAGCATCGGCATAGGCCGGCATGGTATATGGATGCCCGTTCATCGGTGTTAAGGTCGAGTTACGTACAAGGAAAGGTGGCGGAGCAGTTCAACTTGCCCGCGGACCGGGAGATTTTGAAGGCGATTCCCGACGTCGGCCTGCATATCATCTTGCGGAGTTACTTGACCAGGGGTTGTTTAGTGGAGGACGAGCTGTTTGATCGGTTGCGTCAGGGCCACCAAGCCTACGAAAGGCTTCGGAAGGAGCATCTGTCTTCTGAGGGCGGCTCCGACGAGGATTTTGACCGGGTTATCAAGGAACTTTCGATGAAGCAAGCCGAGCTCGACGACTGGCGGCGTGAAGCGGAGGTTAAGGACCAAGTCATTGCGGGACTTAAAGCGTCCGGTGAGAGAATGCAGGCCGAGATTGGAGAACTCCGACAGCGCCTTCAAAATGGCGGGGGGCGACCTGAGTCGTCTGGCGAGGCTTATAGAGAGCGCGACTTGGCGATGGCGCAGTGCGCTGAAAAAGCAGTGTAACATCTGAAACTCGGTTAAGCGGAGGAGTCGGTCGCTCGTGAGCGACTAGCTGGGGAGTGCGCTCAACTTAAGGAATCCTTGAGTAGGGCGGAGGAAAGGGCGAAGTATCTGGAGTCGCTCGATTATCAGTCGTCCTTGGGAGAAAGGAGCCGACCGGCCATCATCGAGGAATACCGGCAGAGTGCGCAGGGGAAGGTTGAAGTCGCTCTTGCCTGCAAGGCGGGTTGCGATTTCATGATCAAACAGCTGCCGCCTGAGTATCAGGGCGTCCCAGGTCGGCTCCGGTACCCTCCGAGCATAGCCGGCCAGATAGGTCTCCTTTCAAGGTTTGAGGCGGCGGGAGCAGGCTACGACCTGGGTGATAACGACGCCGAGGAGGGAGAGGAGGACGAGTCATCAAGCGATGGTTCTTCGCGTGAGGCCGACTCGGGTCAATAGCTTAGGTTTTAACCATTTATTTGTAATGTAATTGGCGGTGTGTATACTTTGTACTCGTTATCAAATAAATGAATGCAGTAAGAGTTCTTTCGTTTTCGTAGTTGTGCTTTGTGTTGCTTTCTATAGCTGAGGCGATTCGGTGAATTGATTGGTTGGACGTCGTGACTTGATCGCTTTCGTGCCTTGAAGGGCTAGTATGGTCTTCTGTGGGATGGCCGACCCATGGGGGTTGGGTCGGTCTTCGAGATTACTTCGTCTGTTAGTTCACTGGGGCGGCCGAATGGAGCCGTCCCTGCCCAGACAAATGACGGGTTTAGTTTTCTAGGCATAACAGGGGGCGTTACTGTAGGGGATAGGGCTTGACGTCAGCGGTACTCTAACCGCCGAAGGCGCTTCGAATTTCGAGCGAAGAGACGTGGGTCATAAAGGCGGGATTTTCAATTTTCAGGAGGCGGTTTGCATCCGAGAACCAATCTCGACCGTTGGATTCCAAAGTTGAACTGCCGCCCAGGAATAGACACGTGGGCCTTTTGGGCTTCTATATATGCCCTAACCCTATTTGGGGGTTTCTCTTTGCACTTTCTAAAGATTCGTTAGGCACACAATAAGCATGTTACCTTGTCAACAACTGAAGCAGAGTTTGTCGCTGCAACAACTTGCGTCTGTCAAGCAATTTGGCTGAGAAACATGCTTGAAGAGCTGAGTTTCAAGCAAGGAGGTGCAACTACAATTTACTGTGATAATAGTTCTGCAATCAAGCTCTCTAAAAATCCTGTTCTACATGGAAGAAGCAAGCACATAGATGTGAAGTTTCATTTTCTAAGAGACTTGACAAGGGATGGAGTAGTTGATCTTCACTACTGCAGAAGTGAAGATCAAGTTGCTGATATTATGACCAAACCACTGAAGGTGCCCACGTTTCAGAAGCTGAGGGAGCTACTTGGTGTTTGTACACTTGAATGAACTGAATGTTTGAGAACTTTCAGTTTAAGGGAGGGATTGTTAGTAGTATGACTCTGAATTTTTCAGTTTACCATGTCAAAGTAGTTTGTCTCAGTTTGTTTTTGCTTTAACTAGTCTTCAGGATAAAATCTAGGATCTCGTGGGCTTACTGGAGTTTGTTGAGCACGTCATTAGGAGGTAGTGGTGTCAGTTTCCTACTTTCTTGTGTTCAGTTTGTATAAGCTATTTATTAGGAGCAGCTTTTGTTATTAATTGATTTGAGCTTTCAGCAGTAAAGTTAATTTTTTCTTTGTGTTCATTTGCCTCTCTTGTCTCCCACATAATTAATCTCTCCACCTTAAAACTAACAGTGGTACTTCAAAAGTTTTCTGCCATGGCTGCTTCTACCCCCGCCCCCATTGACAGAGTCGCCAAGCTCAAGTCTTGGCAGTCGAAGGCGAGAGAAGAGGATCTGGAGGGGCTTCATGAGAGATATGATCTTCCTGGAGGGTTCGCGGTTTCTCTCCCGGAGAAGGACAGCGCCATCGTTGATCATAGCGCGGATAAGCTTCCGCTATACATGGCGCACCTGGACAATGGATTGCGCCTCCCTTTGCCGGCGTTCGTGAAGAGGCTGTGCGAGCGTCTTGGGGTGTCCCCGGTGCAGTTCGCCCCTAACGCCATTGCTACGATAATGGCGTTTTTGGTGATCTGTCACCGAGTGAGTGTGGCACCGACTCTTCAGCTCTTCGGCCATCTCGTCACGGTGAGGTCGACGAAGAAAGACGCCCACTTCTTCTTCGGGTATGTGGGTGGTCGGTTTGTTGACATCCCGGATTCGAATAAGGACTGGAAGAACAAGTTTGTCTGGGTTTTTGGCGCCGACGCCGAATTGGCTTGTCGCTCGTGGCCTGAGATCAACAAGGACGGCCTGAAGAATCTTCCTCTCTCGGCGGACGAGAGGCGTGACCTGGACAAGTTTCGCCATTATTCGGGGTCGCGAAAGGGCTACAACTTGTTCGACAGCGCTTCGTTGAGAGTAGCGGGACTATCGTTCGTTCGACCGACCAGGGCCGACGAGGAAAGAGAGAAAGAGTTGCTAGAGGCGGCCCCCCAACGGGTTGAAGATTCCAAGAGCGGGGGTTCCAGCCCGACAAAAGCTACTGAACTACAACTTCCACAGAAGAAGGTCAGAGGAGGAGGGCTTTCGGCTGCGGAGGCGCGGCAGGTGGAGGAGAGGTTTGAAGAGATGGCGTCTAGGTTGCAGGTGAAGAGGGCCCTGCCTGCGTCCGGGGCAGATCAGCCAAAGAAGAAGAAGAAGAAGAAGGCGAAAAAGTCGGTGGGGTCGACTTTTGAGGGGACGACTGAAGCGGCGGCTCTCGGACAGACCGAGGGTGTCGCGGGGGAACTTCCAATTGCTGGGGGAGAGTCGCCCTCGGGTACCCTCTCTCTCTTGCCCCAACCTGGTGAGGGCGTATCCGAGAGGGGCGAGGTCGTATCCGAGGGGGAACCACGTCCTCAGGTCGGCGAAATTCCCAGTCCATCAGCGCCGAGGGTCGCGGTGGAGGCCGGAGAGGTCCCTGTCGGCCAAGCAGCGGAGGTGTCTTCCGACGAGGCCACTCAAAGGTCGGGGAAGGAGGCGGCCATCTCGGATGACTCGGCTCCGGAGCCGGACCCTTTGAGTTTACTCAAGGATCTGGGCATAGAGCTTCCTTTTCGCCACCAGATTGCCGAAGTGGGCGGTTCGAGGTGGAAAGAGCTACGATCCCTCCTCGTCGGTGATCTGTGGGAAGGGTATTCCGAGAGAGAGGAACCCTCTCCAAGCGACCGGTTCGTCCCCGACCATTCCCTCCACAAGGAGGGTACGGTGCTCCTCTCCGGGTGGGGGCAGCTCGTCGCTTCGGAACAGTTCACCCTCCCTCATGACAGGGAGTTCCTGGAAGAGACACCTTCGACCGGCCTTCGGTTGGCCCTCTTGAGTTACCAGACCCGAGGGGCTCTGGTCGGGGAAGAGCTCTTCAACCGGCTATCATGTACGATGAAGACGGTTGGCCACTTGGCGGAGAGGCTCACGGCGGAGAAGGGGACCCGAGAGGGGTTGGAGAAGAGGTTGGCCGCCCTTGAAGCGGAGAAGGCAGAGGTCAGCGCCAAATGGCGCGCTGACTTGGAGGCTAAACAGTCTCTGATCGCGGACCTCCAAACCCACCATTCAAAGCAGGCGGCCGTCATCGATAAGTTGAAGGAGGAGGCCGCCCAGCTGAAGAGGACGGTCGAAGGCTCCGAGAGGGAGATCGAGGAGTGGAAGGCTCAGGTTGGGGTGCTGGAGAGTGATCTGGGGGCTGCGAGGCTTGAGGGTCGGGACTTAAGGGTCGCTCTCGATGAGTCGAAAGCGGCTCACCGATCGGCTTTGGACGATGCCAGGTCGATCGAAACCCGACTCAAGTTCGCGACGTCGGAAGAGGGTAAGAAGGAGGTTGTTGAAGAGTATAGGCAAGGGCCTATGGGGAAAGTAGAACTGTCCCTAGCTGTCAAGGCGGGCTACGACTACTTAAAAGCCCAACTTCCTTCGGAAACTCTCTCGACATTGAGCCTCGCATATCCTCCTAGGGTGGAGGGCTCTCTGCGCGTTCTGCAAGGCTTGGAAGCCAGGGGGGCAGGGGTGCAACTTAGCGCCGAGGACGACCCGGATGAGGATGAGGACGATGAGGAGGACGAGGACGAAGATGGGGAGGAGGGAGATGGCGGCGAGGGAGGAGATTAGGCCGCTCTGGCACTTTGTTCATCCCTTTTGCTTTATTTTTGGCTGGAACGTTCCCATGGATTTGTAATGCATTTTACTTGTGAATGAAAATTCAGTTTCCGTTTGTCTACGCCGAACTCCCCCTTTTTTTTTTTGATGTCCTTTCTTAAGTTTTGTGACAATAGCGACTTTTGCCGGAACGGCCGTCATCTATGTTTTGTACGACACGACAAATGGGTCGAGGTTGTAGGGCATAGCTTGGTCGGCTTGATTGATAACTTCGCGCTCGATTTGTGGTCGACCTTAGGTGGGTCGGGTCGATTACTGGGCGGTATGGTCATTGACGGCTGCAGAGGGGGCGCCCGTTCGTCTCTCGAGTGGAGCGCGGGTGTCGTCGGCGGGCCGTCCACTAATAGTCGACTTTTAGGTTTCTGGGATGGACGGTAGATCTCATTTAAAGCGAAAAGGCGTTGCGGCGATTCTCGAGGCGGCGATTCGGGTCACTGTGATTTCCGAGGTGACGCCTCGAGTTCCACATTATTAATTCCATCCGTTGATCACGAGGAGGCTTAGCATCTATGGGCCTCGCTATAAATAGAGGAGGAGACCATTACTTTTCGCGTTCTCATTAGATTGGCGATTGACTCTGTTTTTACTCGTTACTTTTGAGGTCTCAAATTGGGAGCGCCGGTGGGTTTCGTCGAAAGATGGTCGGGGCGTGGGGGTGGATTCTCTCCCCAAAGCCCGCCGTCTTCAGGGGCTTCCCGCTGCAAGCGCCGGCGGTAGTTCCGATCATCTGCGGAGAAGGGGAAATCCCGTTGTCCCCGCTGCTTCAACAGGGACGCTTGAGCGCCTGCGCTTCTCCGAGGAGGAGCGGCCTTGTTCGCATCCATGGGTTCCGGGTTATTGTGCTGATATGGAACCATGGGTTCCGGGCTATTGTGCTGATATGGAACCATGGGTTCCGGGCTATTGTGCTGATATGGAACCATGGGTTCCACGTCAGCACCCACGACGCCCTTTCATTAACTTCTGCAACTATTGCGGCGCCTCTTTTCCCGAGGGAGCACCGGTGAAAGGAGCACTGGCGTGAGCGCCGAGACGAGCGGAGGGGACAACGAAAGAGAGGAAGTGGAAGAGTAGCGACTGGAACGTCTGTTTTGACTTGTATATACGTTTTTTTTTCTTTTTTACCATTGTAAATTTTTTGCTTGGGATATTAATGAAAAGTCGCATTTTAGCGATGGTGGTTGTCTATTCGACTCACATTCGACTCATTTTTGGCTCTTCTTTCTCTTTTTTTTTTTTTTTACGATTAGCACAAGTAGACCGAAGACGGGTCGGCCCCTGTGGGGCTTACCATGAATCATAACAAGTAGGTTGAAAACGGGTCGGCCCCTGCGGGGCTTACAATTAACACAACAAGTAGACCGAAAACGGGTCGGCCCCTGTGGGGCTTACAATGAATCATAACAAGTAGGTTGAAAACGGGTCGGCCCCTGCGGGGCTTACAATTAACACAACAAGTAGACCGAAAACGGGTCGGTCCCTGTGGGGCTTACAATGAATCATAACAAGTAGACCGAAAACGGGTCGGCCCCTGTGGGCTTACAATGAATCATAACAAGTAGGTTGAAAACGGGTCGGCCCCTGTGGGGCTTACAATGAATCATAACAAGTAGGTTGAAAACGGGTCAGCCCCTGTGGGGCTTGGTCTACCACCTTGGCCCGTTTGCACGCTGGGGGCATTAGGGTCCGCCCTCGGCCCGCGAGTCGGACGCGCAAGGCCCGCCTCACGTCCGGATCTTCGTTTGTGATTCTTTTGGTTAAGGCTGATCTTCATTCTGGGGTGTGGGGCCAGCCTGAGCCGGCTCCCGTGGGAGCGACTACTCCGTGGAGGACGACCGCGTAGGTCGGGTGCCTAGGACTTACGTGGCGCCTAGGTCTTACTCGGCAGAGCCGATCTCTGTTTTGAGGCAAAGAGCAAGCCTGAGTCGGCCCCGTGGGAGCCGACGACTCAGAGGACGCATCACAGAGGTCGGGTGCCTAGGACTTACGTGGCCTAGGTCTTACTCTGCAGAGCCGATCTGCTTTGAGGCAAAGAGCAAGCCCGAGTCGGCCCCCGGGAGCCGACGACCAGAGGACTAATCACAGAGGTCGGGTGCCTAGGACTTACGTGGCCTAGGTCTTACTTCTGCAGAGCCGATCTCTGCTTTGAGGCAAAGAGCAAGCCCGAGTCGGCCCCGTGGGAGCCGACGACCAGAGGACTAATCACAGAGGTCGGGTGCCTAGGACTTCACGTGGCGCCTAGGTCTTACTTCTACAGAGCCGATCTCTGCTTTGAGGCAAAGAGCAAGCCCGAGTCGGCCCCGTGGGAGCCGACGACTCAGAGGACGCATCACAGAGGTCGGGTGCCTAGGACTTACGTGGCCTAGGTCTTACTCTGCAGAGCCGACTGCTTTTGAGGCAAAGAGCAAGCCCGAGTCGGCCCCGTGGGAGCCGACGACCAGAGGACTAATCACAGAGGTCGGGTGCCTAGGACTTACGTGCCTAGGTCTTACTTCTGCAGAGCCGATCTCTGCTTTGAGGCAAAGAGCAAGCCCGAGTCGGCCCCGTGGGAGCCGACGACTCAGAGGACGCATCACAGAGGTCGGGTGCCTAGGACTTACGTGGCGCCTAGGTCTTACTCTGCAGAGCCGATCTGCTTTGAGGCAAAGAGCAAGCCCGAGTCGGCCCCGTGGGAGCCGACGACTCAGAGGACGCATCACAGAGGTCGGGTGCCTAGGACTTACGTGGCCTAGGTCTTACTCTGCAGAGCCGATCTCTGCTTTGAGGCAAAGAGCAAGCCCGAGTCGGCCCCGTGGGAGCCGACGACTCAGAGGACGCATCACAGAGGTCGGGTGCCTAGGACTTACGTGGCCTAGGTCTTACTCTGCAGAGCCGATCTGCTTTGAGGCAAAGAGCAAGCCCGAGTCGGCCCCGTGGGAGCCGACGACTCAGAGGACGCATCACAGAGGTCGGGTGCCTAGGACTTACGTGGCCTAGGTCTTATTTCGCAAAGCCGATCTCCGCTTTGAGGCAAAGAGCAAGCCCGAGTCGGCCCCGTGGGAGCCGACGACTCAGAGGACGCATCACAGAGGTCGGGTGCCTAGGACTTACGTGGCGCCTAGGTCTTACTTCTGCAGAGCCGATCTGCTTTGAGGCAAAGAGCAAGCCCGAGTCGGCCCCGTGGGAGCCGACGACTCAGAGGACGCATCACAGAGGTCGGGTGCCTAGGACTTACGTGGTGCCTAGGTCTTACTTCTGCAGAGCCGATCTCGCTTTGAGGCAAAGAGCAAGCCCGAGTCGGCCCCGTGGGAGCCGACGACTCAGAGGACGCATCACAGAGGTCGGGTGCCTAGGACTTACGTGGTGCCTAGGTCTTATTGAGTCGGCTCCGCATGGGCGCAACGACTTGGCAGGCGGATACGCTCCTTGACTCGACTTAACGTGGTTGGGCAATCCGTTTTGACTTGGCGAGTAGGGTGCGGTTATTTAGTTGAGCGAGCTGGATCTCCTGTCGCGACCAGGTGAGAAGGGTTCCTCGACTCGTCCTAAGCGAGAGGGAATACCTTAACTCGACTTAGTGAGAGTGGTAGGTTCGCTTGACTAAGTAAGTCGGGTCACTGTCTCAACTAGGTGAGAAGGGTTCCTCGACTCGTCCTAAGCGAGAGGGAATACCTTAACTCGACTTAGTGAGAGTGGTAGGTTCGCTTGACTAAGTAAGTTGGGTCGCCTGTCTCAACTAGGTGAGAAGGGTTCCTTGACTCGACGTGGCGAAGGGTTCCTTGACTCGTCGTGGCGAGAAGGGTTCCTCGACTTCGTCCTAAGCGAGAGGGAATACCTTAACTCGACTTAGTGAGAGTGGTAGGTTCGCTGACTAAGTAAGTCGGGTCACTGTCTCAACTAGGTGAGAAGGGTTCCTTGACTCGTCGTGGCGAGAAGGGTTCCTTGACTCGTCGTGGCGAGAAGGGTTCCTTGACTCGTCGTGGCGAAGGGTTCCTTGACTCGTCGTGGCGAAGGGTTCCTTGACTCGTCGTGGCGAGAAGGGTTCCTTGACTCGTCGTGGCGAGAAGGGTTCCTTGACTCGTCGTGGCGAGAAGGGTTCCTTGACTCGTCGTGGCGAGAAGGGTTCCTCGACTCGTCCTAAGCGAGAGGAATACCTTAACTTCGACTTAGTGAGAGTGGTAGGTTCGCTGACTAAGTAAGTCGGGTCACTGTCTCAACTAGGTGAGAAGGGTTCCTTGACTCGTCGTGGCGAAGGGTTCCTTGACTCGTCGTGGCGAAGGGTTCCTTGACTCGTCGTGGCGAAGGGTTCCTTGACTCGTCGTGGCGAAGGGTTCCTTGACTCGTCGTGGCGAAGGGTTCCTTGACTCGTCGTGGCGAAGGGTTCCTTGACTCGTCGTGGCGAAGGGTTCCTTGACTCGTCGTGGCGAAGGGTTCCTTGACTCGTCGTGGCGAAGGGTTCCTTGACTCGTCGTGGCGAAGGGTTCCTTGACTCGTCGTGGCGAAGGGTTCCTTGACTCGTCGTGGCGAAGGGTTCCTTGACTCGTCGTGGCGAAGGGTTCCTTGACTCGTCGTGGCGAAGGGTTCCTTGACTCGTCGTGGCGAAGGGTTCCTTGACTCGTCGTGGCGAAGGGTTCCTTGACTTCGACCCGATGGGAAGGGTCCCCTAAACTCGGCTCCAACAAAGAAGCCACCCTGACTCGGCAAGTGAAAATGGGTTGTTACAACTCGTTTTTAGCGAGAAGGTCGATTTGATCTGTTGCGATGAGTTGACCGCTAAGACGCTCCTTGTACAATTTAAGACAGAATAATTGTCAGAAGCAAAATTCTGCTTGTATAGAAAGTTCTTGAGCAAGATTTACAATGCAAATTTATTGAAAAAACTTCCTGAGGTGCTCTATGTTCCAGGGGTGTTGTAGGATTCTCCCATCGGGGCTTCTGAGTCGGTATGTTCCGGGGCGCGGTTCTTCAAGGACGGTGTAGGGCCCCTCCCAATTGGGCGCCAACTTGCCACGCCTGGTGTCCTTGTCGAAGGCCGCCTTCCTCAGCACTAGATCGCCGACCTGGAACCTTCTCGGCCGGTGCTCTCATGATGGAGTCGGTGAAGGGGGTGTTCCCTCCGATGGCGCTTCTTGCTGTAAGAGCAGGGAGGCGTGTGAAGAGGTCATCTGCAAAAGCTCTGAGCTGGGTTTGCATGGTGGCCTGCATGGCTTGGGTGATCTTCTCGGTGGATTCCTGGAGTTGGGCTTGAGTGACATAGCCCGCTTGTAGGTTCTCTGACCCGGAAAGATCATCGCCGCTGGACATAACTGCAAGAAGAAGAAAGGAGGCCCCACGGTGGGCGCCAAACTGTTGATGTATATAATCACAGTCACTAACCTCGGGTGAGTTTAGCTTTTAAGAGAGCGGAGTCCGCCTTCTCTCCTAATGCCCGATGTGGCGGTTCCGGTCAAGGGATGTGCCTACAGCAGGGAGAAAGAGACCTGTGGAAGGGGCGGAGTTGGGATCTCCGGTGGTTCCTCCGACGGTCAAGTTAGTAGAGAAGGAGATAATCTAATAGAGCAGGAATTCACTCAAAAGAGATCACTTACTTGGTTCGTTGTTCACGCTGCTACTTATACCTAGGGTTGCGGGGGTATTTTCGTCTTTCCGTTGGCTGAAAAACCATTCTTTGAGTCGACCCTTTCTTCCACGTGTGAGCCAGTAGTTGGCTGAACATTTTATTTGTCTGCTATGGGGGCTGGCCTTTACAGGTGTCAAATTGCGGGTAGTTTGAGGGTTAGTTGGTCTATTCGCCATTAATGGGATGGGATTGTGGCTTTGTAGGCGCATGGGTCCGAGGTGCCTTAAATCTTGTGAGAGATGGAGGAGTTAAAGGTGTCGGCGCATTTAATGCGATGTCGATGGGCTCGAAAATCGTGATAACCGCCGCTTGAGTGGAGGAAGCCACCCGGGATGAAGTAGGTGGGGCTGGTAGGGTGGCCGACTTCGCTCGGCCCTGGGGCGTTTTTGAGTAGTCAACTAGAATGGACGACCAGGGTCGCTTCTCGCGTCGTCCCTGAGGACGGGTGGCTAAGAAGAGGGCCTAAATTTGTTTCGCATCGTTGGGAAAGGGCCGACAACTGGTAGGACGGGGCTGTAGTGGGCGACGGGCTGGGAGGACGACTAGCACCGCCTTTCGTGTCGTCCGAGCGGACTTGCAGTTGGAATGTGATAGCCGGTCGTCTCTATGCCGTCCGATGGGACGGGCGATGTGAAACGGCTCCGAAGCAGTTAATCAGCAGGGCGGACGACCATCACCGCCTTTCGCGTCGTCCGCGGGAAGGAGTTACTGATGGGCCGACTTGCACCGCCTCTCGCGTCGGCTATGGTGATAGTCGTTCATTGGGTCATGGCGGGGTCGGTGAATGCGAGGCATCAGTGGGTGGTCGCGGAGGCTCGTGTCGTTCATTTGTTAAGCGAGCGTTTATCCACGTCTGCACTTTGTTTTTCTCTTTAATCATTGGTTAGTGGTTATGACCATAACATTAACTTATTGTCTTCTGTGTTTTCTTTTTTTTGCTCATATCTAATTGGAGAGTTAACCAGAAAGGGTGGCACACCTGGTTAGAGGGGTGTGCTTGGGGAGGGGGGGACCCGTGTTCGAGTCCCCTTGCCTCCAAAATTCTTTTGGGCCAGTGCCAAAACCCTTTGCTCTCTACGGCACGACAGCGGATGTAGGTAGAGGGTCTCGAACCCCCAACCATAAGGCACCAATGGTGGCAGTCACGATGCCTGTGGTTCGAACCGCTGAGGTATACCTAAAAAAAAATTAGAGAGTTGACCATGTAAAGCGCAAATTTGTCCTTCGCTTTTGGAAACTCTTTCACTACATTTGATTGCGTAGACAAACTTGAAAATACAAGATTTTATATTATCACTGTAATATGACACTTAATTGGGAGTAAACGTGAAAAGAACTCCTTTATAGATCTTTTTCGACTGCTTTCTAAAAGAGTGACGTGCCCTTGAGTTATCTCATCGTTCTGAACAGGTTTCCTCGTGCGCCGAAAACGGCGCGCCCAATAGTTAGACCACTGTCACGTGCGCTGGGCGGCAAGTCAGAATTGGGAGAGGGACTATATTTATATGCAGATCCTGGAAAATGCTAAGTTACAACATTTACTATACTACGTTTGTACTAACCACTAGTAAATACGTGGGATCCTTTTTTGAAATTTGCAATAATAAAGTAATGAGTCACCATGATCTTAATCACCATGATCGTACTCTTTTATTTACAGTAGTATTAAAATAGTATGAAAAATGCAGTATAGTATCATTACTCTTGATAGCGTTTAGAAAGATGAAAGAGAGGAAAACATCTTGTGCTCCCAAAAAGTAACATGACGAGAAGTGCGTAAGCGTTTGGAGATAGGATCCCAACATCGATATTCTTTGTGTTCGATTCCATAGCCTAGAAAGCAACAAAGACGTGCATAGCCTAGAAAGCAACAAAGACGTGCACGCGGGTCAAGTTTTGTGCGCTTATGAGGTTGAAGAAATACGAAACAAGCGCTACCAAAAACTCGTAACAGATGATAATTGGGATTACTTCCAAATAAACGTTCATAAGGAGAAATGTTACCGATAGTGGGAGATGGAACATGATTAATAGTGTAGACAACAGTAAGAGCTACTCCCCAAAAAAAACGCCAGACCGGATGAAGAGATAAGCAAGGCACGTAAAGTGTCAATAATAAGACTTTGCTTACGTTCTGCTTGTCCATTTTGTTGAGACGTCCTTAGACAAGAACGTTGCATAATACTTCCTTATTGTGAAAGAAAGTCTAGAAATCTAGAATCTCGATATCTCATGGCATTATTAGTTCGAAGCGTTTTGATTTTACAGCAAAATTGAGTCTGAATCATGGTAGCAAAAGTAGAATAGATTGAAAATAATTCAGACTAACGTTTGAGGAGATAAAGCCATGTATAACGAGAATAGTCATCCATAAAAATCACAAAATACTTAGAACCACCCATAGTAGTAATAGGAGAGGGGCCCGAAGTATCTGAGTGAATTAAATCAAATGATGCGGAAGAAATTGAATTATTGTCATTAAAAGGCATGGCATGATGTTTAGCAAGGTAACAAGATACACATTCAACATCAACCTCACTAACATACCCTAGATGACCATTCGAAATTAAAGATTGCTATCTAGGCAATGAAACATGACCAAGGCGAGAATGCCAAAGACTAGAGGAAATAGATGCCGCCAAAGACTAGAGGAAATAGACGCCGCACGTGTAGCAAGAAAACCACTAGGAATTTGAAGAGATACAAGTTCGAACAAGCGACCCTCTTTACGGCGGGTCCCAATGATCTATCCCGTATTTGGATCCTGCACATGACAACCACTATGAGTAAAATGCACATCAAGTACAAGGTCGCATAATTGTCCAATAGAAATAAGATTTAAGGTAAGCTTGGAAAGTAAAAAAGTATCTGACAAAGATGATGACGAAGTAGATATATCTCCTATGTGACTCACATGCACAGATGTGTTATCAGCAGTATTAACATTAGGAGCCTGAGAGGCAACATGTTCGGACTTAAAAAAAGTAGAGTGAAGAGTCATGTGATTACAACAAGCAGAATCAAAATACCAATTATTGGAGGAACCTGAAGCAATGGGCAAGGCAGAGGAATAGGGTATACCAGAGGTAGCAAGGGTGAGAGCTTGCTTAAGTGTTTTAAGATCAATTCGATTAAGCAAGACCCCAATGTCCCTTGGAGTGGATTGTGAAGTTCTCGAAGAGGAACCCTCAGTGGTAGCCACAGTGGTGCGATTTTCAGGCTTGATTAATGTGGTTTTTCGTCTCGTTGATTGTATGGTGGCATGTTTCTGCTGCAGTTTATGACAGTCAGAAATTAAATGATCAGGTTATGACCAGGTTTGCGACAATAATTACAATGCATGATCTTTTGCTGCGAATTTGAAGAAGGCAAAGCAAGGACAACATCAGATGGCGTTGGATTCCTTTTGTGCCTTAATGTCGCAAGATGAGTTTCTTCAGATAGCAACTCAGGGACCACTGATTCAAGCATGGGTAGAGGATCCCGAGGAAGAAGAGTGGCACGAACAGACTCAAAACACATTAGTGAGAGACATGAGAAACTGCATGACTCGCATACTATCACGATAATAATGAAAAGTGCAGCATCCTCGTGGTGCACCAATATATTTTTTGTTTTAGGCTCAAGTTACATAAGAATAAAATGAAATGAATAAAAAGAAATATGAAATTGTAGCAACAATGGCCTAGAATCATGGCAAACCACGATTCTCTGAGCACAAATATTATAGAAGTAATTATCAATCAAAGATTCTCTCAAATCAACATTAAATCCCAGAATATTGTGGTAATAAATTATGGACATGATTCATAATATTTTACCATAATATTTGCCATCAACTCTAATGTTTAATAGTAACTATTGCGTCGGTACTATAAGAAAAAGTATATAATATTTCATAAAAGAGCGACACACATAATATTAATTCACCAAAAGAAATCGATGGTATTTGAGAAATGTTGAATCCAACCGTAAAAGAATAAAAATAAATTGCACTAAAATACCCTATGTTTTACTCATTTAGCACTTATATATCCTCAATTATTTTTCGAGCATTTATATACCTTGAGTTGTTTAAAATTAGCACTTTAGTACCCTCTATTATGCAAATGTCAAAATTTTCACACAAAAGTTCTCATATAACATTCACATATTAATTTTGGAGATTTTTAGTCATTAATATTTGTTAAATTTACTGTTAATCCTACCCATATTCTAATTTTAACATATTATGATTCTATTTGAAAAATAAAATTTAGTTAGCTTTAACAAGAAGTTCAAAGAAATTTAATAGTTAGGAAGTTATAAAATTAGTATATGAATACTATAAGAGAACTTTTAGTGAAAATTGTTTTAAAAATTGAATACTACTAACTCCATTACAAATTAATCTCATACTACTTTTCCAAACACACTGTTAAACCATAAGGAACAAAAGTATAAGATCATTCTTCTTAAAATGCTATAAAGGTTGATGAATTATCAATGAGCGATTCTTTTGTTTCTAGTAGTATAAATATAGTTTGAAAATTTATAGTCTAATTATCACTACTCATAGTTGCTATGATGAGCATCTTGAAGAACTTGACAAAAGCATGATCACAAACAACATGAGTTTGGACAAACAAAGAACAAGTCACCACATACTAAATGATGTCAATCCACCCATCATCAATCCAATGATAAAAACAAAATGTATGATGTAGGTCATCACAATTGATTAGCACCGATCACTCCCGAGTAACATGTAAATCACCTTTAACTCGATAAGATTGACATAAGATCCATAGAATTGGTAACATCTTAAATAAGCTAGCTTCTAAGCTCAATTTATAGGGTTTTAGGTTTTAAAAACTAGCTTATAAGCTCATCTAAAATAAACTAGACTTAACCAAGTAAATGAACATTTGTGACGAAAGATTTGAAAACAAGGTGATAGATCACCAAGAGAAAAAAAAGGAAAAACGAAAAAGAGATCTTAGAATTGAAGACATTAAAATAAGCTAGCCTACCCACTTAAGATTATTTAAATTGCGCAGAAGAACTACCACATGAGGTTAAAAAAAAAAAAAAAGGTGATAAACTCCTTGTGCTATTACCAATTCATGAATAGACCACCCTCATACTTCTATTGTTGTATAAGGACTTTCTAGATTCTTAGTTTTGAGGCCATGTTTAGCAACTTTGGATTATAATCAACTTAGCTTATAATTCATAAATGGCTTGTAAGTCAAGTGGATATAATCCAACGTGTTTGGTAAATTTAATGGACTAGAATCCATTTTTAATAGTAGAGTGTTTGACAAATGAGTGGCTTATAATCCATCTTTGTTTTTAAAATGACTAAAATGTGGTTGAAGATAGAGAATAAATTGTTTTTGAATTTTCTTAAATATTCAAGGGTATAGTGGTTATTTACTTGGTCAAACTATGTGGCTTATAAGCCACCAAAAAAATAAGCCGGGTTACCCTAGCTTATATTATTTTGGCTTATAAGCTAAAAAAAGTGTTTGCTAAACATGTCCAGTGGCTTATAAGCCACTCTGACTAATTCCCAAACATGCTTTTAGTTTTTCCATTTAAATTAGTTAAATGTAATACTCATTATGCAAGTTTATAGTAAATGTATCACTCTATGAAGCTCATATATTTCACTTTATGAAACCCAATCTTAACGCGAAAATAAATGATTTGAGAAATCTGGAATCTATCTGCAGCAATACGGGGTCAATCCGCAACTAATTTCCCTTGAAAATAGCCAAGCCTCGGTTCCTTAGACGCACGCCGGTCTCTTGAAAGCACCGCCGCCTGGATCCACGTCCGCGGGCGGAGCCGCCGCCACCAAGCTCAGCATCTTCCTCCTTTTTCTCAGATCCCATCATCTCCTCTTTTTACAAACCAAGGTAACGTCTCCTCGTAGTGATCTCGTCAAAACTCGTCCATTTATCTCTCTTTATTCTCTAATGCCTTCTTTGTGTTTGTGTAAATGCCACAACTTGGGAAATTGCATTAGAATGCAAGAATGACTTCTTCATTATGAAATTGGAGAATTGGAAATAACGGATGTCAATCAATTTAGTTATGATTTTTGATTGATTTCATAGTTGTTTCGCTGTCCAATTATAACTTTTTTTTTTCAAGAACACTATTTAATTGCATCATTACATTTTGAATCCTTATTCCTCATCTTTGAGATGCTAACCGCATACATATCAAGTTAATATTTGAGGTAATTATTTTCCCGCAGGTGCTACTCGCTCGTAGGTTTGCACAATGATACGACCGCCTTTATATTCCGGTGCTCCACCTCTGTTGCCAGCAATGCAACCTCAATTACCTGCAATGCAAACTGTTCAGGCTCCTAGCAGTTCCTTTTGGGATGCTGATAATGTCAGGAACCATCTAAGAAACTTACAGGAGACCGTTTATCTCGCGAAAGCACTGTATGTTCTTTCGTCGTGTTTAATCTTATATCTTCTCCGCATGTTGGTTTTGTTCATTTTAACTTGGAATTCTGGCAGGCAGAAAGAACTGGAGGAAATTAATCTCATTAGACAGTCAAACGAAAACAATGCTTCAGTTGGAGACTCTTTTTGTGATAACCCGTCAGAAAAGAATTCCTCATCATCTGCAAATGATTTACCTCTGCAAGTTCCTCATATGCTTAAACAGAAGAGGATCGGTTTAGATACGCAAGAGTCTCTTTCATTAGAGGCTGCGCGTTTGTTAATTTCGAGCCTCAGGGATCAACTTGTTCCTTTCAGTGCTGTTACAAGTGCAACAAGTTCATGGGAGGAAAAGTCACTGGTGGTGAGATTAGCTCAAAAGCTACAAAAAGGCAAAAGAAATAAGCGTTGGAAGAAGAAGAAACGAAAACGTGTGGCAGAACTGCTGCGTAAGGTTGTCAATTTCTGATAAATTAGATCTTTTGCGATCAATTTGCGTAGAAAAATCTTGATGTGCATGGCGCGTTCGTTACAACACTAAAATGTGATTTTTTTTTCCTCCTGCTATCTGTATCTAAATTTATGCTTATTGAGTGCTATTTTCTTCTGCAGGAGCGTGAGAGTTATAATAAAGCTGATCAGGATGCTGATGAATGGAGAGCTAGGGAGATCGCCAATGACATTGCAAAACGAAAGGTATTGTTGCTCATTACTGCCTAAGGCTCACTATTCTTTACTATAGCTCATTATTCCTGGTAAAATAGGGATAACTTAGTTACTGCTGGTAACTAAACCTGTATCCATATTTAACATTCTTGTTTTATACACCTCAGTGGAAATGGTCTATAAATTATGTTTACAGAAATAAGTTTCAAGCACTGCAAGGGCGAGGCTCCATCTGTCTTTCCCTCACAGAACCCAAACTGGTGGGTTCGCATACAGTGACTGATATATGTACCGTATGAGTGTTTCATATCTGTGTGGTTGCATCATAGATGAAACCTAATGTCTTAAAGTAGTTGCCAAGCTGCATTGACTTGAAGGATTGCCTTCTTCTACTTTAAACCTTTCAAGATGCAATATGATCCCTTTATTTCAAATTTTCTGGAAATTGCCCCTTATTTTAATTTCCTTTATCCCTCTTCACCTTTTAGAATATATGGCTCATCTTCCATTATTGATACGTGCAGTTTACAGAGGCAAGTTATAATCAGATGGGAGGATAGAAGTTTGAAAATACAGTTTTATGATTTTGGGTGGTGTTTTGGATGATGAGGGTGGGAGATTATGGAATCATCCATTATGATTTTCACTATGCAAGCAAACATTTGATAAACGAATACAAGGAAGGGACTACTTCATTCAATTAGGGTATCATAATGGGAACATCTAAGTATTTTAGATGAAATGGATGGCTGCAGATGGCCATGAAGCTAGTGCTAAATGTATGTTTAAAGCTTTTCCTAGTCATGGTTTTTCTCTTTGCGTGATACTTTCAGGCAGTAGTATACATTATCATTTTGGGTGCTCGCAACTTGTTTGTTTCTTATATTTTATGGGTTCTGTAAATTGTAATAACATTATAGCATTCAAGTAATTTCCATCTGATGACCATTTATCTAAGTGGCATTAGTTGTCCTGATCCGTACTATTTACATTGGAGATATTTACTTCTTCATTGTATCATCTGCTAGCTCATATCATTTTGTTGATGCCAAGATCTTACGATTAATATAAAGTTTGTATATTCTGATTATCTTGTTGAAGATTAACCATAGATTGGCTGTTCTAGGTGGAAAATATGAAGGCGATTGCAAAGCTCAAAGCTAATGAGGACAGAAAAAGACTCGAATCAGAGGTCAGAACTTTGGTCACATGTTATCTCAGTACTTTGATGTTGATTTTCAGCTCCATATGCACCAGTATTGTACCTTAGTGAACATTATGTACATATTGTCTCTTCTACTGCTTCTTTGTACTTTTTTAAATTGACCTCAGTTATGCGAAAAATTATTCGCAAAGATATGTATGTCAGTTGCACAAAGAGTTCTTACTTTATCTATATGCATCTTATAGTTTATGGATCCCACATTATAAGCGTTTTCTCTTTGAACACGATATGCTCCATTGTAGGATTTACGATGAAATATGATGAGCACTGTGGCCCTTCAGTTGTTAAATCTGAGTTAAAGATTTGTTTTTTGTCAGATAGATTTGTTTGTGTTCTTGAATTTATGGTGTTGAGTTATGAGTTTTCTTTTGAATTCAACTTCAAGCCTGTCATCAAGTGTAGGTAAATTATGAACTTATTACAAAGCGGTAATAAGTCCTTATTCATTTATGAAAAATGTGGATATACACTAAGGTAGCAAATGAGTTCATCTGTAGGAGATTAGAGGTTACTCCTATTGAGGATAGAATGAGAGAATCAATTGAGATGTTTTGGTTATGTGCAATGAAGGCAGCTAAAAAAGAGGAGAACTGATAAGGTCACGGTTAATGGGACAAGTAGGACAAGAAGTAAGCCTAAGAGAACTTGGTTGGAAGTTGGAAGTAATTAAGAAGGATATAATAATGGTCAACTTGATGGAGAGGGATAGCCCTTAATATATAAGCTGAATGCAAGAATAGAATTCATGTAGCTAACCCTAAACATTTGTGGTAAAGGCTTTATCTTTTGGTATTGTGCAGTCTGAGAATAATGGAATAGATTTTGGTCCTCTTTGTGTGCTTTTTCTTTTTTTTCTTTTTTTTTGTTCGTTGTTTTTGTTAAGAAAAATTTCTCATAACTTTTCTTGCAAGAGTAACTAACAACTTTTATCAATCAATAGTATTTGTATTGCTTATACAATTTGTGCTTGAAATGCCAACCATAAATACTTTTTCAGTTTACCTCCTACTAGTCGAGCAATGAACTATTAGCATACTTCACTCCATATGTTTGTTAGTGTCTCTTCTAGGGTACTCATTATTCTGACATAAATGCTCTTAACTATTCATCTTGATAATTTTGAATGTGCTTTCTTCCTTTCATCAAACAACCACTTTATACTGATGGTGAGCAGCTCCTTTCCCCCTTGAATGAGCTTCCTTAAGAGTGTATACAATTACGCAACAGCAGTACCACCAACAACAAAGCTTTCATCTAAGCTTTTGAGCTAGGCTACATATATCTTCTTTGTCATATCTAAAATGTTGGACAGTAATGAAAATATCCAAATTTACATTTTACTTTCATGTACTATTCTTCTTAATTTCTTCCTAAACGTTGATGGGTCTTTTGAAATGTTTGTTAGTTTCCTCGAAAATATATCACTTATGACAATCTCTTGAGTTTTCAGCTTGAGCTTGTCCTGGTCGTGGAGAAGCTGCAGGAACTTCGTTCCATCAGAATTCAGAAGTTGAAAAAACAAGGCATGAATTCTTTGTTGGTATCTTATTATTGTTCACATTTATCATTATTTCAAAGTCCTAGTCATGAACAAACTCTGATTTCAATGGTTCTCTTGTTTGATATGAAGAGTATTTATTAAATCCTATCATTGATACAAATTAACTTGATTATTTATTTTCCTTAGATAAGCCTATATTGCTGACATCACATGTAGCATTCTTACACCAAGATGGAAGCCATGCAATCCGTATAACAATGTTAAAACCAGTTTCAATTCTATTACCTTAGTATGTGATTGCTCATATTGCTAAAGTTAGAGGTGGAATGCTCAAAAGTGTCACATTTTCCGCTGATATTTGTGGTCCCTTGACTTGGTGATTCACTGGATGGAAGAGAAAAACCTCAGAGAGACGTCTTGTCTTCCATAGCTTGGTGTGCCTTTTCGGGCTCTGATGTTGGATTCCTTTCTTTCTTTCTTTCTTTGTTTTTTTTTGGGTGGGAGGGAGGGGTTTGGAGGTTTGCATGCATGATAATCGTGGTTGATAAATACTTTCTTTTCTTCCCTTCTTTTCAAAGAGTTCAGCATATTGAACTATATACAGCATTATTTCAGAAAAATGTGCTTCCATGTCTCTTTGCATATATTGTTGCTCGTCTTATTGGTTGTTGTCTACATCTTGATGGTGGCTGATATATACCTTTCTTCCGTAGCAAATGACTTTTTGGATATATAAGATGTTGAGACTTTTTTTGTGCTTTTTGGATCTTGTAGTACTAAACCGCTCTTCTTATGATTTTGCTCTCTCTCTTCTCCATCTAGAGTGTAATATTTTACTTGTAAGTCACGTGTTCCCTTCTGTCTTCCTCGTCATTCTCCTCATCTTCACCCTGAGTTGCTGCTTTTTCCTACTTTACAGCTGATGGCTGATGGGAATCAGAGAAGATTTTATTGAAAGAATAAAATGTGGAAGGATATTTTTGGATTTATTTTGATTCCATGTGATCTTTAGGTTTGATATTATGATCCTCTGTGATCTTTAGGATTTTATTTTGTTTAGGATTTTATTCTATTTCATAATTAGTTGTCTGTTTAGTTTTCGTTTAAGTAGGATTGTAATCTCAGAGAAAGGACAGCTGATGATTTGTGATTTTATGAAACGTTTCTGTGAGAGAATCCTACTGGCATGTGAGTTGCTATTTGTTATTGCATGTGTGTTGCAAAACTTATTGGCATGCAAGTTCCCAATCCTACCCATCCATACAACCCTACTTTTAATGTCAGCCCTTGATCTGAAATCCAAAGATAACCTTAACTCAAATTTCCCTCAGCCACCTCCCTCTCTCTGCTCTACTTACAGTTCTACCTCCGACCACGACGCCGATCAGTTCTACCTCCCCTCTTGCGATCCCTCCATCATGACTGCATATCTGTCTTCGCTGCCAGCATTTCCTGATGTCTTCGACCCTCATCAGAGCCTCAACCTTGACCTCCTCCTCCTCCGACTTCTACCTCGACCCTCAGACATTCTGACAGTCCATTCAGTTCATACATACAGCAGCGAACACTCCATCTCGATCTGAACAGGAACTTTCTGATTTATAATTACCGATATTTGAGTGTATTTTGGCTACCTGTGTGATTGTTTACAGGTACTTGGTAGAATCAACCTCAACTGTTGGATATTATAGCTTTATCTCAATCCTGTAGTTCATACCCAATTCTTTGCATTGCAAAGAACCGTCAATCTTAGTCTCTATTCAGATCTGAAACGCTTTGGGTATGAGTTGTTCACTCTTTCAGGTGAATTCTAACCATGCTCTGACTACAACTGATACTCTTGCATCTCTATTGATCTAAAGAAAACTCTTAATTATTTTGATTATTGTTATAACTTGGATCTTGTTGCATGGGTACTCATCACATCTTCTAGGTTGCATCTGTATTTAGTGATTGATCATTAGAATTTGCATTCATATTTTGTTGCATACATTCAGTTTGACCCCATATTTCATTTCATCCACGTCCTTGCTTGGACTCGTATTGCATTGGTGATCTCTTAGCGTCTTGTCCTGCATCAACACCTTTGGTATGAGCGGGGTTTCAACTTTCAAGTTATATCTCACCATCTAGAGTGTAACATTTTGCTTATGAGTGACGTGCTCCCTTCTGTCTTGCTCGTTATTCTCCTCATCTTCACACCTTTTGCATAAGTGAACTTCCAAGTTAGCATGTCCCGTTTGTGGAGAGCTCTGGTACTTGTTGAAGAGCTCATTCTACCAAAGGTAGTGTGTCAACTGAAACAAGAAGTAAATGCAGGCTCTGATATCTTGTAAATTCTGATTTATAATCGGAAGAGAAGAGCTCATTCCCTCTGATTCGCTAGAGACAGATACAATATGCAGTCTTAACTTAAAGAATAGAAAAGGATTCATATTAATTGATTGGGCTTGATCACATAGTGGTTTAAGCTTCCAAACAAATGTACCCATCTGAAATTGCAATAATTGAAATTAGCATGACCAAGTCAAAATTAAAAAAAATTGAAAGAAAAATCAAGTTGATAATTTATTTGGCAGTTAAGCTTGATCATAATATGGTTCGTGCTCAAATCCTTTTAGAATTATCAAATTATACCGCTTTTTAATTCCATTGTCATAACATCTCCAAATCTAAACTCTGTACCTTAGTGCAATATTACCAGACAGAAGGGTAGGAAGTTAGAAACATTATCAACCAATGCATTTACTTTATGAAATTTGTTGACCTTTGATACCTTTGCAGGTTACTTTCTCCCAGAAGAGGATAATAAGTTTCTCGAGCGTGTGCAAGCTGCTGTTGAAGAAGAGGAGCGGCAAGCTGCTGCTGCAGCTGACACAGCTGCTGCTAAGGATGCTATTGCCACAGCTGAGTTATCTCAGAAAAGTATTCTTGATACGAGCTGTCGACTAAGTGACAACAAAGGCGAGGAATCATCAGATAAAGACCTGTTCAATGAGATTGAAAATGAAAGAAGCTCAGGCATAGACATGAACCTGAAGGCTGACCCACAGAAAAACGAAGGACAAGTATCTGCAAGCGGTTATGACTCTATTGTCAATCTGCCATATGAGTTTTATCATTATTATCATGGAAGCAGCAATGATATGGGAACTCTAATCGAGGTAATTTCTCTCATGAGGGTTCTTCCTGGTATCATATATGGAAAACTCCTACGTCCTTGATGGTAACTTACACCACCTAATCACTTGAGTGACCAATAGACAAGTATTTTGACTTTGGATGGCTTTGTGACCAACATTAGATTTCATGTCTTAGAGGTGGTCGATAAGTTAAGTGGCACTTGAATGCGAGCAAGGTCATAGATTTTCGTTCTTATTAATGTCGGTAGTTATAAGTATGGTTTCTTTGTCACATCTTCAGCTTTTTCATTCCCAGAACCTTGCAATTTGATCTCCTGTTGTTGCAGTCTATTTTGATCTCTGACCTTTATTGTTGCATGTTGTTTACTCTTTTTTATTGCAGTCTATTTATCTTTATCTATGTTCTGTCATCCCCATATGGTATTCGTTTTTCTTTTTCATCTCAGAACTTACAGTTCCATTTATCTTTTGTGCAAGATTTCTGTTGTGGAATTTAACATCACAACTTTGCAGGTTCTTTTCCTTTGTAAATGTGGATGATGTTATATCTTTCTTTTTTTCTTCTCCCTCTTTCTTTTTTGAGTGTGATGGTGGATCTGTGTGTTTTTTTTTCCTTGGGTGGGGTAGGAAGTTGGTCAGGGTAAATTTGTAATGTACAAAAGGGTTTGGGAAGGCTTTAGTAGCAAATAAATGTATGCAAAAACCTAAATTCTGACTGTGCATCATTAACTAGTCTCCTTAAAAGTCCTGCAAACCAAACATAGAAAGCTGTGAAACTGATAACTGAGAAATTATCTAACCCTCTGACTCATGTGGGTGGGAGATGGTAACTTTTAGATGTCATAGCGTGGAGGTTTTTGGTCACCTCCTATACAACTATTTCAAACTATTTGATTCCTGATAATTATCAAATAGTTTGGTACTTGGTCTTCAAAATATTTGTTGAAATCGACTTAGAAGGACATTCAAGATTGAAATAGTAGTATGGTCATTTTGCTAAGATTGTTATGTAGAGGTCGGATCATGCCAAAGAAGATAACAAAGATCAATTGATGATGATGGTCTCTTAAGGCAAAATGACTATCCTACTTTTATCAACAAAGATCAGATTTTAAGTCAAAAATAAATAAAAGAGAAGAAAAATAGAAATAAAAGTAAAATCAGAAAATAAGCAATGCATACAATGAATAGTACATGAGTTGCAATTATTAAAAGTAAATCAGCAGATGAGCATCTATCTCTGACCAAAGAGGTTAAAAGTAGGGTATCCACACTGTTCAATGATCTGAACTGAATTAAACTTAAAAAAAAAATCATCTCTTTTAGGAACAATTAATGCATGAAAGGTGACTTTCTGAACCATTTTCTTTAGCCTTCCTTGAATCTGATTCTGATCATGTAAGAGAGTAGAATGATTGTCCATTAGAGGTTCCTGGATTCTGATCACGTTATGGTGGATATTTTTGAACAATTTGAAGTATATAAAATCATCTGTTAAAATTTATTCTGAGATTTTGTTATCTTTGAAGGTCTTGTTGCTGGTGAACAAAAGTTTTCATTTTCATGCATAACCGATCTTTTTGAGCTTTTGTTGTAATCTTTGAAGATCTTGTTGCTGATGAACGAAAGTTTCATTTTCATGCAAAAATGCAAATTTTTTTCGAACTATGAATCATTTTGATTTAATTGAATATAATTAGCATGGCTACTTACATCTATAGCGATTTTCTCTACTTACAAATAATATTGTTCTTTTCAAGTTTCCTATCTGCTTTGTTATTTCATGTTCTCTAGCAGTTTTTCTTAGTCAATTGCATGCTATAGCAGATGCTTGTTTAAGTTTACTTCAAGTTATGCAAATGATATTATCAACTCTATTATTTATTCTTTTTTGTGCTTTTGGGAAAAGTTTGTATTTTCCTTGTTTATTTAGGTATCATCACTGGTAGGACTGTAAGTAATAATGGCCCTCTAAGGTAACCAGAACAAGTTTTCCATGTTCTTCACCTTAGAAACTTTTCTTGAAATTATTGTGTGATTTCAAAGAGTTCTGTCAGTTTCATGTGTATTCTTTCCTGTTTCTGAATTCTCTGTCTGCAGGTCAGAAGAATGTGGGATGCTTACATCAGACCAGGAGGAAGGTGTGCATGTATATCTAGAAAACATGAATACTTTTTACTTGACCTATGTAATTTTCATTTGTACTTTTAGAAAACAGAATTCTTGTTAATTCATTTTGTTATTCAAAATACAGTCTGGGATAAGTTTCTTTTATGGCCTTTCTTTCTACACATGCCCTCTGCTTAGCCATTATAATTAGTTATTCAGACATCTCACAGTATTTTATAAAATAGTCCTGTTTCTTTTTCTCTTACTTCCTGTAAATATCCTTAAAGGCGTGTTCAATGTAGGTGGTTATGGAGCCCAAGTCACTTTCAGCATAATCACTTACTTTTTTTAACTGTTGTGAAACTAGTTTCTTAAGAATTGGTCTCTGGGGCATTTAAAAGGTTCATCGTGGTTTCAACTTGTTTGGCTACTCTGCTTAGGCCTGATTAACGCACTCGACCACCCTCACATTTCTATTCTGTTTTTCCCCTCTCTCCTATTTTCTTGGTACGTTTCCCTACTTTTAAGGAGTTTATGTTCCAAAATAATATGCCGGGAGTAATAAAAAAGTTCACTCTTACAACAATTTCGTTTTAAACTCACTCCCATTATCTCCTAACCATATGCCATACTTTCAGTTATAGTTATAAAGAGTGAAATTGGACTTATGTGGTAAATCTGATCATCCACTTTGTTCTAAGTCTTCCATGCTGCTCCCCTGTCAATTTCCATTTACAACTTCAAGCCAATTGCTTCCAATGTGTTTTTTCCTCTGTTTTCTTCTAAAAAGTTAGCATAACAATCTTTTTCATGTAAAATTATGGTAACTTGCACTAGTTTGCACTATGTTGCTCGTCAATAGTCCCTGCTCATGAATGGTCTCCGTAGACCTTTAATGATTCTACTTGTTTAGAAAATGAAGGAAACATGTAAATTAGGTAAAGAACTAAGATTGAATGATTCTCTAACAATCAACAAAAGCTAGGACCATCAGGCGGCTGATAAGGGTTCAAATTCTTGAGCAGCTGCCTAGGCGCCTATGAAGCGGATACTTAAGCTTTCTGCTTATCTTTTTCACTATTTTAACACATGGGTGGCATCGACGAGAACTCTAACGCTGAAAATTCAGACATTTAATTAGGTTAATATGCCGGAAAATTTCTAGTTGTGATACCCAGTTCGAAAGTTATCTAGCCATCTGCAAGGTAAACAGGGATTGGGTGATACTTTCTGATGACTTAATATTACATAATAATCTTCCTCCTCATTGACAAAGCCTTTGTCTAATCATAGTGGAGATTTGGTATGGAGTATAACATAAAGGTGAAAAAGCTTTGCAAATTAATGAACCAATTTTTTTCCAGTGGTTGTCTAATATCCACCTTCTATAGATTGGTGTCAAATTCTCAATCAACAACATTGTAAGAGGGGCTCATACCATACAAGCTCGAAAACCAGCTGGCCAGTGGATAAGCTGCAAGCTTACCTTTTCTGGTTGTGTAGTTTACATGAATGCACCCAAGGAGACAACTTCCAGATTCCCATAGATTTAAATAGATTATATGAGATGAACGTGATATGATTTGCTAGGTACGACCCACATCATCTTTGAAGCACATGTGCACTACTTTATAAATCGCACTTTTATATCTTTTCACTAGCCTTCATTCTCATGAATCTCATGCAAATCTCTTCTATATCTGTTTCTTAGCTTCTTATGGTTGGAAATTGCATGCAGCCGGATACCTGGTCACTGGGTTCAGCCAGCACCACCTGCAAATGAGGTTTGGGCATCTTATCTTGTTGACCCTAAGTAATACATGATTGGCGTGAGCATGTGGCTCTACTTCGGTATCCTCTCTTTGGCTTCTTATGAAAGCTTCTTCTCAAAACTCAAGGTATGGCAAGACTTCGAGAAGTTTAAATTTTTGTTTCAATGCTGTTGATATCATAAAATTGTTAGTTTCTGAACTGATGCAAGAAAGTTTCTCTAGAAAATTGTAAGCAGGTTGTGTATATACTGGTATGAGTAAGGAAAATTGGCTTAGATTAGCTCAAGTTATGTGAGATTGGAAGTGACTAAAATTGTTTATAGTATTCTTATTTTATAAATCTTACACTTAGATTGTCTCGCCTACAACTACAACAACAAAGCCTTTATCCCAAATTTTTGTGGTCGGCTGCAGGAATCTTGTTCTTCTATCCAAACCTAAACTTGGCTTATTAGTCTTTAGTTTGGTTTGTCATGGACAATACTAAGAACATGAGTCCTTTAGTACCGTTAGGCTGGTGGACTTAATTTGTCCCAAGACATAAAACTGGATCATGACCTGATCAATACGCAGACCACTCTCTAACAAATGTGTATATATTAAAAAGTTAGATACGCTCATATTAGACTGGGTAGGATCTGGGTTTGATTTATATGGCCCGACCTTGACACAAACCATTGCTTTATGGGCAAGGATGATTAGTGCATAGTTTGCCAACCTAAACTTGGTTTCTTGTCCCCAGTTGGGTTTGTCATGGTCAATACTAAGAAAATGAGTCCTTGAGTACTGCTAGGCTGATGGACTTCAATCTAACTAGCCTGCACGATTGAACTCTACAGCTCATGTTTACAGAAAATATATTTTTATAGTTAGCGAATTCTGGTAATTAGTGTTTCGAGAATAATTATTGCAGGCATGAGGATTGGGATTCAGCTTGAAGATTCTTTTTCGTTCTTATTTTCCTTGGATGAATGAAAAAAAATGCTTTTATGCCAAATGTAGGTTAGTTGGAGATGCTCTTTATTGGTGAAAGAATAATTGCTACCATGGTTATGCATGATGATTTGTTTAGCACATATATCCACTCTGCTGCCTCTCTGTTAATTCATTATCACCACTACCATGATCATCGTATCCACTACCTTTGTCATTTGTGCCAAATGCTCCGTCACAATCACATCTCCCTTAACATCTTTATTGTCTAAGCTCCTATATTCTTTATCAGTAAATCTGAAATTATTAAAATAGATACAAAGTCTTTCTCTCTCCTGGAGACAGGGGAGTCCATAGTAGAACCTGTTTTATCACTGGATGAATCAATATCTCCAATAACATCACTATGTGACAAAGAAGCAGATGCTGTCCTCACCCAAAGAAATTAATATCTGCCTATCCATATAGTTGAAATAACTCCTTGATGAGATCATTCTACGTCCTTCAAAGTCTTAATTGTCACTAATTTAGCCGTCATTGACCTTCCCTTCTACAACCCACAGTCATTTCCATCTTTGGATATGATCTTTCTACTTATCGAGTTGTCACCAGAAGAATATGCTCCTTTCTAGTTGTTCCCTCCTAGAAGACAAGCTTGAAGGAAGTACAATTGTTGTGTTGCAAATTGTGATGAAGCAATTTAAATTTGGGTTATTTGCATAATACCCTTTAAACCATGAGTATTTGCGAAATACCCTCCAAATCTCAGTATTTGCACAAAACTACCCCTCAAAACTTCAAGATTGGAAAAAATTACACTCAAAACAATTAATCATCAACTTTGATAAGCTAATTTGTAATCGCCATGTAAAAATTATCAACAAAATAGTCAAATTTTTAGCATCAAGTTGATGATTTGTTGATTTTAAGGTTTTTTTTTTCACAAAGTTGATGATTTGAGGGGTGTTTTGCAAATACTAAGATTTGGGGCTATTTTTGCAAATACCCATGATGTAACGGGTATATATGCAAATAGCCCTTCAAATTTACTGAAAATATCGTGCATGTTTTCATATCACTCATCAGGGTATGTCATTGAGATTTATACAACACATAAGGTCAATCAGGATCGTGTACTATTGGTCATTTGAGAATGTTAAAAAATCTTTTGATTATCACCTAAATTTAGTATGGTGAGGTTTTAAAGGGAGAAAAATTGACGGGGATCAAGAAGTCAAAATAAAGTTTATTTCTAGAATTTTATTGTTTAGCTGTTTGTCTTCAGATATTTCTACTTGATCTGTAGGATTTCAGAAGTCCTTGAGTCCTAGGAGTGAATGGTGATCGAATAATTATCGAGTAGTTCAGTATTTGTATGTATTTGATTGAAAGGTCATTTAAGAAACAAATATGAGCATTCACATATTTGTTTATCAAATGGTTGTTTAAAATTTACACCCTTACAGTCTATGTTATTATACACATGATACATATAATATTATTTGAATATTTTTAGAGACATAATATTTCCAAATAAATTTTAAAACCAAAATATTCAAATTATAGAGTTATATTTCATCTTATAGAGTAATAATTTTGAATTAGAATTAAAATGCCATTCATAAATAAATTTTAATCAAATGAAAGTATCCCTTTAGTGAAATAACAGACATCTTCTTAATCGATTTTATAACCGTAGATTGAGTATTAAGTCAGATCATCATATTTTAATGTTTGACGGTTTTCAATGATTATTCAAAGATATTCACATTTGAAAGAAGAAGATCTGAATTTGAGTTCGAGTGCAAACGGGAAGATTTTAAATGAATACCAATGTGAATGCCTCAATATTCAATTTGATTCGTTTGCTTCCCTACTGTGGATCATAAATTTTTTTTTTCAGGTCAAGCGCATGTCAATAGGTTTTCCAATCCAGCTATCTGTGTACGTATTATCTGTAGACCTAGTGTGGTGAATTGCAAGTGTTGTATTCTATAAAAGTATATTACATAAATAGTATACATTAATCATAACTCAAATTTAGCGATTCATCATTTTGCTGGATTTAGGGCTTTCAAATAGGATTTCAAATCAGTTCAAACTATTGTTGTTGATAGGCTAACTTTTTACTATAAAAGAACAAAATAAAATTTATTAAAAAGGAAGGTTTCACACCTTTTCATGAGAGTATTTACACCCTAGATTTGGCTTCACATGGATGATGGATTTCACAATCAAACCAGAAACTAATCACAAGTTAGTTGAACGAGGAAGATGCTTCTTAAAGAAGTCACATTTTAAGTTAATAATTCCTTATCAAGGAAAAGGCCCAAGAAATTTGTGTCTGAGAGAAAATAATGGGTATCATATGACATAAGAGGGATTCTACAATGACTGTTGAATCTCAAACAGGTGAATATAGGGGTTTTTTCTTTATTACTTAACTCTGTCCACCACACTTGGTTGAGATTCAACAACATCACTGTATATGAGAGAATTCTCTTATATGTCATGCGGAATTCATTACTCTCTCTCTATATATATGTGTGTGTGTGTGTGTATGTATGTATGTATGTATATATACACACACATATTTGTACATACACACACACACAAATATATGTGTGTGTGCATATATGTATATATATCTCTCTCTCTATACACACACACACACTATACACACACACACACGCACACATATATGTGTGTGTGTGTATGTATGTATATATACACACACACACACACATATATGTGTGTGTGTGTGTGTGTGTCTCATTGATTGAACTAGCATGGTGAACCGTGTGTTATATATGAAAGTATTACATAAATAGTATACAATCACTGTAACTCACATTTCAGACTATATTCTTAATATCAATAACGTCGTGTTCGATTTTAAAATGTAAATATGAATGCCTTTTACCTACAAAAATAGCAGATGCAGAGACCTCAACAAATCATAAAAGAAAGAACTACTCAAATAAAATCGGTTCTGGTGCATGTTCATCCTACTCTTTACTCTTAATAGGCATCCATTCCTACCCGAGCAAAAGATTTCATAAGAATGTTCGAAAGTATGATAGTTTTTTCATTCACCTCATTCAGAGCTAGTGCTAATAAAGGCATTGGCATCAGCAACAGACAATGTTTATACATTTCGAGCAGAAAGACAAATTTATCACTGTTTACTGGATTTGATATCAAGTACTGATAAACCCGCCTTTTTCCAATTGTATTTTTGTGACTCTGATAGTGAGCTTCACAATTGTTAGATAGCTTTTCAGTTTTAGTTAGATAAGGTTTTCAATTTTATAGAATATTTGATGTAATTTTTAGAGGTTTTGAAGTTATCTTTAGTGTTAGGCTTTTCTTATAGTACATGCATCCTCATAGATTAAGGGAGACGATGATTATTATTTGTATAAAAAGAAATTGATTCTGTGAGATATTTTTATGGCATGTGAGTTGCAAAATTATAGGTATATGAGTTGCCACTTGTCTTAAACCTTTAGTTTTGATCTCAGGAGTGGATCATGAAATTTTGATCAGGAGCAAGACCACAAGTATATGTTATTTTCATCTAAATATTAATGACGATAAATAAATAAATTTTATATATACACGCGCGCGCGCACACGATAGAGGTACCTTAATAAATTTTTTTATAATTGCTCCCCTCGCGTTTTCATAGTTTGATAATATTGTATGATTTTCTCATGGTCTATCTTGCAATATAAGTGATCACTGAACAAATTGAGAGGGCAGCGAGGTCTCTAAGAGGAGTCAAAGAGTTGAAGATCAATTTCGCAAAGGAGAGCGTGACAAATTGGAGAACACGAAGACCAGGAGGAATTTTAGGTTCGGCCGCAATTTGTTTCGTGAGGAAAAAGAGTCAAAGATGCCCTTCCACTTGGGATCTGTTTTGCGCAGAAGAAGAGTCGAAGACTCCCTTCATGTCACGATTAGTTTCGCGATAAATAGTCGTGAAATAGGAGCTGCTATATGCGGGAGGGTTTTGTTGGTATTTGTTCGTGCAGAAGAAGAGTCGAAGACTCCATGTCGCGATCAGTTTCGCGAGAAATAGCCGTGAAATAGGAGCTGCTATATGCGGGAGGGTTTTGTTGGTATTTGTGAATGACATGAAAAATTGAAGGGATGAGATTGCTTGTGGGGTAAAACAAGTTTTAACTATTTTCTAACAAGTTCTTTTAGCTATTTATTAAGTTAAATTTCCCAGGTTAGTGAGCTCAGATGACCCTATTGCCCCCATAATGGATCCACCCCTATTTGAATCTATCCACCAATTTAAACCCCTCATTAAATCTCCACCCCCAAATAAATACATCCTAATTTTAGTCCTCCAAATTCCTTGATGCTAGTTACTTCTAATGTGAAATGTTGTTCACTTGCCTTCAAACCTGAGTCCCCCTTAACTTGATTCTTTGTCGTGAGTGAAGCGCCCAGGCTTGATGACACCCGCAACTCGATCATTTCTTCTTCAATCGTGACTTCCATCACATCAGTGTCTTTGACTGCATCCAAGCTTCACCGCTCAACTCCGATGACATCTTGCAGCTCTATCAATTTCGAGATCCATCTCCGAATTTCTCGAACACTCAATAAAGCTCAGCCGATCCTCCATCTCGCATGAACTTCCTCTTCGATGAGTTCATAACCATCATGGCTTGATTGTTTTTTTAACTTAATCTTTTTTTGTGATTGTGAATTACAGATGCTTGATGAGGTGCATTTGAATCTATTGACTTCAAATATTATCTGTAATTGACGATTAATTAGTGAGAAAACAGTTCATCTCAAGCTTATACAGACATAAGTTTTTGGATATGAGTTTCTCATCTCTCAGGTGGATTTCTATTGATTAATATTGCATCTCTATATCTAGTAGCTTATGATTAGTCTAGTCACTGATATACTTTAGATCTTATTTGTTTGCATTACGTCACATATGTTACATTCTTATTTTAGTGAGTGACCGTTAGATTTGCATTACATCACATTGGTTACATTCCCATTTTGGTGATTGGCCGAATGTATAGTACTAAAATATTTATGAGCTACTAGAGATCTATAGAGATGCGATACTAATCGATAGAAATCACAAGTGTGGTTATAGTTCAGCTGAGGGATGGGGAACTCATATCCAAAATAGTGGTATTATGTTTAAGTTTGAGATTAATTATTTTCCTTGCTAATTAATCTTCCATCACATGCAAGATTTGAAATCAGTGGATTCGGTCAACAAAGATGCACCTTATCAAGCACATGTAATTCACAAACAATCGTAAATAGAGATTAAATCCTACAAAATAATCAAACCAAATAGAAACTCAAATAAACCAAGTATGTTCGAAGAAGTTTTAGGTCTGAACAACATCGTCGCAGTTGATAGAATGGTTGTCGAAGTTTGGTCAAGCTTGTTTGACATATGAAATGGGTCTTGGTGGCTGTGGACTCATTTGAGAGGCAGCTCATGCAAGGTGGAGGATTTTTCAGGGTTCACCGGGCGTTTGAGGAGTCTGGTGATGAATTGAAAGGTGTTGGGGCTAGGAAAGGATGTCATCTAAGATGAACGATGAAGGTTGGATGCGGTCGAGGACATTGATGCGATAGAAGTTACAGGAGGCAAGCAAGTTGGAGACATTACTGAGCTTGGACACTTGGACTCGCGACAAAGAAACAAGCTGAGAGGGGTCTATGGTTTGAGGAACGTGAAGAATATTTCACATGAGAAGTCAATAGTGGCAGAGGAATTTGGAGAAGGATTAAAGTTAGAGTTTATTTAATTGGATGGTGCAAATTTAATGAGGGGTTTAAATATGTGAGTGGAATAAAGACTAAAGGTTTAAGGTAAATGCTAGCTCACATGACTACAATTTTGCAACTCACCTGCAAATACGGAAAGCATCTCACATGCCGTAAAAATCTCTCACAAAATTCAATTTCTTTTTCAAAATAATAATCATTGTCTCCCAAATCTATGAGGATACATGTGGTTATTAAAAAAACCTAACACTAAAGATAACCTCAAATAACCTATAAAGATAGCATTAAATATTCTTTAAAATTGAAAACTTTAAAATTAAAAATCCATTTTACAAAATATCCAACTAAAATATCTAATCTAAGACCTCTTTTGATTTCTATCACATTCCAATTTTTATCTTGCAATATTCTCGGTGATTTTGAAGCTCATTGTCGAATCATAAGATACAATTGAAAAGGAGGATTTATCAATACTTGGTATCAAATCGGTAGACAATGACTAATCGAAAAGTATAAATATCATATGTGGATGATGCAAGCCTTTATTAACAAGATCTCGAATGAGGTGAATGAAAAAATGATACTATATTTTCTAACACTAGTATAATGCACGTGCTTTGCATGTGAACATACATGTTTTAAGTTTGAATTTTTATTGAATAGTAAAACTGTGTTAATAAATAAAATTGCATAATAAGATTGCTTAAAAATATATGAATTAATTTTTATTGTGTAGTTATTGTAATTGAATGTTTTTCTTATAATGATCGCCAAGATTAACCTTTTTTAAATAAGTTCCCAAACTTAAAATTATTCTTAAATAAAGCATCAACTCTATAAGTTATCTTAAATATGCCCTCCAACTTGAAAGTTGTTAACTTAATTCTAAATTAACTAAGTCGCATTAATCTTGCTAGCTTTTTCGATGTTCTCTAGATAGTTACACTTGATACCGTAACATATTGCAATAGTTACTTCTCATTATAATTATTTAATAGGGTAAATTACACTAAATCCTTATGAACTTTTAAAATTACACTAAACCCCTAATGACTTTTCTATTTCAAAGAAGACCCCAAATAACTTTCTATTTTGCAGATAACCCTATAAATTAGAACCGGAAAATGGCATAAAAGGCATTTTGAAAGTTATTGGGGTTTGATGTAATTTATCTAAAAGATATTGGGGCTTTCTACAAAAGTTATTAGGGGTTTAGTGTGATTTTAAAAGTTCATAGGGTCTATTCTTGTAAAATACTTAAAGTTTATGGGGTTTATTGTAATTTACCTTATTTAATATTATAATTCTTAGTTCAAGTAATACTATTAAAATAATTATCTTGTCTATATACTATGAAATATTTATCTAATTTAATTTTTAAAATTATGCTCTTAAATAATTTAGTATTATAAATATTTTATAAATTTTTATTATACTATCCTTAACAATTAGTAGTACTATTATTAATATTAAATAATTTTTGGTAAAAGGTTATTTTTCAATCATTACCAAATATAAAGTATTCAAGATCATGTAATAATCTTTTAGAAAATACTCTAAAAATAATATTAAATTATTTATTTAATTTATTTAATAATATAATACTAAATAATTAGTGTAATTCATAATTTATGTGATATTATTAGAATAATTACACTATTTATGCTATTCAAAATTTATTCTATTTATTTTATTGCTCATTGAATTATAGTATAATTCTTAATAGTATTTAGTAATATATTATTCTATTTATACTATTATTTTATTTATTTATTATAATTCATAAATAATTATTATAATAATTTAATTGGTTAGTACTAATAATTGTGTATACTTATTTTATAAATTATTTATTTTATTATTTTTAAACAATTAATAGTTATAATATTATTGATAATTATAATTATTTAGGAAGGTGAGGGGTGCATAATTAATAAAATGTTATATTTATTTAATAAAAGATTAATTAGAGATAATGGCATAGTTAGAATTTATCAAAATTTGAGAGGGCAAAAAAGAAAATTAAAAGTTTTAACACCCCAATCCTCTTTTATAGTAGTATAGAAGATATAGATATAGACAGTGTTTTAAAGGCGTCCTGGCTACGCTTGAAGTACCGGTAAAGTGCCTGTGGCGCCTAAAAATGCCTTGGGCGCCACTCATTAGGCGCTGCGAGCGCCTAAACGCCCCCCTCGCAATAAGCGGGCCGCTTACGCGCTCCGCCTCAAATTTTCAGTAAAAAAAAGCCCAACTGGGCCTTCAATTGCAGCCCAAAGTTAAAAAAAAATCAATACCCAAACTGAATCCCAACTCCCAAGCCCCGTAAACTAAACCAAAACCCAAACCGAATCCCAACTCATTCGACGAAACCCTAGTTTTGTTCGAACTTGTTGACCGCTGCAATCGAAGCTCTCCATCGGACGAATCGGACCTGTCGAAGCTCTCCATCGGACGAATCGGACCTGTCGAAGCCCTCGTCGAATCCCTCGGCGGCGGTAGTCGAACGAGAATCAGTCACCGCTTTGATTCGCCGGCGTACAGCGCTCTTCCCTCCTTATCGTCGCAGTCCGATCTTCCCTCGTTCCTGCTGAATCCTCATCGTCGTCGCAGTCCGATCCTCCCTTGTCGAATCCTCATCGGTGGCGGGACTTCGGCAGGTTTTAAGGTGCGGTAAGCTAGATGGGTTTTGTTTTTGGGGATTTGGAGCTAGGGTTTTGATTTGTGAGTTGGATCTTGCGGTTTGGATTTAGTTTGAAGCACAAAGTTAAGTACTGTGTAGTTAAGTACTGTTAACTAAAGCTTAAGTTAACAGTAACTTAAATTAAATCAAATTGATTTTGTATTTTGGTTTGTGGCGGGACTTCGGCCGGTTTTAAGGTGCGGTAAGTTTAGACTGTGTAGTTAAGTATGGTTAACTAAAGCTTACGTTAACAGTAACTTAAATTAAAGTTACTGTTAACTTAAGTTTAAGTTAACAGTAACTTAGTGTAGACTGTGTAGTTAAGTACTTAAGTACCGTTAAAAATATTTGATTTAATTATATATTTAATAATTAATACTTTAGTTTATCATGATTTGATTTTAATCTTTGTCTACGAATGGTTTGCTTGTTCATTTGTGTTTTAGAAGGTCAAGTGCTCCTCCGAAGGAGTCTGCGGGTTCCACCACTATCCCCGTGTCTCCTTTAACATAACTTTTCTATAATTTAAATTACTCTCTTAGGCATCAACAGAACATGTACAGAAACATGAAGGTTCATATGAAAAGTACAACGTTAAGAATGACCACTTCATACTTCTTAGCATAAGTTGAACTTACTGATGAGGAAATAGGCATTAGATACAATACCACAGAATATCCAAATAAATATTGCTCAACATTACAAAATCTTCATTTTTGCTAAGTTGGAAGCCAATGTCACCAAAGCAAACCTGGAGGAAAATCAGAGTTTTTCTCCTTGTATGTCACGAGATAGTCAGTGAAGTGATGATCGTACAAAAGTATCAACAGTAAAAAAATAAAAAAGAAAAAAATAGCCTAGAAACCGCTTAAGCGCCAGATAAGCTTTTAAGCCATTGGCGAGGTCCGCCAGAGGTTTCATTAATGTAACATTAGATATAGATATAGATTATTACGAAATCTTTTGCTTGTGTAGTAGCGGATGCCAATAAAAAGTAAAGAGTAGAATGAATATGTGGTTAAACCAATTCGATTCGACCATTATGACAACAACATGTTGGTGTCTCATGTACAAACTTCTTTGCTCGTCGATGAAATGAATGCACGATGAGACATCCAATGTAACTGGAAGGATTATAAAATGCATTAAACTATAAAATAAACGAAGTAATAAGTGTTCAATTCTTCACCTGTAATTTTGATATGGTGTACATACCTTGAAATTGCTACATTGATTGCACAACACGAAGTAACCACTTGTAATCATTAGAAATCGTTCTTATTATTAATTCACCTTAATTTGTTTTTGACTAGATTTACTTAGGGCCCAAATCTTCAGTTTACTAAGTGAGCATGTTGTGCTTAAAAAAATTCATAGCCAAAGTCGATGCTAGATGAAATAAAAAAAGGGTCTAGTAAAGATACATTCAAAGAATCCCACCGCGGGTGACCCGGACGGTTAGGAGGTTCCAATATAGCTCTCACGATCTTGGTTTCGATTTCGGGCTGGGCTGAAAAAAAGGATAACTTTAATGGAAGAAAATGTTTGAAGCAAGATCACAAAGCTAAATAGATAACCAAAACATCGAGTTCTCATATCTATCCATTAATAACGTCACAATTGGAAAGTTTACTCTTAATCAATACTATTTGGGAATATTAATTCATAATAAATTAAATGAAAACCTAAATAGAAGAAAGACACCATGGAAATACTAAGGGTATCTATTTAAATAAGAAAATGAAAAGATGTACATTCTAATATTCTCTATCTATGCTCAATTCATCAAAGGTTTCTTTCATTTCCCATGCAATGATCTTTGAGATTTTCACATCTTTTGCTCCATTGTTGAAGACAAATAGGCGAGCAACATCTCCTAGAGCAAGTGTGGGATAAATTCTTGATGTCATACATGTTCTTCCTCCACCTCCAAAGCTTTTCACTAGAGAATGATCAATTTGTAGTACATCAACATAGAAAAGGAGCAAAAATTATAACATAATAAAATCACACAATTTCATATAATCGTGAACGCATGAGAAAGTTGAACTTGAGGAAAGTTCGTAAAATATATTGAATAACTTTAGTATCCTCCTATAGTTGTAGGATGATATGAATTAGGATATCTAAAACCTTACTTGCAAATAACTCCAGCACTATGATTACTTATACCATCTAAACATTTTATTAGCACTTACATCTCTTGACCGTTATTTTACCCCCTAGGTTGATATGTCACATTAGAATGATCAAAATGTAAAGTAATTATCATTTTGACATGTTAACCATGATTCACACGTGACTTTATAGTACAAGGAATATATCTACAATCAACTCTAAACATAACAGACTCATTGGTTAACGGATGGTTGTAATTCTTATTGAGTAAAAAAAATAAACGAATAGAATACACTAGGATATGGTATGTGATACAATTTAGATGGAGTCACAATCGTCCATTAAATCATAGATAATTATGAACATAAGCAGTGGTCCCCACTCCTATTTGGTATCGGAGAGGGTCCAAATCCTTCATAGACCATAAAATATTTTCGATATATTGCATAAAAGTAAATCAAAGAGAGAACTGTTATATGATTAACATACCAAACTTTTTAGAGAAATCTTGTCGTTCTTCTGAATCTCAACATCAACAAAGCCTCCATAAGCTGGCTTATGAAGTCCTGGCCTCAATGAAGGCTAATCACCATCCATAATAAATATACTCATCATGAACCCTAAATCTACACTTTGATTAGATTGAAGAAGAATATACTATTAAAAGAAAAGATCAAATAACAAATCTTGATGGATCATGGCACATAAGAGCCACATACTTGTGGGTGGCTTTAAAGATTCTAAAGAAAACGGCAGTTTGCTCCTCTCTTTCTGAAGCTTGGGTTAGGAGTCTAAAGGGCCCAACCCCACCCTTTATATCTGCACCCTTTTCTTCACATAGCTTTTGAGGATAAGTCCATGTTGGATCAAATCGCTCAGCTTTTGCTAGGTTTGATAACTCAAAATCCACCTCTACTTCTGCTTGTTATAGGAAATTAAAAGAAAAAGTAGTAGCAACAACCAACTAATCTATATAAAATTTTCAATATTAAAAACTCATTATTATTTCACCGGTTCTTGTTGATTTTAATAAGAAAAGACTTCCTTTTGAAAGTTTTCTTACTCATTTGTTATGCATTGAGATTTAATTTTGGCAACGGATAGTTTGCATCTCATTATAGTGAGAAATTATTCAGTAGTAGGCTGTATCCACTAGATAGTTGGTGTCAAAAACTATATTTCCTCAAATCGATGTAATATTCATTTGGAGGCATGGTAGACTGCTACAACAGTTATTCTTCTCTTTTTTCACTAACTAGTACTTAGTGGACAAGAATCATTGAATAATTTTACCTTTTACAACTTGCACCAATGCAAATATGCAATGACGTTTCTAGATAGGGTCTTTTAAGGGGAAAAAGAATTAGCTCATGAAGAACGAGAACAAGCAATCACCTGTCGATATTCCAGAGATTTCAAACAAGTCCACCACTCTATAGTTTCTTGTTCTGTACTGCAACAAGTGCTCCTCTAAGTTTCTCAAGCTCTTTAAATGGCCACTAAACCAGTTGCCGACCATTTGTATCAAGCCAAATAGCTCTAGAAATTGTCTACAAAATAACCAAAAAGTTCAAAAAAGGTTAACTACCATAATTTTCACATAACTTGTTAAAATTGAACCTAGTAAAATGAACTTACCAGAATACCAGCCCAACCCTTAGCGGTATCATCAATTTTGCTATCCAACTCGTTAGACCACCCCATCAATATTCTCTTTTTAGTTGCTGTATCGAAAATATCTTTGAAGCGTAGTAGTTTCCATAATTGTATCTCAGTCCCGTACGACTATCCACCATTATAACATCCTTTACATATTTATCTACGTTGTAGTTATACAAGCCAATAGTATAATAATCACATCTATCTCTAGGGGTGTCCAATTGGGCTTTCGGCCCGGACTCGGCCCGGTGTCCGGCCCGGACCCGGCCGGGCTAGGGAAAAGCCCGGAAAATTCGGGCCGACCAGGCTCCGGGCTCGGGTCCGGGTTGTGTTGGTGAAGCCCGACCCGGGCCCGGCCTGGTTATAAAATTTATATATATTTTTATATATAATTATATTATGATATGGTCATTAATGTATACTTATATATATTTCTAAGTGTATATGGTTTTTTCTTTGAGGAAAATGGCCGTAGCCTCCTAGTCCTAAATGTATATAGTTGTGTACATTTAAGTACTAGTATATATATATATATATATATATATATATATATATAGAGTAAGAGCTCTATGAACTTAAGTTCATAATGAATAGTGGTGCACTAACTTTTCTAACCACTCATCTTGCTTTGGGATCCGTGAAAGATATAAAGCCCACTTTGAGATTTGTGCATCACAAATCTCAAGGCAAGATGAGTGGATAAAAAGTTGGTGCACCACTATTCATTATGAACTTAAGTTCATAGAGCCTTACTCTATATATATATATATATATATATATATATATATATATATATATATATATATATAGAGCAAAGCTCCTATAAACTTAAGTTGATAGGGAGGAGTGTCCACCAACTTTTATATCCATTGATCTTGCCTTGAGATCCGTGAAATCAAGATGCACACAAATCTCAAAGTGGGCTTTATATCTTTCACGGATCCCAAGGCAACATCAATGGATAGAAAAGTTGGTGGATGATTATTCTCTATCAACTTAAGTTTATAGAGCCTCTCTCTCTCTCTCTCTCTCTATATATATATATATATATATATATATATATATATATATATATATATATATATATATATATATATATATAAGTATACAAGTATATTATATTATATCTTTATATATATACTCTTACCATGGTATAGATGCTAAGATATAAGTATATATAATATAGTTATAAGTATACTTATATGTGTATATTATAGACTTATAGTTATATAAGTATATTTTATATAAGTACATAAGTATAATTATATATAAGTATATTGCATCTAGTATATATATAAGTATATCATATCAAGTGTTTTCAATGCTTGGCTAATGCGGGCTTAAAGTCGGTTATTTATCAGACATAATGCAATGCGATACCGAAATGGGTTTAGGCGACCTGTGCCACAAAAATTTTGAAGATATACAAGACATGAAAAATAAATATATATTTATGAAATTTCACATAGAAAATGTCAAGGACTCAAGATAAATAAAATATATACTACCAAACCACAAGATAAAGTTTTAATCATTGAAGCAAATCAAGTGGTCTATCATAATTCATACTAGTATATTCAATATTGCATCACTAACAACTATATTGCTAAATTTTGTTTTCCTTTTACAGCTACAAATGGAGAATCAATCAACTAGTAGCGATTAGCACTCTGATCTACACCTAGCATCAAATAGCAAGAATCGAGAATCAATACTCGCACAAGAGCAATAGATATTTAGTTAACAGTCAAGTAAAAAGCAATTCATCAATTTCTCATTCTCTATAGTCTTCTTGATTGTTCTCGTCTTGTAAGGTGGAATAGTTACAGGAACATTTATCCCCAACAACGTCCAAGTAAACCAAGTGGCTGATTAAAGCTCATGTTGGAATTGAAGCTCAACTCCAAAAAAATTAAAATAATGACCAAATGCCCATAATTTAAATGGCTAAAGATGTTTAGTAGTAAACAATTCATCAAATCTTAGTAATCTCTCTTAACAGTTGAGTTAACAGTAACAATCAAGAAATTAATTAACTACTAACAAGTAACAAACCACTCCTAATAGTAACAGTCAAAAACTTTATTTCAGTCGGCTAAATTAGTACTTATCTTTTGTAAAATCTTAAAAAGCTGACAAGTAACAACTTAATTAAGTCCAACTCTCTAAATACTAACAAGAAACAACTTAATTAACTCTAAGTACTAAGTTACTAACAAATAACAGCTTAATTAACTCTAAGTACTAAGTTACTGTAGCAGAAAGCAACCCAGGTCCCAGCCGGCAGTCAAACAGAGCAAAACTAAAAAAAAAAAAAGAAAAGAAGAAGACGAGAGTCACGAGTCAATGAGCAAAACGAAAAAAAAGAAAAAAAGAAGACGAGAGCTGATGAGGAGAAAAATGCAAAACAAAAGAAATCAAACAAGTTTGAGAAGAAGTACCGCCACGCCGCCATTGAAGATCGGCCGTCACGCCGGCCGATTGAAGATCATTGCCGCCGCTACCGATTTTTGAAGATGAGAGTCTTGCCGAGTGAAGAACGAAGAGTCACGCGATCCTCGCGCAGATAGAAACCCTAATATCTATCCCTTTTTTCGCTTTGGAGCAAGTTAGAAGGAATAGAAGCGGTTTGTACCGATACCGCTTTAATAACGGTAAAAATCAGCCCAGTCTTCTTAATTGAGGCGAACGCCTCGGCGGGAGCGCAGAAGCCGCTGGGCGACAGCCTGCGCTAGCATACCGCACTCGCCATGGCGCATCCATCAAGGGCCGGTTTCAAAATGAAGCCGCCGGAAGCCTTCAAAACATCAGATCATATAATTATATAACTATACTTAAATAAGCATAATATAAGTATGTAACAAATACATATATAACTATATAATATGTACTTATAAATAAGTAATATATACTTATGTGATTCTCTCTCTCAAGTTATAACTTATAAGTATATACAATATACTTACATATAATATATGTATATATAATATATAGCTATATACTAATATGTAAGCATATACTAATACATACTTATATAAATATAATAAGATTAATCTAATTTTTAGCAATATTTTGCCAAAAAAAATCAAATAAAAAAACAAAGAAAATCTGGGCCAGCACGCCCATTTGGCCTGACCCCCAAAGACCCTCGGTCCAAAACCGTGCTAGGCATTTTGTTCGCTCTGACCAAAATCCGGGTCAAGCCGGGCTAGGTCGGCCCGTTTGGACAGACCTATCTATCTCTATCCAAATTGATTTTTAGCACGTGATTCAACCAGCTATGGTATTTTGAAGTGTCTATGCCCAATTTACCCTCTGTGGATACCGGGTAGAAATTCGGGCACTCCCACATACCCTTATCCGGGATGGAGTGTAGCTGGTGCTTCGCCTGAATCCAGCAGATAAAATCCTTGATTTTGTACAACACTGTGATCCCTCTACGTTTCATTAAATCCCCAATAACTAACCTCCAATGGCAATCAGGGCCCAGCTAGGCCGTCGTCGGATCACAAAATTTAGTAACATCGATATCTTCGGGTGGGGTAATTAACGGGTTGTAATCGAGCTTGACCCATCCGCGAAGATATGGGTAAGGTAGGTTTTTTGGGAACACGACGTTTTGTACTTGGTAGCCATGTGTGTTGTTGCCAGTGTAGAGGATAAGTGGTTTGTTACCGGGTAGGATGGTAGCGGATCCGGACCAGCAACCCAATAGGTCGAAGGGTTTGGACATGGATATAGCGGGTTCAAGTGCCTCCCAAATGATCATTTCCTTGAGATTGAGCGAGCACAAATTAGAGGTTCCTAAAATGCATGATTAGGGTTGTATTGGTAGAATAAATGGTAGAGACCTTTGTAGTACATTGGTCCTAGTACAATTTGCAAAAAAATTAAAATTGCATGTTTTAGGTTAATAAAGCAATATATAGTGAGAAATAGGGAGGGAGGGATTCTCTCATATGGAGTGACGTGGCCGAATATCAGCCAAGTGTTGCGGCTTAAGTAATAAAGAAAGAACCCTCTGTATGCACTTGGTTGAGCTTCGGACACATCATTGTGTAATCTGTCGTATGTCATATGAAACCTATTGGTCTCTGTCTCGCACATTTCTGTGGCTTTTACTTGAAAAGGATGAATTATTAAACTAAAAATGATTCTTCCTCTTTGAGAAGCATTTTCCTCGTTCAACTAACTTGCGATAAGTTTGTGGTTTGATTATGAAATTCAGCACCCGTGTGAAGCCAAATCTAGAGTGTGAAGTTCCACGTGAAAAGATATGAAACCTTCCTTTTTCTTGTTTTCTTATAATTTTTATTGTATTCTTTCGTAGCAAAAAGCAACATATCAGCAGTACACAGGTTGAACCGATTTGAATTCCTACTGAAGCCCTAAATTCATTGTTTCTTGCTATATCGATTTATTAGAATAAAAAACTTGAACTTAAACTTAACTTTGTTTGATATAATTGATTACTTTTTCTCCACAAAATAGTTTGTACGATATTTCGCTAACCTTCGTTCACATCAAACAACTTTTTAGAACTCAATTTCTTCTCAAAACATTCTCTTACACTAAACATGCTGATCAACAAATCTGAGTAAAAGATTCAGTCTCTCGTTGATGCTGCATCACATCATCATCATACTACATTTTATGCAAGTTCTAGTCATTGCTTCGAGTGTACTTTTTATCAAGTTTTGAGAACATTTCATCAGTTGCTAAATTCCAACAAGATTTGGGAAGCGAACCTTTTAGTATATCCATAAACTTGAAATAACAAATCTATGTTCAGACTTCAGAGGGACACTATTCTTTTTTTACATAGAAAAATGGTTTGAGTGCATAAATTAAGAACTCAGCAGTGCAAATAAGGAATGTTTTACAAGCATAAATTAAGGGGTGAAGCCATAATAGTAGTAATAATATAGTATGCATTTAATAAGTTCTGCTATAGTTCCGACTAAATACTAATGCAGCTAATTATAGGGTATCTTCCTCCTTAGGATAAGCTAAACTATGTTGTTATGGTGTTCTGAGTTTTCCTCATAGGAAGATGATTTATGGGAATTCTGCTTTGATTTGGATTTTCTTTTCCGTCTAAGATGTCAAAAATCAGTTCTGTTTGAGTGTTCACTATGTAATTAAAATGCCCTATTCTTAGTTAGCCTAGAACTAGTTTATTGAGGTCCAGAGGCAGAGATTTTGGTATGCTAACAGCCATGGCTAGTGAATTTTTCTAAGGGATGCTGTGTAACGTGTATACATACAGAAACCAATGTATTGTATCAGCAAGGCATCAAATTGGTACTAAGCTGCACTTTTATGAATCCATCGAGCTTCCTTGAAGTTATAAAAGATATCTTATCTTCTTTGTTCCTTATGTTACTTACAATTCTCTTTATCTTTATTAAAGTATGGTATTCATTCTCAAACCTTCAACATTTTCCTTGTTCTCAGAAATATTATGTGCTTCATTTGCATTTCTTGTCTTTCTGGTTAGTATTTTTGAGTCGCCTTCCTCATATTCTCCTTGGCCACTGAAAAAACTTAGATTTTCTTTTGGTACTGCTCTAATCGTTGAGCTGCTGTTACGTTATGGTTTCATCTTTCTAAAACTTGGTGTATGTTTTTATTTTATTGTTTATTTTTCATTCAATTACCTTGTTTTTATTGCTCGCTTTTTTGCGTATTTTATCTGCTTGTGTGTTGAACAAGTTTGCATTTGTATGCAGGTCTGTGTTTATCGATCGCTACATAATTTGGTGGGAGTCTGACAGCTATAAACTATGCTTCAATATTATCTATGGCTGCAAGCTATAAAGGTTTTCGTCTTGAATTATTTTATGATCATTTGTCCTATGTTTCAATGTTTACGAAATGGAGAATATTGAGTGCCCTGCTGAGATTGATAACTAGCCGTTTGTGTACAATATGACTAAACTTGGACGCTGTATATATATTAAATTTTACACAGAGAAAATATTATCATCATATCCTAGTTCTGCGGCGCTCATCTTCTAGGCGCCTTTCAACACGTTCAGATTTACTTAATTCTTGTAGCATCTGCGTTTACTATACTACCTATGTTAAACTGTTAAACATAGTTGTTATTGTCAACTTTATTTGGTAGCGATGTATCTATAATTGTAGTTGCAATAAAAATAAAAATAAAAAATCTACATTGCTGTTGTATGGCTAACGTTGTGTACACATAGACGACGACAACTGTAATTCTTTTTCAAAATGCAACTGTAACTGCAATTTCAAAATTTCACTTGTAACAGTGATATTATTTTCTCATTATGAAAAATATTGTTTCATTTGATAATGCCTCTGGTAACACTATTGTCATAGATTATTCAAAGGTTGTTCCAAATCCAATTATAAATGAAAAATCTTTGGATTAGATGTGTTTGTCAAATCACTAACCTTTGTGTACAAAGCAATTTAGAACAGATAAGTGTAAATATAGAACAAAAGTTAGACACTGTATAGATTTACTAAAGGTGACGGATTTATGAGAGAAAATTGAATGATGAAGATGCTTTAGTTTAACTCGTAGAAGATTTCCTATGAAAGGATTGTAAAACTTGTCAATCTTCACAAGTTTTTTCCAAATAATAAGGATCAAAGTACTATTAAGACTTAATTTCCCAATGATATGTGAATTGTGTCAGATGATTGATTCACTACATACATAATAAATATGCCTCCTTCCATAAAATTTGGAAAAAGCTACTATTGTTTTAAAATATAAAGTGGAAGGTGGGTGAATGAGAGAAAAGCATAGATTCGAATTTCTGCAGCCCATTAACACTCGGTTAAATATGCCATATAGTTTCACCAACATAAGTGATCTCTATTTTAAAACCATACAAATAAATGCCCCAAAGTATTTACATATTGCAGATAAATACCTTAAAATTAAAAGAAACCAATTTCTCTACATATCTAAGAACACCACATAACAATAATAAAGTGTAACTTTTAGAAACTTTAGGATATTTAAGTGAATTCATTTACAAACTAGGGTATTTATATGCAACATTGGGTAAACGAGAGGACACCACAATACAATATTTTAAAATTTTGAGGCATTTATCTATTACTTTAGGACATTTATTTTCTTGATTTTAAAATAAATGTTACTTAAATGCAAGGTTGGTGAAACTATACGGCATTTCAATGCAATTTAGCCTTAATATTTCAGTAACAATGTAGAGCGTTATGTTATTTATCCTGTTAATGTGAAAACCCTAGAGAGATCATTAGTTCTCTCTTGGATGTTATTTATAGTGTTTAGAGTTGTCCCTAACCAATATGGGACTAAACAACAAGGAATAAACAACTCTCTCAACACTCCCCCTCAAGCTGAGCATACATATCGTACATACCTAGCTTGTTAGAAATGAAATTCACTCGTGTTCTCCCAAGAGGTTTTGTGAGAATGTTTGCAAGTTGATGTTCTGATGGTATGTGCTTGGCTCTAATGATTTTCTCCTCCATCTTGTCACGAATCAAGTGGCAATCAATCTCTATATATTTTTTCCTCTCATGAAACACCGAGTTCTCAGCTATGTGAATGGCGGCCTTGTTATCTCCATACAAGGTTATGGGACACTCTGGAGGATAACCAATCTCTGTTAATATATCTCTAACCCAGATCAGTAACCAATCTCTGTTAATATATCTCTAACCCAGATCAGCTCGCAAGTCAAATTCGCCATGGCTCGATACTCAGACTCAGCTGTAGATCGAGAGACTACACTCAGTTTCTTACTCGTCCATAATATTAGATTTCCTCTAAGAAACACACAATACCTAGTAGTTGACCGTCTGTCCTCAGGAGATCCTGCCCAATATGCATCTGAGAATCCTGTAACTCTCGTGTGACCGCTGTTTAAATAGAGTACTCCATTTCCTGGAGTTTTCTTGAAATACCTAAGAATCCTCTTCACAGCTTCCATATGAGGTTTCCTACGTGCCGAGAGAAACTGACTAACTACACTAACGGAAAATGCAATATCCGGTCTAGTGACTGTTAGGTAGTTTAGTTTTCCTACAAGTCGTCTATATTCTTCAGTATCATCTAGTAACTCTCCCTGAGCTGGTAGTAGTTTGACCTTGCCATCTATAGGTGAGTCAATGCCCTTGCATTCTGACATCCCAACATTTAGTAACATATGAAGCACATATTTTCTCTGAGATAAGAGAATTCCCTTCTTCGATCTAGCCACCTCGATACCTAGAAAATATATTAAGGATCCAAGGTCCTTCGTTTGAAATTGTTGTTGTAGATTCTTCTTCAAATGACTAATGCCCTATGCATCATCACCGGTGATCACAATGTCATCAATATATACAACCAAAAGGATCCGCTTCCCACCATGAAATCTCTAGAAACTTGAGTGGTCTTTCTGAGCTCGATGAAGACCAAAGGTCTGGACAACTGCTGCAAAATGTCTGAACCAAACCCTCGGAGATTGCTTCAAGCCGTAGCTGGATTTTTTTAACATGCAAACCTTGCCACACTCCCCTTGAGCAACAAAACCTGGTGGTTGCTCCATATAAACCTCCTCATCAAGAATAGCATTAAGGAATACATTCTTAACGTCTAACTGATTTAGTGGCCAGTGATAGCGAGCAGCAAGTGAAATAAGAATGCGGACAGATGTCATCTTAGCTACAGGAGAGAAGGTATTGATATAATCAAGGCCATAGATCTGTGAATATCCCTTCGCAACTAGTCAAGCTTTAAGGAGAGCTAGAGAGCCATCTAAATTTACTTTTACAGTATAAACCCATTTGCAGCCAACCGCTTTCTTCCCTGGTGGTAGTGAAACAAGATCCCAAGTCTCATTTCACTCTAAGGCCGTCATCTCTTCTTGCATTGCCGCCGTCAACCTGGGTTAGATAGAGATTCTAACAAATTCTTAGGAACAGGGTGAGAATTCAAAGAAGATATGAAAGAATAATATGATGGAGATAACGAAGAGTAAGAGATATAGTGTGTAAGAGTATACCTAGAACTCCGAGAACAAGATCTCTTACCCTTTCGGAGGGCAATTGGAAGGTCATTAGTAGGCTAAGCACTTGGCTGTATTGGCACATTTTGACTTGCTAGTATATCAGGCTCTTGGGTGGATTTGGACAATGGCTCAGGTTGTGGAGCAGTACGTCTTGTATAAACCTGAACTGGTTCCGTAAACTTAGATGGTAGATTAGTTTGTACAACAGTCTTGGAAGGAGCATTGATAGTGGTTTCCCGAACAATAAGGCAGTCATAATCATCGGGAGGGTTTAAGCATTTATCAAATGCAACATGTCCTAGTTTTTTCTCAAAGAAGGTAACATCTGCTAAAATAATATACCGATTCAAGGAGGGGCAATAATATCTGTACCATTTTTGAGTCCTAGAATATCCAAGAAAAATACCCCTAAGAGATTTCGAGTCTAATTTCGTCCGTTGAGAACTATGATTGTGAATGAAGCATAGAGACCCAAAAATCTTAGGAGGTAAATGAAAAGTGACTTCAGCTGGATATAGAAAATAGATCGGAGTTTTATTCTGTAAGACAGATAAGGGTAATCTATTGATTAGGTAGTAGGCTATCAAAAGGGCGTCCCCCAAAAATATTTTGGAACTTGACGATGGAATAGCAAGGTCCTAGCAATTTCTAACAAGCGTCTGTTCTTGCGCTCAGCCATCCCATTTTGTTAGGGTGTGTAAGTACAAGATGACTGATGTAAAATTTCATTGGCTTCCAAATATTTTGTGAAGGAGCTATCAAAATATTCCGTAGTGTTATATGTTATTAAAGTTTTAATGGTATTATGAAATTGATTTTTAACCTCAGCACAGAAAACTATAAAAACAGAGAACACTTCAGAACGACTTTTTAGCAAGTAGTTCTAAGTCATGCGAGAAAAGTCATTCACAAAACTAACAAAATATTAGAAACCGAGTTTGGATGGAACAGAAGAAGGCCCCCATACATCCGAATGCACTAAATCAAATGAGTTACTAACCCTCTTATTGACGCGACTGGAGTACAATACCCATTGGTATTTTCCGAGTTGACACGACTCACACTCTAAGGACTCAACATGATTTAAATCTGAAATCAAAGTTTTAAGAATCAAAAGAGGGGGATGGCCAAACCGATAATGTTCATCAAAGGCTAATGTAAGCTGATACAGGCCACCTGGGTTGGGGCAAAGTTCAGCTCATACAAGCCATTCCGCTCACGTCCAGTGCCAATCGTCTTCATTGTCCTAATTGCCTAAAAAAGACAGTGTGTAGGAAAAAATATTATCGTATAATTTAATGCTTTAGTAATCCTACTGACAGATAAGAGATTAAACAGAAAAAGGAAGATATAACATGGATGAAAGTGGAATAGTACTAATATTGGTAGATCCAACACCTTTCACAAGTATAGTGGATCCATCTGCCAATACTACTGAAGAAAAGGAGGTGGTAGGTGTGCAGGAGGATAATATATCCCGGTTCGTGGTCATATGATCAGTTGCCCCTGAATCTATAACCCAACACTAGTAGAAAAAGGTGCATCCTTGACGGACAATCCCATCAAGGATGCCCATAATCCCGTCAAAATTGCATATCCTTGACGGGCGCCCGTCGAGGATACGCCGTTGGCATATTCCCCGTCAAGGATGTTCACATCCTTGATGGAAGCCCGTCAAGGATGGACATCCCTGACGGCTTTAGCCATCAAGGATGTACAAACATCCTTGACGGGACATGCCATCAAGGATGTTGGCAACATCCTTGACATCAACCCCGTCAAGGATGTTCATCCTTGACGGGAAAGCCGTCAAGGATGTTCATATCCTGTAGAAAAAAATATTACTAAAAGCATAATTTCTTGAATACAATACAGATATTTCGTGTACAATAATGGACAATATACACAATTCATCAACTAACACAATATTCTCATAATTTTCAAATCCAAACCACAATCTACATATACCTCACTCAAGTACATCCATAATCCACACACAATATATCTCATACATCCAAGATACACAATACAAAAAATTCTAATTTCACAATCTAATCAAATAAAATAATCCATATATCCCTACAATATGAACATGTTCATAGTATCCACAAACAAGTCTAGGATATAGAATACTATAAAATCCAACAAACATGTCACAATCCCAACAAACAAGTGTAAGAAATATAAAGTACCACTACAAATAATCAAGATGAAAAAGTATATATCTCCCATACATGTCCAAGGTACAAAATGATAAAACTCGCTAATTGAGATCTTCCTCATTCGTATTGTCCCCGTCATTGGTTGCGGCTCCATTCGTACGACTGGTGCTCCCACGGCATCATCTCCATACTAACAACAAAATAATTCATATAAGAATCACGCATTTGGACTTGGTTAGGGTGAGCTCGGTTGGATATAATAGTTGAAGTGATCAAGGATATTCACATTTGATCTGGCAATTTCTCGTTTAAGGTTAGTAGCATTGATAGCAGTGGATTTTACATAAAATATGCAAGATGAGCTTTATGTGGTGATTTATGAGGACATGCTAAAATGCATTAGGATGCCAAAAAGCTTAATTAGATATCCATCATATAAAAAAAAGTTTAGGCAGAAAGTTCTGAATATTTTAAGATAAAAGTAATTAGACAATGTAGTTCAGCATGCAGAGCTACTATAACCCCAAAGAATATAATGCAAGAAACACATAACATACCGTTTAATAACACATACCTTACAATTGAATCATGCCACATGGTTCAAATTTTCTTGGATGACAATATATCAGCTCCCGCTATCATCATGGAGAGTTAGCAACTCCTCGGGCCTTTGTTGGATATTTCTCTTTTAATTCCTCAAGTTGCTTCTCCATCTTCTTCTTTCTAGTTCCCTATAAAATCCCAAAGTTGGTTACCAATATAAGTGTAGGCATAAAAAATTGCTTATCAGTACCCGAACGAAACTCGGGACGGTGGGTTGGCAACTAACAATCCATTCGACAAACCGACGTCACAAAACGATCACGCCACAAAACGCGTGAGAGCGAAGTCGACGAAGATAAAGTCGGCCGGCAAGGCGATGAGCCGATGAAACGACGCGTCGAAGTTGACTCAAACGCTGACGAGACGGAATCAACCGTGCTTAGTCCGCCAATGCAAACGGCCGCTTAAGCTCGAAAGTTGATCGCACGGACTCAAACACAACGGCAACCTTACCGAGCAAAACTAAGCCCGAAGACCGAAAGAATCGACGAAGAATCGACGGAGAAACGACGCGAACGAGGGAAAACGCCAAGAAGACGGCCATGCCAAACCTCTACCAAAATGGTTAGCGTCGGCCACTTTGTCGAGCCACTCGCCAACTTGTCGAGGTACTCTACCAGTGGAGGTCGAGGTTCTCGCCGAAGCCACCCGGCCAACTTGGTCGAGGTGCTCCTGCCAGGGCCGAGGTGGCTCTACCAAGTGGCCGAGCCACCAACACTCGAGTTGTATAAATGGGGTGTCCCTCAGAGGGTCCTGGTCGGCTTGAAGAGAGACTTGGCTGGTCCGGGATTTCGAGGTCACGGAGGTTGGATTTTGAGGATTTGGAAGAGCTCGGACTTCAAGAATTCTTATGAGATCTACGAGTAATCGGGCGACGGTCCCGAAAGCAACAATGAGTACAAGTGCGATCGACGCCGATCTACAATAAAGGTAACCAATTCGGTCGAACTACAGATACCCTCTAAGTTAAGCTTCGCCTTAACCTCGTGGATAGCCGATTTCTCCTTGTAGATCTCACCGCTCGGCGATCCTCGCCGGAGTGCGATCCCCGCAGCGCATCCTCTCCTTCGTGAGTGTGATCCCTCAGCGCTTCGCTTCCTTCGTGAAATGAGCCCCTTACATCTGTAGTTCGAACCCGGGTTTCCACGGATAGGAATTGCGGTGGTCCACGGACACAAAAGTCCCCAAGATAGGCAAAGAACCCACGCAAGTTTGGTGACCTCGATATATGAGATCCTCGTGTTTGTTCACAAGGATAAAAGTTGTAATCTTTTGATTTTCATTGTAAGCCTTAAAATAAAAGGCATTTCTTTGTTTGAATCTTGTTGTAGGCCAAAGAAGCCGTAAGCAAATTCAAATCAATGACAATCATCCCAACTTTTACCGCGAACAAGCGGGGACCACAGGGAGCCACCGCCTCGATCGGAGGTCGCCGTGCCGAACCGGGATCCCTATCCCTGGAAGAAGAGGTCGAAGTTCGAGTTCGACCAGGAGAAGTTCGAGGAGTACCTATCCTCACCCTCCTCCAGATCCAGAGCCCCGCCGCCCAAGAAGGTCTCCGCCGCAAGGAGAACCCGATGGGCCTCCGACGAGCCCCGTGACGGCGGGTCCAACCTCGGCCGCAGTAGCGAGAAATCCCTTCGACCAAGTCCGGATGGTGCCGAAATGAACGCCGACGATGCGGGCGCCCTAAGCGAAGCTCGCCAAAGGCGACGACAAAGCATGGCGCAAGCTTGCCAAGGCCATGCAATCCATGGATGGGGTCCGCTACGGCGGATCTAAGATCCAACTCACGCAGAGGCTTCACCTCAAGTGATCGACGGTTTATCCAAGCCGCCAACCGACGAAAGTGGGTCCGGTCAAACGGAACCGCCCACACTTCGTGAGCGATCCGAAGCGCCACAGACTCCTGCGCAAGCGCCGAAGCCTGCAAAGCAGTTCGAGTTAAAGAAGGAAGTGGCAAAGAAGCCACCAACGCATCGCCGTGTTTGGAGGCCCAAGTCTAATGGTGCCCCAACCTCGCTTGCCCACACTCCTCGCACCTAAACCGAAGGATACAGCGCTGCGCATCCAACGCCAAGGTCCAAGATTGACGACACCTCAAAGTCAGGCTCAGATCAATCAGCAGAAGCCAACTCCCGCCACCACCACCAAACCGACTATCAAGGATCGCCTCGTCCTTCTGAGAGAATCACGGTTCACTCCTTATGCGTGAGGTCGCACTGCTCCAACAAGGACAAGAAGATTCCTGCACCTCTTATCGGATTGAAAATCGGTCCGAGAGTCCGCCGAGACTTCACCACATCGGCGAAAGTCTAGGCGAAGTCACTTTCTAAGTTTCGATGGATTGACCCGCCCCTGAAGGAGACGCCATCCGACGATGAGGACGCTATACCCGAGATCACGACATACGGCAGGTTGCTCCTGCACACACACACCGATGAGTCACTACCGCGTAAGGTACGAAAATCTCGGGATTCCCCAAATTGACGCAGCCATGCTTGTGCTCCAAGCTCATTAAGACGATGCTCTCGAGTGCAATTGCCATCAAGAAGCTCCGTGGTGTCACCTTCCAGACTCACCACGAGATGCCGAGACCTAGGTCAAGGCGATTCAAGAAAATGACCTCCCCGAGTGGGTGAGTTGCGAGGTCACTAATAATATGACCAAAGAAAGAACCATCACGGCTATTCCCAACAGACGCAACGCTAACTCGCTTATGTCCGACTATCCGACGGTCCGTGACACGATAAACTTCAAGGGAATACCCGCGAGGATGATGCGCCGATATTGGTCTCAAGAATCGCATCCGATCATACCGATCTAGCTAAGGGAGCCCCTAAGAAACGCTTATGATCGCATGCATCAAGTGGCCAAAATGCTAGACGAAGCGCTGAATAAACAACGGAAAACTTCGTTAGAAATGGAGTTGGCCATGCAGACGATGAGAGAAATGCACCACCAACATCCAAGCCCGACAAAACATCAAGGTGAATCGAAGTCAGGCCAACGTCGATGAAGATGATAGCGATTCGATCGAGGAAGCACAAGAAGATGATAACCCTCCGAACCCTCGAACGCCGGCAAAACATAGATGTTGTTGCTCAGAAAGCGAAGATCAAAGACTGGAGAGCAAAATCAATTCATTGATTTCCGCCAAGAAGTAAAGAAGACAGTATTCCTTGCCCATACCCGGAATGGGAATCAATCCGCACGGCCAAGTTTAACTTAATAAACTTCACACCATTTGACGGAAGGGTTCCCGACGCAAAGACTTGATTTATTTCAAGTCACACCTCGAGTTATTTCGCAACGAACCCCCGATGGTTCGGTCATTCGCTGGCACCTTCGTGGGTCAGCCGAATGGTACCGCCGCCTCGCCGGGAGCATTCACACCGGGACGACATGGAGTCTAGCTTCCTTACCAATTTTGATGACGATACCGAGGTATCGATCGACATTGCTCGACGAAGCGTAAAGACGGAGAAACCGTGGACATCTTTGTTAAACGATTCTAACAAGGCAATGAACCTCGATCCAATAACGAGGAGTTCATCCTCCAAACTCGCCACAAGAACTTATCGATAGATGTGCTTGAAGCAATGGGTACAGCACCATCGATAACGTGGAAGGACTTGAAGGTTCGTGGAGAGCAAGCCGAAGGTTCCTCAAGAGGAAAAAGGCGAAAGAGGCCACCAAACGAAGCTCCGCGCAATTTGTCCCACGCGGCAAAGGGAAAGAGCAGCCTAAGACGGCGGCGAACCAAACATTTCAACTCCAACCCCAAAGAAGAAGAAGCAGCAGAACGGGCCAAGAACAAGCACAATCAACGGCAACCCGGGCCACAAAACGTAAGGCCTTAGAGCCAGATTCCCAAGTCCTATTCCTTTAGGGACTACGAGATTCCCGGTCTCTTCAAATATCTTGTGGAAAATAACAAGATCAAGCTCCTCCGATTCAATCAAGAGGAGGCAATGAAGACGAATGACCAAGATATATCGGCGTACCATAGGGCGCTCATCACCCCACTAAATCCTCGTTTCCCTTTAAGGACAAAATCCGTGCTTTAATTGACGTAGGGTCATCACTATGAAGCCGCCCAAAGAAAAGAAGGTCGGAGCTAATGCCGTGTCCATAAGCTTCGGTCGGTGCCGCTGACATGGTTTGAACCTGAACCGCTGGTCAAAGTCGCAGTTGAAGACGGTGAATGACGCACTCCACACAAGCAACCGTAAAGGACTTGTATCGATACAACCCCCAATGGCGAAGTCTTGTGGGTCCACCCGCACTACTTGAAGATGAGCAATGGTAGCCTCTTCTTCGCTGAAGAAAAGCCGGGCGAAGGGAAAGGCATGCCATGCTACTCCGCACTCGAGGGAGACGATGAACAGTGGTAACATTCCAAACCGTCCGGGAACTCCGCCCACGCCACCGTGAGGACACGTACAAATACAAGTACCCGTAAGTCCCCGACTTAATGCCAAGACGCCTCGAGCTGGGGTACCAACAAATCCCCTCACCGCACGCAGAAAGCAACAGAAGTGGTCGCCAAAGAAGCTACAAAGAAAGCAACGCGATGAAGTTCAACTCGGCAGCCTCGATTCACGCCCGATTGGAAGAGATAAACCGAACTTCAAACTTCCATACCGCCGACGCCATGGCCCAATTAGCCAATATCCCCGCAAGGATCACTTCTATGAGTTGCCGCGCTTATCAAAAGAGACGAGAGAAGCTCTTCAAGAAGCCTCGCCATTCGTCTCACCTGCATTAGGCCGAGTCCAAGAGTCGGCCAAAGAATGCAACCTCGCGACTAAACACTTCCCTTGCATCACTTTTACAAAGGAGGATATGCACGGGAATTCCAAACACGATAGGCCGCTATACTTCACCGTATATTGGCTCTAGTGAAGTTAACCGGATCCAAGTCGATCCGGTTCCACAGGAGCATCATGCCCCCGCCATGTATCATCTTGAATTTCGCCAAGAATAAGGCCGACAGCACAATGATTTATGGATTTAACACCAGCGGTCTCTACTGGTAAGATCCGATAAAGTGCCAAATGGGGACTTAAAGTCCAAAGTCACCGCTATGTGATTGACGAGACTTCCTATAACTTATTGTTGGGTCGACTTTGGATCCACAATAACGTTATAGTCCCATCTTCATCGTGTCTCAAATATGTAGACACCTAATAATGAGGTCAAGACGGTGGTCGCGACAAACAACCGCTTAAGGATGGAGAATTATTTCACCGATTCTCTCTCTACGTAATGAGTCCAAATCAATCATCTACCAAGGTACCTGACAGCGTGAAGAAGCCGATACCAAACCGGCTTGGTTATAGTGGAGGTTTTGTTTTAAATGACATTGTACCCTTGTAATCAATCTTGACGATGAAGAATCGCCGATGAACATTGTAATTGGCAAATTGCCGATGAATCAATAAATGACGATTTAGAGTACCCTTTATCTTTGAATGATGTGATAAAGTTTATACAATGATCCAGAGTTGCACCTCCAACTGGCCATCTTGCTTCACACAAAAGCAGCCCGACTCCTTTGGGACAAGACTCGCCATCCCACCAAGATCAAGTAGTGAAAAAGACTTGGTTTACGAAAGGAGATGCGCTCACAATAATCACTTCTTCAAAACGATGAAGACTAATGGACCTATCCTCCACACAAGCAACGCCGTAAAGGATATCGTGATACAACCCCGAATGGCGAAGTCTTGTGGGTCCACCCGCACCTACTTGAAGATGAGCAATGGTAGCCTCTTTCTTGAAAAAGCCGGGCGTAGGGAAAGGCATGCCATGCTTCCGCACTCGAGGGAGACGATGAACAGTGGTAACATTCCACCGTCCGAAGGGGAACTCAAGCCCACGCCACCGTGAGTGGACACGAAGTACAAATACAAGTACCCGTAAGTCCCCGACCCTAATGCCAAGACGCCCGTGAGCTGGGGTACCAACAAATCCCCTCACCGCACGCAGAAAGCGCAATGCAAGTGGTCGCCAAAGAAGCTACAAAGAAAGCGCCCGCGATGAAGTTCAACTCCGGCGCCTCGATTCACGCCCGATTGGAAGAGATAAACCGAACTTCAAACTCTCCATACCGCCGACGCCATGGCCCAATTAGCCAACATCCCGCAAGGATCACTTCTATGAGTTGTCAGGCTTATCAAAAGAGACGAGAAGCTCTTCAAGAAGCCCTCACGATTCGTGTCTTCCTCATCTGCATTAGGCCGAGTCCGTAAGAGTCGGCCAAAGAATGCAACCTCGCGACTAAACACTTCCTTTGCATCACTTTTACAAAGGAGGATATGCGACGAGGAATTCCAAACACGATAGGCCGCTATACTTCACGGTATATTGGCTCTAGTGAAGTTAACCGGATCCAAGTCGATCCCGTTCCACAGGAGCATCATGCCCTACCATGTATCATCTTGAATTCCTCGCAAGAATCAAGCCGACAGCACAATGATTTATGGATTTAACACCACGGTCTCTACCGCTGGTAAGATCCTGATAAAGTGCCAAATGGGGACTTAAAGTCCAAAGTCACCGCTATGTGATTGACGCAGACTTCCTATAACTTATTGTGGGTCGACCTTGGATCCACAATAACGTTATAGTCCCATCTACTCTTCATCGTCTCAAATATGTAGACACTAATAATGAGGTCAAGACGGTGGTCGCGACAAACAACCGCTTAAGGATGGAGAATTATTTCACCGATTCTCTCCTCTACTGTAATGAGTCCAAATCAATCATCTACCAAGGTACGAGAGCGTGAAGAAGCCGACACCAAACCGGCTTGGTTATAGTGGAGGTTTTGTTTTAAATGACATTGTACCCTTGTAATCAATCTTGACGATGAAGAATCGCCGATGAACATTGTAATTGGCAAATTGCCGATGAATCAATAAATGACGATTTAGAGTACCCTTTATCTTTGAATGATGTGATAAAGTTTATACAATGATCCAGAAGCACCTGCCAACTGATCATCTTGCTTCACACAAAAGCAGCCCGGACTCACAAAGACTCGCCATCCCACTAAGATCAAGTAGTGAAAAAGACTTGGTTTACTTAAAGGAGATGCGCCCAAATAATCACTTCTTCAAAACAATTTAAGACGATTAATGGACCTATCCTCCACACATTCGATATAGTCCAAACACCGGGTATCATGAAGAGATGGGGTACAACTTGGCACAAGGAGAAGGTCTATGTTTTGCCAGGTCCTCGAAGTCCCTCCCAGAGCGCATATGTCCCAAAAGGGAAGCCTGATAATTACTATGCATTTAGAAGGATTGGGATACTAATCCTCCTCGAAGATGAATGAATGCGTCGATTGATAATAATCCACCCGTGAGGGAGACTGACATTCGTCGACTCTTCTCTTGGGATTCTGACACCGTTCTGAGAAGCTTTCAAGGCTTTAATGTCAAATATGGCTACGGCCGATCCTCGCCATCGTTGAGAGTGATGAAGACATGCCAACATGGGAAGACCCATGGATCCATCAACTCCAAGAGCAGCTTTGGGGATAGGTTCGAACAAAGAGAACCCCCACTAAGGATGAGGTAGTCCAGTTAATATGGGGATGAAGAGCATCCTAAACTCATAAACATCAGCAATACTTCCCTTGGAAGAAAAGGAAGAGTTGATTGCCCTAATCAGGAGTATATCGATGTATTCTGAGTTACGAGGACATGCCAGACTCACCCTAATGTGGCAACACATCACCTCAACATCAAAGCGATGTCAAACCCGGCTGCAACAAGAAGACGGTTTCGCCCACAAATATTGGAGGCAATTGTTGACGAAGTGAAGAAACTCATAGAATCGGATTCATCGAGGAAATTCAACATCCGGATTGGGTGGCTAATATAGTCCCTGGCCATGAAGAAGAATGGGTCGATTAGGATCCGTGTCGACTCAGAGACCTCAACGCGCTTGCCCGAAGATGACTTCTCTTCCAATCACCGATGTCATAGTTGACAACACGCGTGGATTTGAAAGAATGTCATTTATGGATGGCTTTTCGGTATAATCAAATCAAGATGCACCCCGATGACGCCAAACACACGGCGCTCGTAACTTCATCATATATTGCTACAAGGTCATGCCGCTCGCCTCAAAATGCCTACGAACCTACCGAGAGCAATGACGGAGATTTTCCAGATCATCTTCGAAAACGGTCGAATGCTACGCCGACGATTTGGTCGCGGAAAAGCCGTGACAAAGGAGATCACATCAAAGATCTTAGAACGGTATTCGAACTCATGCGACTCATCGCCTAAAGATGAACCCCGCCAAATCCTTCCTTGGATGTCCAAGGCAAGTTCTCGTTTTGTCGCCACCGACAAAGGAATCCACGCCGATCCCGACAAAGTGAAGGCGATTCAAGAGTTGCAACCTCCGAAATCCGAGAGAACTCGGGTTAAGGGCGACATGGCGACATCCGACGGTTCATATCGAACCTATCGTGGAAGTGCCAACCGCTTCAAAGTTGAACAAGAAGGGCGGTCATATATTTGGGACGACGCCGCTAAGGCATTCAAGAGATCAAGTCTTATCTCGCTAAACCTCCCGTTCTTGTTGCACCGCTGGTCGGAAAACCGCTTTTGATCTACGCCAAGGCAACGGATCACTGTTAAGCGCTTTACTCGCAAGACGACGATAGCGGTCACGTAACGTGCAAGCAGTATTATCCGAGTTAACATTAGTCGGGCCGAACTCGATATCCAATGGTCAAGAAGCGCTTTTGCATTGGTGTTCGCGATTCAAGATGCGACACTATTTAGTCCGGACAAACGATTTATGTTATCTCTAACGTGAACCGTCCGATATTTATGACCCACAATTTCAATGAGTTGGCGCTATTAAATGGGCCTTGCTCTTGTCCCAATATGACTTGTATTTCAAACAACGTAGTCACCAAAGGACAAGCGATTTAGATCTCTTGGTCGCCACCGACGACGGACGCAGCTTGAGCTATATGATGATCTTCCTGATGAAGTCCACGGTTAACACTACATCGCACCAACAAATATGGCGATTGTATTTTGATGGAGCTTCTCGGCCACCAATGGCGAAGTACCCTGATGTTCTAAAAACCGACGGAGTTGTCTTGATTTCCGAATCATGTCATGCCCCGCATATTCACTCACCGAACCTCGCTCCAATAACGAATACAACGCTACTTTGGACTTAGTTTCGCCAAGGAGCCGGGGTCAATATCTCGCCGCACGGCGATTCGCAATTGATAGTTAAGCAGTTCGTGGTGACTACGGTCGAATCTGATCTAACCCTATCATCGATAGTCGCTGAAATAGCGCACTCATTCAAGAGTTTTTCATCGAATATATCCCGCTTCCAAAACGCTTTGCGGATGCATCAAGGCTATCGTGGTCGTTAGCACAACCTTCCGAGACCAACAACTAGTTACGGTCAGACTCACCAACTCTTCGCACTCATTATAATGATGAGGCACAAGAAGATAAAGGGCTAGTTACCAAAGAAGTACATGCAACCCAAACCAAGTTGGAGCCCCGAGATTGGCGCTTTCCTATCATCGACTATGTCTTACATGGCATTCTCGAAGACGGAGGGAGAGAGAGTCAATCCGCTAAGAGCTCCAAGATTCTTTATGACACTCAAACCCGTGACGCTATATCGCCGAGGGTACGATGGTCTTTGTTCGATGCCTCTCAAACAAAGAGGCAGGAGAGGTCCTTCGAAGCACACGGAAGGTGAATGTGGTGCACACCACCGGGTCCCAAGCTCTACGATCGAATCAGAGAATGGGCTACTTCGCCAACAATGATTAATGACGCGGTCGAGCACGCCGAAATGCCACGCCGCGGTCAAATTCACGCTAATTATATGCATCACCTCCCGAGCAGCTTGCATCCTTCGCCACATCCCGCCATTCGAGACATGGGGAATGGACGCCGAGGGTCCCATTTTTCCTCCGCTTGGCCAAAGGCGATCGGTTTATTCTAGCGACACCGACATTCCAAGTGGGCGTAGCAATCCCGCTTAAAAGAAGTCAAGGCGAAAGTACCGCCGCCAATTTATCAAACACCATGTCATTTATCGACATGGTGTCCCGAGACGGATCGCATGATAATGGTCCCCAATTTATCGCCAATTCCTTCATCGTTTTATGAAATTCAAGATACAAGATGTCTCACAACAGCCTTATAATCCAAAGAAGAAATGGATTAGCCGAAGCATTCAACAAGACGATTATCAAAATCTCGCCGCTTGTGAAGAGTAACAAGCTTAGACCGATGATAAACTCGAGAAGCACTCGGGCGATCGCGACGATCAGACGACGCCAACCGAGAGACCCCGCATCTCGGTTTACTGCGCGGCGCTTCTCCCGCTGGAAATTCAGATTCGCCACTTCGACGCCTTTCAACAGATGACGATCAAGAACAACATCAAAACGCCTCAAGAGCTTGAGATGTTAGATGAGAAGCTCGAGGCTCAACAATGCATTGAGTCCTACCAAGCTAGGATGTCGAGGGCTTTCAACAAGAAAGTTCGACAGAGAACCTTAAAGAAGGAGATTTGGTCCTCGCCGCCGACCACCAATAATCCTCACTTCCAAAAGAAAGGTAAATTGAACCTAAATGGGAGGGTCCGCTTATAATAGAAACGGTCTACTCCATGGTGCATATCATTAATTACCTAAAATGGCACCGGCAATTAATGCCGATAATGGGAAGTTCCTCAAGAAATACTACCCTTAGTATCTTCGTGATAACCCGCTTCAACGGAAGTTCGTGGGATGTGTTACCCACTTTCTTGAGGATAACCCTAGATTTATCCTCCATCATAATTCCCCCACCGATCAAATTCCTTGACTGGCCTACAAATTTTCGTACATTGCCACAATCTCCTCTTGATTCCTTCTATGAACAAGAGGCCCAATTAAATCCTTTTACCGGAGATAGAATATAAAATTCTTCCTCTCCAGCGAAGACCCTTTCGCGGATAAACGGAGGGGTTCTTTCCATCTTCTTCCAGGTAGCTACCGACCGGTAAGGTACGATTTTCGCATGTGTTGTCCGACCAAGGTCACCTCGAGTCTTTTCGCCTCGAGTGGAGATCCCACTCTTAGTTCCATCTTCATCTTAGGTAGCTCGATCAAGGTATAGCCGGATTTTCGCACTGTGTTGTCCGGATCGGTCGCCTCGAAGTCTTTTCGTTCTCTGGAGTGGAGATCCCACTCTTAGTTCCATCCTCATCCTAGGTAGCCGACCGGTATGCGCCGATTTTCGTATCAGGTTGTCCGACCAAGGTCGCCGAAGTCTTTTCGGTTCTCGGAGTGGAGATCCCACTCTTAGTTCCATCTTCATCCTAGGTAGCACCGATCAAGGTATGCGCCGGATTTTTCAGTTGTCCGATCAAGGTCACCGAAGTCTTTTCGGTTCTCGGAGTGGAGATCCCACTCTTAGTTCCATCTTCATCCTAGGTAGCCGATCAAGGTATGCGCCAGATTTTCGATCAGTTGTCCGATCAAGGTCACCCGAGTCTCTTCGCCTTGGAGTAGAGATCCCACTCTAGTTCCATCTTCATCTTTACCGAAGGTATATGGCCGGATTTTCGCACTGTTGTCCGATCAAGGTCACTGAAGTCTTTTCGCTTCTCGAGTGGAGATCCCACTCTTAGTTCCATCCTCATCCTAGGTAGCTCGATCAAGGTATGCGCCGATTTTCGCACTGTGTTGTCCAATCGGCGTCACCGAAGTCTTCGGCTCTCGGAGTGGAGATCCCACTCTTAGTTCCATCCTCATCCTAGGTAGCCATCAAGGTATGCGCCGATTTTCGCACCAGTTGTCCGACCGAAGGTCGCTCGAAGTCTTTGCCTCGAGTGGAGATCCCACTCTTAGTTCCATCTTCATCTTAGGTGTAGCCGATCAAGGTATGCCGATTTTCGTGATTGTGTTGTCCGAATCAGTCGAGTCTTTTCGGTTCTGAGTGGAGATCCCACTCTAGTTCCATCCTCATCCTAGGTAGCCACCATACGATTTTCGCATCAGGTTGTCCGAATCAAGGTCGCCTCGAAGTCTTTTCGCTTCTGAGTGGAGATCCCACTCTAGTTCCATCTTCATCCTAGGTAGCACCGACCAAGGTATGCGCCGATTTTCGCACTCAGTTGTCCGGACTCAAGGTCACCGAAGTCTTTTCGTTCTCGGAGGGAGATCCCACTTAGTTCCATCTTCATCCTAGGTAGCCGACCAAGGTACGCCGTGATTTTCGCATCGTGTTGTCCGATCAAGGTCACCCGAAGTCTCTTCGTTCTGAGTAGAGATCCCACTCTTAGTTCCATCTTCATCTTAGGTAGCGCTAATCGGTAGGCGCCGATTTTCACTGTGTTGTCCGATCAAGGTCGCCTCGAAGTCTTTTCGCTTCGGAGTGGAGATCCCACTCTTAGTTCCATCCTCATCTAGGTAGCGCCGACCGGGTATGCGCCGATTTTCGCATCAAAGGTCCGATCAAGGTCACCTCAGTCTTTTCGCTTCTGAGTGGAGATCCCACTCTAGTTCCATCCTCATCCTAGGTAGCCGATCAAGGTATACGATTTTCGCACTGTGTTGTCCGATCAAGGTCGCCTAGTCTTTCGTTCTCGGAGTGGAGATCCCACTCTTAGTTCCATCTTCATCCTAGGTAGCTACCGATCAAGGTATAGGCCGGGATTTTCGCATCGTGTTGTCCGATCAAGGTCACCCGAAGTCTTTTCGGCTCTCGAGTGGAGATCCCACTCTTAGTTCCATCTTCATCTAGGTAGCTACCGATCGAAGGTATGCGCCGATTTTCGACCAAAGTTGTTCGAATCGAAGGTCACCCGAGTTTTTCGCCTCGGAGTGGAGATCCCACTTAGTTCCATCCTCATCCTAGGTAGCTACCAATCAAGGTATACGGGATTTTCGCACCGTGTTGTCCGAATCAAGGTCGCCTCGAAGTCTTTTCGCTCTCGGAGTGGAGATCCCACTCTTAGTTCCATCTTCATCCTAGGTAGCTACTGACCAAGGTATGCGGGCCGATTTTCGCATTCAGGTTGTCCGACCAAGGTCACTCGAGTCTTTTCGCTTCTCGAGTGGAGATCCCACTCTTAGTTCCATCTTCATCCTAGGTAGCCGGATCAAGGTATGCCGATTTTCGTGACTGCATTGTCCGATCAAGGTCACCCGAAGTCTCTTTCTCGGTTTCGGAGTAGAGATCCCACTCTTAGTTCCATCTTCATCTTAGGTAGCGCCGATCAAGGTATGCTCGGGATTTTCGCATCGTAGTCCCATCAAGGTCACTCGAAGTCTTTTCGATTCCAACAAAGAAGGAATCATTGTTAGCCTCATCCCTGAAATAGAACACATTCTTCCTTTCCCACCTCAATCAATCTTCCTCCTGCCTGGGCCATTCTCGGCCAAAAGAAGACACCAAGATTCATCTTGGGGCATTTTATCCCGGCCTAAGAAGGGATAAAGCCAACGCCACACGCTGTCGCTTAGTCTTCTCCGATTGAAGAAGACACTGTGAGTTCGATTCTGGGGCATTTTATCCCAAGCCTAAGAAGGATAAAGCCAACGCCAAGACAAGGCTCTGCTTAGTCTTTCTCCGGACAAGAAGACACCGAAAGTTCGATTCGGGCATTTTATCCCGAAGCCTAAGAAGGGATAAAGCCAACGCCACACGCTAAGGTTTGGGCTTAGTCTTTCTCTCGATGAAGAAGACACCGTAGTTCGACTGGGTATTTTATCCCGGCCTAAGAAGGGATAAAGCCAACGCCTAACACGCTGCGTCGCTGTCTTCCTGAAAAAGACTAAGCCTACGATTCAACATCGAGCATTAAGTCTAAGAGAGTTTCATTCTTTAGCACAACGCTAGGTAGAACGGATTTAGATAATCTACATGCTAGCCCAACTCAAACGCAGAGTCGTAGTTACCATCAAACCCGCTGGGGCCAGTTAATAACCCTAAAGCCAATTTCACACGCTGCTACGGCGCTTTTTCCGATTGAAAAGACACCGAGTTAGATTCGGGGCATTTTATCCCGGCCTAAGAAGAGTAAACCAAGACGCTATTGGCCGGCTTGTCTTTTCTCCCATTGAAGAAGACACCGAAGTTCGACTGGGGCATTTTATCCCCGCCTAAGAATCGATAAAGCCAACGCTCTCACACGCTGTCGGCTTAGTCTTTCTCCATTGAAGAAGACACCGTATTAGATTCTGGGCATTTTATCCCGTTTCAAGAAGGATAGTTCTAACGCCAGACGCTGCTGGGTTTGCTTAGTCTTTCTCCGATTGAAGAAGACACCGTGAGTTCGACCGGCATTTTATCCCCGCTTCCAAGAGGGATAAAGCCAACGCCACACGCTGCTGCTTCCGCTTAGTCTTTCTCCCATTGAAGAAGACACCGAGTTAGATTCGGGTATTTTATCCCGAAGCCTAAGAAGGGATAAAGCCAACGCCACACGCTGTCGGGTTTAGTCTTTTCCCATGAAGAAGACACCGAGTTCGACCGGGGTATTTCACCCTGCCCAAGAAGGGACTAGTCTACGCGGTAACACGCTGTCGGGTGGTCTCGCCCGTAAAAGAGTATAAAGCCTATGTATTCAATAATAGCAACAAGTCTAGAAGAGTTTAATTTTTAGCACAACGCCACGCATGAACGGATCCGTGATAATCCGCGACGCTAGCCCAACTCAAACGTAGTTGGTAAAGGCTCATCAAACCCGTTGAGGGTCGGGGTTGGCCAATAACTCCTAAAGCCAACGCTTCACACGCTTCTGCCTTAGTTTTTTCCGACAATTGAAGACCCGTGAAAGATTCTCGGGGCATTTTATCCCGCTTCCAAGAAGGGATAAAGCCAACGCCGCACGCTGCTGCCGGGTTTAGTCTTTTCCCATTGAAGAAGACACCGTGAGTTCGATTCGGGGCATTTTATCCCGAAGCCTAAGATGGATAAAGCCAACGCCACACGCTGCTGCCGGGTTTAGTCTTTCTCCATTGAAGAAGACACCGCCAGAAGCAGATTCGGGGCATTTTATCCCGGGTAAGAAGGGATAAAGCCAACGCCGCGTGACAGCGGCTGCCTAGTCTTTCTCCGATTGAAGAAGACACCGTGAGTTCATTCGGGGCATTTTATCCCGCTTCAGATAGCTAACGCCACACGCTAAGCCGGCCTTTTCTCCGATTGAAGAAGACACCGAGTTAGATTCGGGGTATTTTATCCCGCCTAAGAAGGATAAAGCCAACCACACGCTGCTGTCGGTTTAGTCTTTTTCCGATTGAAGAAGACACCGAGTTCGATTCGGGTATTTCGTCCCGCCTAAGAAGGGACGAGTCTACGCGGCAACACGCTGCTGTCGGGTGGTCTCTTGCCCGTAAAGAGTATAAAGCCTATGTATTCAATATCATAGCAACAAGTCTAGAAGAGTTTCATTCTTTTAGCACAACGCCACGGCGGAACGGATCCGTGATAATCCGCGACGCTTAGCCCAACTCAAACGGTGGTTGGTAAAGGCTAATCAAACCCGCTGAGGGCGAGGGTTTGCCAAAATCCTATAAGTATTATGGTTAATTATTTCGACGAAGTAAAAGAATCATAATAAATAATGAAAGGAATAAATCTTATTCATTTAAATATAAAAGGAGCTACGTTCGCTTAAACATCAAGTCTATGACAAAGGATTTGTTGTTCGAGCCGAGACACTTCACCATCATAAGCCCGCTGGAGTTCTTCCCGCAACTCTTGGCCCCGGGCGACTCTCATCTGTTCGTCTTCGTGGTCGCCTCAGCTCAGCCTGCCGCTCGACAGATCAAGCTCCCTAGACGCAACGGCGAAGGCTTTTCCTTGTTGGCCTTGGCCACCCAAACCGCCATCCTATCTTCCTCAAGATGGTTTCCCCGAGCAAGATATCCTCTCCGCGACTCGCCACAATATCACCGATGTGGCTTAAGGAAGAATATGTCTCAAGAAACAAATTTCCAAGCTGATCGGGCGCTGTCTTCAGACTGGACTTCGAGCCAAGAAAACACGCAGCATCGCGCCATGCCTCTAAACGCAAGGCCACTGAGCAAACTATGTATGAAAAGCCCCTACCCCAGCTTGCAGCCTCGAGTCCGTCTCCGATGGGCTAGATCATCAACAATGGCCCGAGCCTTTGAGTAACCCATATCCCCGTCAAAGCCATCCGGGATCAAGCAAAGGCTCTGAATCGATGAAGAGAAAGCCCGCCATGAAGGACCTTTTCGATCACGTTGTTCACCAAAGAAAAGAATGAGTATTTCCAAACAGATAATAAGATGGGATGGATCTTCATCCAAAGATCAACGCCTCGCCGATCATGGAGTCGAGATGTAGGCTCGCACGTAAGAAGAGAGGACTTTAGGATTCTTAGTAAAAATGAGCAAAAGCTTATTTGGCTAAAAGACCCTTACCCGCCTCCTTCGTGTAGCCGAGGCTAGCGAAGTCTACCGAGGCGATCTATCTGATGCCAACCGCCGGGCCGAGCCTCAAGGTGCTCATCTATCTCAACTGGGCCACCAGCCGATTCGGAGAAAGCGACGAAAGAGGGTACAAATGGAATGTCTACCTCTTTAATTATAGTGGTATTGGCCAAACGGCGGGTCCTATAATTAACCAAGAGAAAATTCATACCTTCTTCGTGGATGGTAGTTTCGTGTAAATCTTCACCGATGCGCTGTCAGCCTTGTGACCAAGCGTAATGTGTCATCCATGGAAGTACTACCGTGATAAACCACCGCCACGAGATCCTCCATTGAGAAGTCCGAAAAGAAGGCATTAGGAAAACAAATGCAATTAAGTCAAACAATAGGTAAACCGCTACTCCTACAGCCAAGTTAGCTTGCTTAGTCCTGCGGTGCATGTCTCCCAACTCTAAAAGAACAAAAGGCAAAGAGGCAATTAGTGGGGTACAATCCCGAAGTCACCCATTCTCGATTCGCCACCCAAGAGGAATTATCGATGTTAGATGTACACAGGTCCCCGGATCAGGTCCTACATTAGCCTCCTCGCCATAGCTCCATACATTTGTTGAGTAAAACTTGCTCAAAGATGAGCGTAACGGGCTCCAGAATTGTGGGGAGGAAAATCAAAGCCGTGATCATAATCCCTAAACCCCTCGCATGCAAATGAAGAAAACTCCGTAGTTAAAATTTCGTGATAACATCACGGTGAATTGTTACCTCCGCCACCGACGGATTATTACCGGGTCAAGTCTATATCAAGGACCGAGGATTCACGCGATTCTTATGGGCTAACCTCTTTCGCTTAACCCTTGAGAGGGTTGAAATTCTTCTTCTTCAACAGCTTTTCCCAAAAAGCCTTGAATGAGAAATCAATAGAGAGGATGAGAAAGCGAAGGGGAAAAGAGAGAGTACCGAGGTTCGCAGATGCTTGGTCCTCTTCTAAAGTCCCAAAGACTGAGTCGCGGAATTCCCTCACCTCAATTGGTGGATGAGACGGGCGCTTCCTCAACTTGAGCTGCGATCCGAGATGTCCGAGTGTCGGCCGCAACGATGCTTCTGCCACTGTGTCCGAGATAGCCCTCACAGGATGGCTCGCTAGCTACTAATAGCCAACTACAATGAAGGAATGTCGACTCCAACCGACGGCCCGAGCTCTGAGACCAATCTAGCACCGACATCCCATGACGCCCACAACCATGCTCGAAGGCCATCCACAACTCCACCTCGAAACCGAGTCGTTTGGTTCGTTCCCAACATAAAGTTGGTGCGTAGCGAATTGGCGAGCAAAGCGGCGAGGGAAAATAAGGCTCAATAAAGCATTCCTCCTTTACTCGAAGGTGAGATACCACGGCACGATATTCACTAGCAGCCTTGAAATGCCAATGTCAAGTGAAGTCTGGCGTGTCTTCGGCACCTCCTCGTCAACCAAGGACTCGCCATATTGACCCGAGAATCGAGGAAAACATCCGAAAAGATCCACCCTTTGTGAATCAGACTGCTTTGATCTCGCGAAAACCACGCCTTCCATCTCGCAATCCTCTACCAACCGCAAGAAAGGAGTAGACGAACTGGATTCTCGGTCGACATCATGTCGGACGATGGAGGACCAACGAGGCCATCAAATAGGTATATGGGAGCTCTACTCAACGTAAGGGATACGCGGAGGATGGCTCGCCTTTCTCCGAAAGTAAACGCCAACTATATGCCGCAATCCACGGTGAATATTAGCCACCATCACCGAAGAGAGAGAGTTCCTTCTGTATGAGCCGAATCCGCAGGTAAAGGACCTCCAGGTAAGGCCATCGATTGATATGGAACCACACACTTCTTGAGCCGACAGCAAGGTAGCCCGCTAGGAGAGTTGTCGGTGGATAGGCTTCACCGCATGCCACGTAAAGGTCGCAAATTTGGTCCCCAAGGAAAGCCTTCATGAGCCGAAGCCGTGATAAGAGTTAGCCTCGGACTTCTCGACGTTCATTAACCTTCAAGGAGTGAGCGGTGATAGTTCATATTTCCGCCGATTTGTCCTCCAAATGCCGGAACAAGTAATCGGCGAACCGCCTGACTCACTCACGCGATTTCTGCGCAAGGCTCGACAATGAGCTATATAGTAATGACAAGTGAGATCCCATAAAGTCTTATAACGACGGGCGTGTTCCTTCAAACCGCCAGCCTCCATTGAGGGAAAGTACTCGATATAGCATCTTCCCCATGGGTAGACCTGAAATACGATACATCTCATGTAAAGCCAACCCCAACCGTGTTTAGTGAGAAACGATTCAACTGGATTATAAAGCTCAATAAGGTGAAGAAATGATTGACGCTGATTGGAAGGCCATACATGGTGGCACTAATCAATACGCACTCACAAGCCAAGATCTCCATCCCATCGGCTGAGGACGTAAGTGGTCAGGCGACCCCACCAATGCTTACTTGACGAGTGAACCCAACCGAAGAATCTATGACTTGACGACGGCATCTCTCGCCCCAATTTAGCAAGGCGATTCTTCAAAGTCGAGGCAGGAACAAAGAGCTCATCACGGGGCGGTGTGTCCAGCCCTACAACCCCAGGGTGAAGACCGATGACGCGATTCCTATTGGAACCCGAATCTCGCCGGGTAATAAACCCACAATGAATATGATCATGTTCTCGACGCCATGGCATACGAGTCATGATGTGGGTCTGGTCGGCCAATGAGAGTCGACGAGGTATCCGGGAATATACAAGGGGTCTCCGCTGCCTTTGTTCAACCACCTCTCACTCTCGATAAGAGTCAGATCCGGATCCTTAACCGAAGCCAATAAATAATCTGCCTTTTCGCAAAGTTCGGAGCTAGTGTCTTTACAAGTGGCGATCGCCACCAATTGTCGGAGAATGCGAACTCCTCTGATAACACAAACCGAATCGACCGGGTACCGGTGCAAATCGAGGCGCAGATAAAAATCGAGGGATCGCCACACGTGGAATAGTATTAGCTATGGCGTCCATCAACAGCGTAGCGAAAAGTTCGAAGAATAATCAACCGAAATCGTAAAATATTCGCTAGTAAAAGGCGCTGAATTCATCTTTCATAGATCAGTCACACCGATATCACGATTTCATCCAGATCGACACCCTGAGAACGATAAATATAGTCGCAGAAACCAAGCGGCAATATATTCCGCTCTACGTAAGGGTACAAGATGAAATCGCCCCGCTAAAGATATCGAGACGGTGATGTCCAAGCAAAACCAATCAGTAACTTCCATCCCCACAAAGGAGAATTTCGCTCTTCCCAATCGCCACAAAGGAGAACGGCTGGTCATAACAAACGCAGTATAACTGCTGCCGGTCCCCACAAAGGAGGATTTCGCTCTTCCCAATCGCCACAAAGGAGAACGAAGGGATACAACGATATATGTAATGTAGAATATGATGACGCCGGGCGACCACCGAAAGAAGGAGGCGCATTCACGCCGCGGCGAAGTTGATCGACTCAAACGCGGATCTTCCGGACGACATCGAAAACCGCAAAAGAAGACAAATAAAGTCGATATGCGTAAAAAATATATTAATGGAAAAGGCGATCAAGGTAACAACCGACGCTACCGAACACCTGGCGCTGACCATGCTTCAGTCACGCCTGGCTGCCTGTGTTCTCGGGCTAGCGCCTGTGTCGGTTCCAGCGCGTCTGCCTGTGTTGCCTGTGCTGCCAGTTCAAAGCCTGTGTCGTATCAGGCCGGGCCAGGTACAACAAAGTCACGACACCAGCAAATACCAAATTTGCCGCTTATCAGCCATGCGGCCGGCCCGGTCTCGATCGCCGCCACCGCCGACGCCTCTTGTTTCCTGCCGGCTTTTGCACCTGCTCATGCACAAAACAAAAAAAGAGAAAGAAAAGAAGAAGAAGAAGAAAAAAGCGTCTTGTGCATGTACCGCCGCTTGAGAGAGGAGACGGCGAAACGAGATGAAGACAAGAGAAAGCACAGAGAGGGGGGGGGCGGCCTAGGTCAGAGAAAAGGAGGGTTGGTGGGTATTTATAACAACCCCATATGGACCCAATCCTCTTTGAACAAGGACTCCTATTTGGCAAGAAGTAGGAATTCTAATTGGAGCCAAATCAACTCTAATTAGGACTCTAATCAGCCCCTAATTAAGAGTCCTAATTGGAACCTTATCCGGATGTCAAATTAGTCCCAAATCAGTCCGTTGATTGACTCCTACTCCCTCCGCCAAGTTTGGAAAGATTCTAAAGATTTATTCGGCAGAATAACACCCCGCAAAGGCCCCCATCGACATCAACGCTGTCGATAATCCTACCCAACTAGGATTACGAGTATAAACTGCTTCCTAATTTGTCGAGAAGTTCCCTAAGAATATTCTCACAAGAAATATTCTTAGGATAACTCGATCGTATGATTGCATCGACGCCGATCAACGCCGCCTAATCCTACTCCAACTAGGATTACGGTATAAACCGCTTCCTAATTTGTCGAGGTTCCTAAGAATATTCTCACAAGAAATATTCTTAGGGATAACTCGATCGTATGGATTGCATCGACGCATCAACGCCTAATCCTACTCCAACTAGGATTACAGTATAAACCGCTTCCTAATTTGTCGAGAAGTTCCGGAAGAATATTCTCACAAGAAATATTCTTAGGATAACTCGATCGTATGATTGCATCGACATCAACGCTGCCGCCTAATCCTACCCAACTAGGATTACAGTATAAACCGCTTCCTAATTTGTCGAGAAGTTCCCAAGAATATTCTCACAAGAAATATTCTTAGGGATAACTCGATCGTATGGATTGCATCGACACCATCAACGCCTAATCCTACCCAACTAGGATTACGAGTATAAACCGCTTCCTAATTTGTCGAAGTTCCTAAGAATATTCTCACAAGAAATATTCTTAGGATAACTCGATCGTATGATTGCATCGACGCATCAACGCCGCCTAATCCTACCCAACTAGGATTACGGTATAAACCGCTTCCTAATTTATCGAGAAGTTCCGGAAGAATATTCTCACAAGAAATATTCTTAGAGATAACTCGATCGTATGGATTGCATCGACATCAACGCTCGCCTAATCCTACTCCAACTAGGATTACGAGTATAAACCGCTTCCTAATTTATCGAGAAGTTCCGGAAGAATATTTTCACAACAAATATTCTTAGGGATAACTTCGATCGTCGCGGATTGCATCGACGAAATCAACGCTGCCGCCTAATCCTACTCCAATCGATTACGAGTATAAACCGCTTCCTAATTTATCGAGAAGTTCCTAAGAATATTCTCACAAGAAATATTCTTAGGGATAACTCAATAACCCTCAATTTTCTCCTATTGTGGAACCTTAAAGAGGGATAAATTGACGAATTCTGACGAGGCTTATATTGACGCCGGACAACGCGCTCTACCTCGAAAAGACTCCTCCCACTGTACCAATGCCAATCCGTGCGTTGCTGCCGGAAGGCCTATCGGTCAACAGTTTGGAACGGGAATAAATTCCTCCCACTATGGATAATAGTACTCCAGCAAGGAGTAATGCAGTAGCGACGCCAACCAACGCGTCGTCGCCAAAAATTTACTGATCAACGGCTCGAATCCACACCGGTCAAAGCGTCGCACTCGCCGACCGAAAGCTAGGACGAGGGTTGAAACCCAAATGGTCTCCTGTTTCGACAAGGAATCCTCGGAGTATATCTCCATGAAAAGATCAGTCCTCCCGCTGTGGTTAAACTAACAGCACACGTGATGACAGAAGAATTAGCCGATTGGGGGTTACGAAACTCCATGTACTCGACACAGCCAATGTGTCGCCAACAAGGAGTTCGCCGACATACGGAAAAGTCCCAAAAGTCTGATGGTTAGTTAAACAACAACCAACCGACACGAGTTACAAACAAAACTCACCCATCAGCTTCAAATCAAGATAACAGCGGTCAGACAATAAATGCAAAGACCGCGGATCTTATCAGAATCCTACAAAGAACCGGATGATCCGAAGAATCAAGACTTGAAGCTATCTTTGGGACCCTCACCGATCGAAGGTCGAACCATCATGTCCAAAGCATCTCGCACTCATCAAGAATCGACCAAACGCTTTGGAGGGTATCTGTAGGCATAAAAAATTGCTTATCAGTACCCGAACGAAACTCGGGACGGTGGGTTGGCAACTAACAATCCATTCGACAAACCGACGTCACAAAACGCATCACGCCACAAAACGCGTAGAGCGAGTCGACGAGCGCATAAAGTGAGTCGGCAAGGCGTACGAGCCGATGAAACGACGTGCCGAGTTGACTCAAACGTTGACGAGACGGAATCAACCGTGCTTAGTCCGTCAATGCAAACGGGCCGCTTAAGCTCTGAAAGTTGATCAGGCACGGACTCAAACACAACGGCAACCTTACCGGAGCAAAACTAAGCCCGGAAGACCGAAAGAATCGACGAAGAATCGACGGAGAAACGACGCGAAACGAGGGAAAACGCCGCGAAGATTCGCCATAGCCAAACCTCGCCAAAATGGTTATAAGTCGGCCACTTTGTCGAGCCACCTCGCCAACTTGTCGAGGTACGCCAGGAAGCCGAGAGGCTCGCCACTTCGCCGAGCCCGCTTGGTGTAAAATCTCCTCGGTTTGTATTGTTTTGAATGGTTGTTTACAAATCAAGAATGGGTTTCTTACAACGAAGCGAAGGGAAGGCCCTTCTTGTTTAACGTGGGTTCGCCGGTAGCGGTAGGGCGCCTCCTCGATGCTCGAATCGAAGTTTGCTTCCCTTGGACGATCCGGCCGACGCCGCTGTCGGGCCAAGACGCAGAGAAGCTCCGGCGTGGTTGAGTTCGGTTCTGCCCGAGCTTGCTTGGACGGGGCTGCTATGCAAGAGTTTGCAAAGAGCTTGAGAGCCTCCAAATCTGAGAGTTCAGATGGAGTCTACTTCAACAATCCAAGCCTTAGCTCAGAACCGAGTTGAGGGAGCAAGAGAGTGATTCTTTTGCTTGCTCTTTCTTCTCGCCATGGTTTCATTAACTCGACAGCTCTCGTGTGGAGATGGTGGCTTATAAATAGGCAAGGAGAGGCATGGCCACTTTCTTGATTTGTGGGATATGACCACTGACAGTTAAGGGGTACCATACTCCTCTCTAACTGTGGGATGTGACCCCTGATGAGGTGATAAGGACCATGCCTTATCATAACTCAGGATGTACAGAGTGGGTGAGCAAGCGAGCCTTCCGAGTGCTCAGGCGAGCTTGCAGGCGAGTTTGCCGAAAGAGGTCAACTGGCGGGCCTCTTGTGGGCGTGCTCGGTTCGTAGGCGAGCGAAGCGTGCAGGCGCGGTTGAACTTGCATAGGCGAGTTCTCCCAATCGGGCGGGCTTTGACAAGCGACTGGTCCTCTCCTTGACTCGTGGGATGTGACCACTAATAGGTGAGGGGCGCCATGCCCTCTAGCTGCGGGATGCGACCGCTATAGGGGTGATGAGGGCCTTATCTCATCATCACCCGTGACGTGGAAAGTGGGCGGGCCCACTTCTCCAAGCCGCCATTGGCATCGTTCAGTCAGGCGAGCAGGCGAGCTTAAGGGTTGTTTAAATGCTCAGACGAGCTTGCTGAACAAGCAGGGCCAACTGGTGGGCCCCTCGACGCGGTGAGCCGGTGCTCGCAGCAGCGAACCCTTTGCGCGCGTTTGGCGCACGCATGTGGTGGATCGATAGGCGACGCTGGACTCATGTGGGCGAAGCTCATGCGTGCTAATTCCCGCGCGGCGAAATGCACTTGAGCTCTTGCAGCGAAGTTCACTCGAACGGGCGACTTCTGGCGGCGAAGTTCGTTAAGCGGCTCTTAAGCTCTTGCAGCGAAGCTCTTCGAAGCAACGACTTCGCGGGCGAAGCTTGTTAAACAAGCGGCTTTTGAGCTCCGGAGAGCTCAACGAAGCGACAACCTCGCGGGTGAGTTTGTTGGACAGCGCTCTTGAGTTTTAGGCTAACTCGCCCAATAAGCCGTTGAGCTCGGCAGCGAAGTTCACCTCTTTGATCGGGCGGGTTGGCAATTTTTCCCGCCACAGAGCCACCTCGCCAACTTGGCCGAGCCACCAACACTCGAAGTTGTATAAATAGGGGGGGGTGTCATCTTCGAGAGGGGTCTGGGTCGGCTTCTTGAAGAGAGACTTCGGGCTGGTCTGGGATTTCGAGGCTGCCGGAGGTTGGATTTTTGAGGATTTGGAAGAGCTCGGACTTCTGAAGAATTCTTGCGAGATCTACGAGTAACGCGACGGTCCCAGCAACAACAGTACAAGTGCGATCGACGCCAGATCTACAAGCGAAAGGTAACCGAATTCGGGTCGAACTACAGATACCCTCTAAGTTAAGCTTCGTCTTAACCTCAGGGATAGCGCTGTGATTTCTCCTTGTAGATCTCACCCGCTCCGGCGATCCTCGCCTTCGTGAGTGCGATCCCCGCAGGCGATCCTCTCCTTCGTGAGTGTGATCCCCTCAGGCGCTTCGTTTCCTTCGTGAAACGAGCCCCTTTACATCTGTAGTTCCAGAACCCGGGTTTCCACCTGGATAGGAATTGCGCGGTGGTCCACGGACACAAAAAGTCCCCGGCACAGGCAAAGAACCCACGCAAGCGAGGACCTCGATATAACAGAGATCCTCGTGTTTGTTCACAAGGATAAAAGTTGTAATCTTTTTGATTTTCATTGTAAGCCTTAAAATAAAAGGCATTTCTTTTGTTTGAATCTTGTTGTAGGCCAAAGAAGCTGTAAGCAAATTCAAATCAATGACAATCATCCCAACTTTTCCCGCGAACAATAAGATCCCAAATAAATTACAGCAAGAAGTAAACTCGAATCATATTCCAATTTCCATTACTTACAAGGACTATTATCTAAACATCTTCTTCGATAAATTCAGGAGTTGCTTTTGCTAGAATATCCAAATCCTTTTGCTCTTCCAGTCTCCCAATGAAAACTATGATAGGCATGTTCCTATCTATAGGCAATCCAATTTTTGCTTGCAATGCTTCTTTATTTAGAGCTTGTCCCTCTGTCACCTGCGAAGAATTTCTATGAGCATGAAAAACTAAAGAGATAAGAGATGCACAAGAAACTGGGAATAACTCACTGTCTTTTCGTCATAGTTGGCATCAATATATTTATCTTTCATTGGATTCCACTCCTAAACATCCATCCTATTCACAATCCCAGTGATGGCAATCACTTGTATAATATTGTGCAGTTTAACTACCTTTGTCTTCTCCTGAGATGAGCTATTGGGCATAATAGGGACTAACAACAAAGATCCTGAGATGAACATAAATTTTCTTTAGTTCATGCTTTAAGTTTCACCAAGTTCCTTGAATTTTGAACAATACTTGGGCTAGATAAAAGTTAAGTCCACATGCTCATGGAAAACTTAAAAGAACATACTGAAGAATATGGTCCAGGAAGTCTCTTGCTCATATGTTCATATAGTTCAACTACTTCAAGTCAGATAATTGAGTAAAATTCAAAAGGAAATTGTTTCTCACAAGGAAGAATTCATTGACTGAGTTACAACTTGATAATTCAATGAAAATGATGTGTGAGCCAACAATATATAATAGCGTTATGTGCTAACATACCTCCAATCGAGAAGCATCCAGAACAGAAACACCTGGTCAAATTCACAAAAAGATAGGTAGAAGATGCCTATCCTGTTCAAATGATCAAGAAAGATTTAGGTTACATGATTATACACAAAGGCTTATTTGTCTACTAAGGATAGGAACTCCATGAACTAAAGCACATGACTTTGGTAAAATCCATTCTTTTCTTTGGTTTAAAATTGGATCCAATACAAGGTGAATCATAAATCATTATTTTTCCAATTTAAAATGGTAAGTTTAACACATCGAAAAACAAATGAATTCAAATTCACTAAAACTATTTGTGGACCAACAAAATCTTGTTACCTCCTACTTCTACTATCATCAACTATTTTATGTTTTTGCCTCTCGTTCCTCTCCTTCACAAGGATAGAATAACCCAAAAATTATGAACCTCATATTGCACTTAAAAAGATTCGATTCCCCTCTTCCAATCAAAATCCCGTGCAAAAAGAAAAATCCAGATAAAACTCAGCAATTTCTACACACTAAACCATTTCAAATAAAGAATTTCAACAAAATAATCATCAAATTTCATGCCTTTGCGCAATCAAATTGATAGCCTGAGCAATGCCTAATCCTAGCCTCATGAATTGTGATTAGGGTCTTGAAAAAATTATCACAGTCCATAATACAACATAATTGCATAAAAAATTCTGAAAAATAGAAATAATTGCATTAATTTACATTACCTTTTGTAAAATAGAGGCAGCGATAGTCGTGGATGTCTGAGGAGGACGGCCGGTGAATCTCTGGAGGAGGAGGAGTCGGTGGCGCTGTAGAAAACCCTAGACGTTTCAAACTTAGGGTCAGGGGTTAAATTATGATTAGGGTCTTAAGGGGAGGGAAAGGAGACTCACCTCTGTAGGAAGAGGTGGAGGCGTTGGGCGGGTGTAGGCTGTAAAAAATTACTGCAGACAGCCAATATCCATGAAATATTATCGATGAATGTTACAATCTGACGACCTTCACAATAATAAAGGAGAGTTATAATCTAATGTCTCCAGAGTACAAGGATTACAAGTTGACAATCCTTATGAAAAGAGATTACAGGTTATTGATCTCTTCAAAGTAAAACGCGGGGCTCACCCCTGCGTTTCAACACAAAACGCGGGGCTCACCCCTGCATTTCAACTCAAAACGCGAAGGCCACTCCCGCGTTCCAACACAAAATGCAAAGGGTGTGCCCATAAAAACGCGGAGGTCCACCCCTGCGTTCCTGCTCCAAAATGCGGACGCGAGGCTCGCTCCAGAACTCGAATCTCACGTTTGACTCGTTCAAACACGATCTAAACGGTTTCAAAACCGTTTTGCACGTATTGAGGGCATTAAACCCTCATTAAGGAGCAATTTTAGGGGTCGGTTACACCCCTTAGACCCCTATAAATAGCTGAAAAATCAGCTGATAGGGGGAGATTGGCTTTTGGTCTTTTGAGGTAGCCTTGGAGGGTCAATTGACAGGGTCTTTGGCTTTTCTTCTTGGATCATCTTGGAAGGCTCTTACCGGAGCCTTTGAGATTATTCGGCTTGGCTTGAAACCCTTTCGGGTAAAAAAAGGATCAAATCTCCTTTTCTAAAACTCTTCTACAGAGTTCTCAACTCGGCCAGAGTTCTAAACTTGCTCGGCAAGTTCACATTAAACTCTGTGAGAGTTCCCAAACTTACCTTGTAAGTTTGTCCAAGACATTAAATCAAGAGGCGACGATAAAAGTCCCGCGAGCCAAGACGGTCGGATCGTCAACGGGATACAAGATTTAAGCTCCCACCGCTACCACGAAGAACCCGGCTTTAAACAAAAGGGAGGATCAAATCATCCTTCCTTCTTTTATAAATCGGGATAACCGATAAGAGAGCGATTGTGAGGATAGAGAGATTGTAATTCTTCAGTAAAAGAAATTAATACAATATCATTCCTCCACCTTCTCTCTTTTAACTTTTTCCGACAAACAGCGGGTGAGCGAGCTAAGGCGGCGAGGTACACTTGGAGGCGTGGAGATCCGATCATTCAAGGTGGTAAGGAATTTTGGTGACTGTGCAAACTTTGGCAGCGGTGAAGATTAAGTTGGAGGCAACGAGGGCTTTGACGGCGGTGAAAGATCTAGCGGAAGTGGAGGTGATAATGATTTTTCATTTTTGGGGTCAATTTGGGGAGAGAGAGAGAAAGGGATGAGAGGGGGGGGGATAAGGTCACGGGTGTTTTGTTTTTATTTTTCATTATTTTTGGCCAAGAAAGTGGCGGAAAATTCTCTGTCCAATTATTTAAGCGAGCACGTCAACAATGTTTACGGCCCGTCAAGGATGTTTGCATCCTTGATGGGCACATTCTTGATGCTACGTACCAACATCCTTGACGGCATGTAGCCGTCAAGAATGTGCCCGTCAAGGATACACCATTTTCTACTAGTGCAAGTACGAGACGATGATGATGTAAGGCAAGCAATGAGTTTACCTGACTGGGCAAGTCTAACTATAGCAGGAGAGGATTGTGTCTTCTTAAATTGTTGGAATAACTGGAGCTAAAATTGCTCAAGCTGGCACGGGTGTCATCATCTATGGGACTCCTGTGTAGCCACATGTGCACTCTGAGATTGTTGTCCTGGTAGCTGAGGACAGTGAAATTTCATGTGACCTAGTTTCTTACAATAATGACAATGGATAGAGGAATCAGATGAACCCTCCCTCATAACTTCTCGTGGACTATCACTTCATTCCCCACGTACTCGAAAGCATCCCCTACGTCCACCAAAGCGGCCTCCACCACGACCACCCCCTCGACTAGTCTACTGTTTACTTTGCATGGCGAGAGCGGAACCTATTAGCGACTTCACGGTTACTGAGCTTGCACACCTTCTTCGATCTCAAAAGTAATATGCCTCTACTAAGAAATGTATAGCAGAGATCCCAATAACATGTGGTCATGCTGAATTATAAGACTGTGGAAGAGAACCAAGAAAGGTGAATACCATCAGTTGATCCCACTGGTCTTGTATCTTCTGAACATCCCACGTAATGGGAAAAATCTGTCTCAGCTCCTCAGTGAGGCGATTGAAGTTGCCATAATGCTCCTCAAACGTCTGACTATGCTCATCCATCTTGCTCTGAAATAACTCCTGAATGACATCATACGCCTGATTGGCGTGTCTACAGTTTGAGTACAATTGCTCCAAGAACTTTCACACATGTTTCACTGTGTTATAGTTAATTGCTAGTTGAAGGACATGTGGTTCCATGCTGTTTTAAATTTAATGAAGTAGACTAGTGTCATCTTGTTTCTAAGATGCAGTAACTGGTATGGGGGGTCATCTGTAAGATGGTGATCCTTTCCCCGACCTAACAAATAAAATCGAACCAGTTACTTTCAAAGTAGGTAATTGGACCCATTCAATTTCTGGCCAGTGATCTTGCTTGAGATCACCTCCGTGTGCGTCTTCGTCTCAACTCTCTCGTCCACCGAAATAGCAGAATCACCAGAGGACGCCATCAACACAGCAAATAATATCCTTCAACTAGTAATCTCCCAACAAATAACTATCAACCTCTCCCAACAACAAATTAATTTTTAACAAACAAATCTTCAACAAGTAATCACATCAAGTAAGCAATCCACAACAAGTAATCACCACAAATAATCAATCCACCAAGTAAAACCATCCTGCAAAGTTGATTTTTTTTCAAGAGAACGACTTATCACTTATCTCAAAGAGATTATTAACGACTGATCGTAAGAGGAAGATAAATGATTAGCTTAAGATCTAGGAAGATCTAATTGGTTAAGCTAAATGATTAGCTGAAGATCTATAAAGATCTAGTTGGTAAGCTAAATGATTAGCTCAAAATCTATGAAGATCTAATTGATTAAGCCAAATGATTAGCTTAACACTCTTTTTTTTAATTATTATTTTGGATCTAGGGTGTATAGATCCGAATGTTTTTTTTTGGTACCAAAGTCGAGGGTTAATGAACTAGGAAGTTGGGGTTACTGAACAGGGAGGTCAAAGTCAACATGAGAGAAGGGGTTCAGGCTAGATCTGATCGGGGTGGATGAACAGCGTCGTCGATGAATAGTACCCCACTGATGAACAGTACTCCCACGGGTGAACAGTAGCCGCAGAACAGTACGTGGTCGAAAGTGGTGGCAGCTAGGGTTGACGGCTGAGGGCGAAGGGTTAGAGTTTGATGTTGATGGGTGACGATTAGGATTTGAGAGGGATAGAATGTGGCGGATAGGATTTGGGAGGGTGGCGGCTAGAGTTTGAGAGAGGTAGAAGGCGGCGGTTAGGGTTTGAGAAGGTGGCGGCTAGGTTTTAGAAAATTGGAGAGAGGAGAGAGTGTGACTCTGATACCATGTTAATATGAAAAGCCTAGAGAGATCATTAGCTCTCTCTTGAATTTTATTTATAGTGTTTAGAGAAATAAAAAAATTTGTCCCTAACCAATGTGAGAACAATAAAGAATAAACAACTCTCTCAACATATCCAATGATTCTAGGTCTTGGTGGACAATGGAAATTGTGGGCAATTGTGACAAAAGAAGATGGGGGACAAAATGCATTGATCTGAACAGTCCTACAGTACTATACATGGCAAATCTTTGAAAGCACGTGACAAGTGAAAGGCTCTCTTTGTGTGCTTTGAAAGCACATGACATGTGAAATTAAGGTTCCCTTTTCAACCTTGGTTATAACGCTGAGTTGGGGCATGTGAGAATGTGATCTCCCTAACACGTAGGAGATCAAGTTTTCGTACTTTTATTTTTTTTTATTTTTTTCCCAACCAATCAAGTTTGGTACTCGGTTTGTAAATAGAGTGGAGGTGATGAAAAAAAACTTCAAGCGTCATACACAAGTGAGAAAAATATTGGGAGGAGCCGCCACAAGAAACCTTGAAAAGAATAAACACAATCTGCACACAAATTCATTACGAACATCTAGATTTATGAGAAAATATTATGTTTTTGTTGAATAAAAATCATATATTTATGCTTATATACAATTTTCAAAAAAAAAATTCTTATCTTTCCACTAGATATCATGTAAATACATGACTTCTTTTAACCAAATTGTTCCTATTTTCTTTTTCTTTTTTTTAAAGAACTTTTGTTTTCCTCTATTTTTCATATTTTGTATGTTCTACCTCCAATTTGATTTTTCTTTGATAAGACGTACTCACTAGAACATATTATGTGTATTTATGCTGAATATGGATATATAATAAAATGAGATTTTACTTTTTATTCTTATTCTGGGCTTTCACAAATCAATTTATTTTCTTTTAAATAATTGTTATATCTCTCAACTATTTGATATTCAAAAATTATATTTCAAAACTTCATATTTGTCAATTTATTCATTTAGGATGACTACTCAGCTAACAGCACCAACATACATGTGCATACCGATATAGACTAGATGAGAGTAGGGCTATGCGTCCAAGTGCTGATCTTCCAATGTTTAAGTTGATGACTTGAAAAAGTGACTAGAGAATTAGGGGGTGTTTGGTTCAATTTCTATAAAAAAAGGGGAAAAGGAAAACAGCCCAAAAGTATATTTCCTTGTATTTCTATAAAAAATTATAGGAAAAGTTTTGAGAACTCAAAAAAACTACCAATTTTCTTGTTCCTTGTACTTTCTTTGTTTGGTTCAAAACAAGAAGATTGGCTCATTACTTTATAGAAATAGCAAGTTTTCCTTTTCTTTTGTTTGGTTGCATATGAAAAATTTATAGAAAACTTTTGCTAATCTTATTCATCACTTTACAACGGCTAGTTTGGCATCCTCAAATCTTATCAAAACCTTCTATCCTCAACTATCTATGAACACAAAATTTACAAAGTTGAAAAACATGAGTAAGAATGTTAGAGACCTTGGTGAATCTTCAAGTGCATCAAAATCGAAGGTAAGTATTTCGTTTTAAAAAAACTACAAATTCTTCTACTATTTTCCCAATGACAAATTATTTGGTTTTTTATTTTTTGTAATCAGCGTGCACGGAAACTACCACAGAAACAAACATATGAGGGATTTTTTTTCATATACAAATGAAGATCGAGAGCGTGATGAGATGTGGGATATAATGGAAGAAGCAGAAATAATGCTAAGAGCCAATGCTTTGAAAGTTAGAGACCGATTCGGGTGGTGGAAGTGTCCCTACTGCAACGATATCACCTACACAAATTGGAACATGAATGATCTCTTAACTCATGCGCACAATGTTGGTTACAATGGGACTGTGCCCAATATGGGTAAGGAGGGGATTGGCCAGCATCATGGACTAGAAGTTTATTTACAATGGTTAGATAGAAATCAATGATCCAAAAAAAAATCTTGTACAACTTTGATATTTTCATGTCCTACTTTGATATTTTCATGTACTAAGTTGGCTCAGCTATTGGTCTTTTGTCATAATTGATTGCCTCAAATGAAACTTACAAGTTCAACAAAGATTGCATTCTAATAACATATTAATGAACGCCTTATCCTATTATGAACATCGTAAAGTAGTTTGCAATCTTATTTAGTTGACCATCATCATTGCCAACATATGTAGAGTAGAGAGCAGTGTTTTAAATGTCGGCCGACGTGTCCGACATGTCAGTTTGAGGGCTCGAGCGACACGACTTGGGCTTTAAAAAATCGGCCGATATGGCCTTTTTTTTCTTGCTGCTTTTTTCTAACCGGGTTTGGGTTTAGTGCTGAAAACCCAAACCCATTTCACTTTTGACCTATTCTGAGAGATATGAACCCGATAGCAAAAAAAACTAGGGCAAAATGGCCGATGTTCGTCTCTCTCTCGTCCTCGTCGCTGCAAGTTCGGAACCATCACCGCCCCGTCCTCTCTCTCTCTCTCTCTCTCTCTCTCTCTCTCTTCCCTGCGAGGCTGCGACTTCGAAACCATCGCCGCCTCTTCCTCTCTCTCTTCCCTTCGATGTCGGAACCCAACGATGACTTCAAGCTTCCCTCTGGTGACTGGTGAGTCTTCTTCTATCTCTTTCTCTCTCCCATTCTCTCTCTCTCTCTCTGAGTCTCTGATTCTCTCTCTTTCTCTCTCTGAGTCTATCTCTCTCTCAATCTCTTTGTCTCTCTCTCAGTCTCTCTTTCTCTCTCTGAGTCTATCTCTCTCAATCTCTTTGTCTCTCTCTCAATCTATCTCTCTCTCTCCCCCTCTGGTGAATGGTTTCAAGATGCAATCGAGAATCAAATTTTTACAATCGGTTAGTGACCCTAAACATCATATATTATTTATTTTTTATATGTTTAGACTATAAAATTTATAAAGTATGCTTAAATTGAATTTAGGAATGCTTAGATTGCATTTAGGACATGATATTATACATAGGCGCACCACCCGATATGGCAATCCGATATTTAGTCCATGTCCCCCGATATATCCCCGATTTTCGCTATCCGACATGGATTTCAGCCGTCCGACATGAACCCGACATCCGACATTTAAAACCTTGGTAGAGAGCTAAACAAGCTCTAAAATCAGTCCAACCAAAAGAAAACATCACTAACAGCTCGAAAAATGAGCACAAATCAGCCATGAATATGTGGAATAGAGAGATAAACAAGCTCTAAAATCAGTCCAACCAAAAGAAAATAGCACCAACAGCTTGACAATGAGTACAAATCAGCCATTAATCTATGGAATAGAGAGCTAAACAAGCTCTAAAATCAGTGCAACCAAAAGAAAACAGCACCAACAGCTCGACAATGAGCACAAATCAAACCTGAGAATGTAGAATAGAGAGCTAAACAAGCTCTAAAATCAGTCCAACCAAAAGAAAACAGCACCAACAGCTCGACAATGAGCACAAATCAAACCTGAGAATGTAGAATAGAGAGCAAACCAATTTCTGCCACGATCAACTACTCTCTTATCAACAAGATCTCAACAAAATTCCGAGATATAAAGCAAATAAAGGTTGCATCCCACACAAATAATTCATCTCAAGATCTTAGATAGTTAATCAGAAATAAATTCATTGCAAAATGAGCTCAAATAGGAACAATATGTTGACAACAACCAATATCTCAGCACAAAATCGTCAGCAAGATCTCAACAGCCTCAGATTTGAAATAGTGGAAGGGTTTAGGGTTTTTTTACCTCAAATTGGAGCACGGTTGTGTTCTTGAGAAATCCGACGACAAATCAAACACCAAAAATCAAAAATAAAACCCCAAAATTGTATCCTTAATGAACCCCCAACTCTCCCGCAAACTTGATTCACCCACGAGAAAACTGATGACGACGGGGTACGAAGAGGAGGTTTGGGTACAGGAGCGAAAGCGGGAGAGCTGGAGGAAGAAGAAAAGGCGTGAACGAGGTGGGATTGAGGATTTGGGGGCGGGAGCAGAAGAGGAACTCTAAAAAATTTTCCGTCGATTTTCAATCGCAAGAAATGTAAACCGGAGTGGGAAATGGGGTATGGGTACGGGTTTAGTATTTTTTTATTGGGTTTGTCAGATTTCTGTCCAATTTCAGCTGTATTTGAGCTGAAATTGATTTCTGTAAAATGACACTCTTTTCTGTACTTTATAGAAAACTTTTCTATAAACTTTTTTGGAACCAAACACAATTTATAGAAATAGTGGAAAAAGTTTTATTTACAGTTTTGCCACTGTCAGTCAATTTCCCTAAAGTTTTCTATAAAACTAGTGAAACAAACACCCCCTTAGTAAATAGATTTTAGGATTGCATTGTATGTTCCTCTTTTCGAGGAGAGAGTATTTATACCTTTTGTCATGGCTATTTTGGTAATAGCTGGAAAACTTATTGTGATAGATTAAAGGATGATAATCTCATTATTTTGCCAACTAGCTGTAGTTATATTTGGCTTGTATTAGTTGTATCCTTATCGTATCCATTCTAGCAAAGCAAGAAAAATATTGACCAAATATTTCATTCTACTAGTTTTTATGAATGTGCAATGCACGTGGTCAACTATTAAAATTATTTACTTTTTGCTTTATTTTCTTATTATAAATCAGTCATATTCATTTTGAGTCCAAATATGTAAACTCGATTATTATATTTGCCATAATTTTTAATATTTTAAAATTTTGATGAAATGGATTTGTGTGTTAAACTATGATCAATATACTTTTATATAATTGGATACACAATACCACTTTTTTCAATTTGTACATATCAAGCTGCATGTAATATATTTATTTATCGATCATCGATCTCCAATTTGTTATTTTAGTTATTAAATATAGTGTTAGGTATGAAGAAAAATACAATACTCTATTGTTGATGGATAAAAATATAAATAAATTTCTACAAAAGAGCTTAAGTAAAAAATACTTAAATAGTAAGATGATTAGTATAAACTCGGCACAAGACACATACTTTCCTCTAGAATGCAAGTGATCTTAATTATTGATAGACTTAGAATAAAAAGACAAAAAGTAAAGATAAATGCTAACTCTAGTATAATTTTATATGATAAAAGCATTTACATAAGCATATATAAAAATATATAACAATTTGCATGAAAATCCCTTCTAAAGTTTCCTAATTTTACTCAAAAATTAAGCTATAGTATAAAATATATATTGTCATTTATTCCTTCTTTTTCATATTTTAATTGAGCCAACATCAATTCTTCTCCACATTTATTTTTTCTGGCAATTTTAGAGTAGTGTCTTCATCGCCTACATCAACTGAAGCTCGATTTTTGTGCTATTATATTTCCTTTGGCTCGTTCATTTTTGTCTTCTCATCTAACTTTGCTAGGATTTGAATGTCTTTCTGATTTTTAACACAAACTTCCAAAAATATGCACTTTGATTATTTTTATGTTTCAATGAGAACAAAGGTTAATTTCATATATATGAAATTTTTTCGATTTTCTAATTTATTACTTAAATAGTGCTCTGAATTAACTCTTTTTCTCGCAATGAATTCTTTTGCTATGCATCCGATAAGAGTTTCGTTGTATCAAACAAAGTCATTCATTGTATATGAAAAGAAAGAATGTCAATCTTATTTTTTTCTTACGCTATTGAAAATAAGTATCATATATACCTTTTATCCATTATCATGATTTCCCTCCTATTGTTTGGTTTGTTACATTTAGTAACATAACTAATCACCGGCTTCACGTTAGTTGCTATTGCATGAACATATGCATGTAATTTTATAATTAGTTAATGATTCCACAAATTTATATTTTATTTTGTATTGAAGATTAAAGTGTGAAATTTTATAAGTACTTACTAATTTTTCTTACATCTTCCATTGAAAATGCTTCTTTGATTGGGACAAAGGTATTTAATATGTTCTCCAATTGGAACTCAGTTGGTACTTCTTTGATAGATATGTCTTTTGTTAATGTTAAATCAAGTGATTAGTGGATAGTTGCAAAATCTGGTTTATTCCTTTTACTTCTCCATTTGAAATGACAATAACTTGATTGGTTAAAGCATATCTCTAAACTTTTCGCTAGTCTCTCCGTACATAACTCCTTGTATTTTATTAACATGTGAATATTATTAACATCAGAGATCAATGTTTATAAAATATAATTAATTAATGCAAAGCTATATATTATATTTTATTTGGTTATATATAAAATAATCTTCAATTAACTAATGCTACTCATGTGTTTTGCTACTCAAAGTTATGAGTAAAATTATATTCAGTTATTTTAATTTATATAGTCATTCTAATTTTTAACCTATTAATATATTTTTCTAAATTTTACACGTTAAGGGGATATTTTTAATCTAATAAGTATTGCTTTTTTTACCAACAACAACTTAGATTATTTTAAGATCTGGAGAAGGTCTAGTAAAATCTTAAATTGAAAGTTAAATTTACATATCTTAATGAAAGAATATAAAATAATTTCTCTTTTATTTGTAAATTTTTCAATTTTAGGGGTTTTGTGTGATTTTGAACTTTTGAAAGTGTTGTCTCTAAAATTTTTAAAACTTTGAATCGTTTTTATAAATTTTAAATTTTCAGTTGGTGCTACTAATTTCCATATTTCATATGTTGGTGCTAAATTTTATAATTTTGGATTACTTGTAGGTGTGAATTGTTGATGTTGAAAATTTGAAACTTTAGGTTATTTTTTGTAAAATTCATATTTTTAGGGGACTATTGATAAATTTTCAGATTTTTTTGTGTATAGGATGTAACTTTTGAAATTTTGGGTTTGTTTACAATTTTAAAAATTTGAGGGTTTCTTTGCAAATCAGTTAGCAGAAAAACTAAAATATCATGTCTGAATAGGGACCGAGACATGCTTGCGAGCTTAGCCCACCGGCAAACATTTATCAAATCTGTGAACGCTACCTATCAACAATATATTTCAGTTCTAGTACACCATGCGTTCCCAAAATGTGTTTGGATATCCATCTTCAACTAAGCAGCAGGCTTACAATGCCAAAAAAATAATAGAACTATTATTGACATTTCTCGCATAATTGTTTCATTCTTCCATCTTCACAAATAAAAAATCTAACTGGTTTTTTGCTATTGATCAAGATCAGCAGATTATTGGATGCCACATACATCAGCAGCTGAAAAAAAATATATAAATCAAATTGATTGTCTTAGGTTCCTTCCAAAAAGAGACTTCGTCCTCTGTACAATTGTTGTTGCAACTTTACCTACCACTCTAGCTTCTATTTAGTATACTTCCCATAACTGACGTCATTAAATATTAATGTTTTATAAAACAGGCCTTCTCCCCTCCTTTTGAAGAATGTATCGAGTAAGGGTAGTCCATGACATTAAATATGCACCCCAATGATATTAATTCTTGAATCAGTGCACAAATCACGAAGTTCAATGATCTAAGGAATGATATCTTTATATGAACATTAATGCCATGGACCTTTCCAACTGGATACTTTCTCAATTCTTTTGATTATTGTCTAGAGGAAAGAGCATCAAATAGAGAGAAAAGAAAGCAAAAATGAAAGTTTTACATCTATATAGGTAGAAAATCAGATAAAAGAGGATTACATATCTCAATATGATTTTGATGATAATTTGACAAATATGATGATTCAACTTGAAGGATTTGAAGGGTATTGTTAAAAAAAGGGCAAATCAAGAGAAAAATGCAATTTTATTCATTAGTATTGGGGTCTATATATACAAGAGGAGTGGTCTCATTCTTCTACTCTATCCGATGTGGGACTAAACAAAAGGGGTCTATTACTATCTAACATAAAGAAATAACTCTCAACACTCCTCCTCAAGATGGGCGAAAGATATCTATTAAGCCCATCTTGTCACACCGTCTAGCTAGGTCTACTGAGCTAAGTCCTTTAGTCAAGCGGTCTGCGGCTGATCCTTAGTTGGAACATGGCCTAACTCCGATGTATTTGTTGACTTCTCTTTGATGAAGAACACATCAATCTCGATGTGCTTGGTTACGTCATCTTTGCTTGGATTGTTGGCAATACTGATAGCTGACTTGTTATCGCACCACAATCTAATCTTGGCCCCTTGATCTAGCTTTAGCTCCACCAGCATGCTTTTCAGCCACATCAACTCCGCAACCCCCACGGCCATTGCTCTGTACTCTGCTTCAGCTGTTGATCTTGCCACCACAGATTGCTTCTTACTTTTCCAGGAGACTAAGTTGCCTCCTACGAATATGCAGTACCCTGAGGTAGACCTCCTATCATCTCCGCAGCTAGCCTAATCTGAGTCACAGTAGCCCTCAATGTTCACATGGTCACTCCTCCTGAATATCAGCCCTTTGCCAGGGGCACCCTTGAATGCCGGGGATCGATATCTGCATCCATATGACCTTTCCTCGGATCATGCATGTAGCGGCTCACCACGCTCACCGCAAATGAAATGTCTGGACATGTGTGACTCAGGTAGATCAACCTACCAACCAGCCTCTGATATCTCTCATGATCAACTGGTTCTCCTGCCTCAGCAATCAGCTTGAACCCCTGATCGATCGGTGTAGTAGCAGGTTTGCACCCCAACATTCCTGTCTCTGCAAGAAGATCCAGTGCATACTTTCTCTGGGAGAGAACAATTCCCTCCGCTCCATGAGCTATCTCTATTCCAAGAAAGTATCGAAGCTGACCCAGATCCTTCACTTCAAATTCTTTGCTCAATCTTACCTTGAGCTGGGCAATCTCTTTCTCATCATCCCCTGTGATGATCATGTCATCTACATACACTGCAAGCATAGTGATGTGGTCCTCACTTCTTCGAAAGAACACAGTATGGTCGGCATTGATCTGCTTGTATTCCATACCAACCATAGCCCTCCTGAACCTGTCGAACCATGCTCGGGGAGACTGCTTTAGCCCATACTGAGACTTCTTGACTGCGGACTTTACCCATGCGTCACGTGCCAAATCCTGGTGGTATCTTCATATACACCTCCTCCACTAGATCCCCATGAAGAAACGCATTCTTCACGTCTAGTTGGTGTAGTTTCCATCCACTATTTGCTGCGAGAGAGATCAGTGTCCGAACAGTGCTCATCTTCGCCACTGGTACAAAAGTCTCATCGTAGTCAATGCCGTATGTCTGGCTGTACCCTTTGCCACCAGTCGTGCCTTATAGCGTTCAACTTGTCTTTCTGGATTCTGCTTCACAGTAAACACCCATTTGCATCCCACTGCTCTTTTCCCTGCTGGCAGTGTCACCAACTCCCATGTGTGGTTCTTCTCGAGAGCCCCCAGCTCCTCGTGCATGGCTGTCTTTCACTTTGGGTCCTTCTTAGCAGCCTGCCAGTTGTTAGGTATAGTAACAGAATCTAATGATACAATGAATGCTCCATGTGAAGGGGATATGTTAGAATAGGAAACAAATTGAGCAAGATTCTAACCATATCTGTCAGAAGGATTACCCGCATTACTGCGAGTAGTCCTCCTTCTGATTTCTTGGTGTGGGCGAGAGGGTAGCGATAAAAGGAATGATATCACCTGAAGTGGAGGATGGTGTAGGTTTCTCAAGAGTTGGAGCAGAGCGGGACGAGGGACTGGGCACTGACACTGTAGGCACCTCTGGCACTGTAAGCACTTCTGACTGCTTCTCCCTCCTTCTGTATGTACGTAACTCCCCCTGAGCTATAGGCAACTCCCCCTGAGCTGTAGGTCTAGCACCCCTTGTCTCCTCCTCCTCCCCTTTGTCTTCATCCTCCTGCTCCTCTGAGTAAGGGACCGAACTTGGGATTGACCCCCTTGAGCTCTCACCAATCTCCTCCTCTCGCCTCATACCTCCAGTATCGGGCGAGACTCCAAAGGGTGAAGTTACCCCCAATGTGTAGTATGGCTCGAGCTCTCGAAACCGCACATCCATGTGATAAACAACCTTTTTTTCACTGGGCTCCAACAGACATACCCTTTCTGTGTGTGATTATCACATTTTAATTACATTTTTATACCCTCATTACCTATGTTATATGAATAAAGATATTACTAATAATTATTTTTTATCTTATTTTGCAGGCTAATAAAGAAATAATGAATAAAAGCCCAAATGACTCAAATTCTCTGAATTTCTACCAATTTTTGAAGCCCAAATCTGAAGACAAACAAAGGCCCAAGATACCAAATTGATCCAAGAGAAATTCATGAAGAAAAATCAAGAAAAGACAAATTCGGTTGGAAACCAACCGGTTGGCCAACCGATTGGCCAACCGGTTAGCCAACCGGTTGGACAACCGATCGGCCAACCGATCGGTTTGCAACAGATTCCGAATTAATGGTGGATTTCTCTTCCTTTTTGGCTAGGTTTGATCCAATGGTTCACATTAACTCCGTTGGGCTATAAATAGGGGTGAATGCTGAGGATTTTGAGTGTGAAATATTTTGTAAAAACTCCATTTGGAGAGGAGAGTTACTCTTAATTGAGAAGACCTTCCAAAAATTATAACTTTTGTTACACAATAAATGAAAATTTTCACCCCTTCAATTTCCTTTCTCTTCTTCTAATCCAAGGACCAAAAGGAGGATTAGATTAAGATCAGGAGTTGTTGGTTTCTATTTTATTTCTTTTTCATTTTCTTTCTTGTTCATTTAATTGCTTTGTAGCTTAGATTTACTTTCATGCAATTTAATTTCATGCAATTTACTTTCATGCAATTTACTTTCATGCAATGTATTTAATTCTTGTATTTACTTTCTAGAATAGATTTTTCTTTTCTTTAATTCACCTTGAGGCTAGAACCATCTAGGGAATTACCCTTTTCTAAGTATGGAGCTAATATTTGTGGGATCCCTAGAGATTGTTTGAAACTAGCTAACAAATCCAACTCATTTTCATGAGATTGAGATAAGCTAAGTGGATCTACTCTAGATTCCTCATATCTTTAATTAATCCTCCATACTTTACCTTCTTTATTTTCCTCTTATCCTTGCTTTTCATTTGTTTGTTATTTTTCTTTATTCTTGATTCTTGATTTCATTGATTTTTACTTCTCTCTCAATCTCATATTCCCTCCATGTGCATATAATCTCAAACCTAGTTTTGTTATTATGTGCATATAACCATAACCACATTTTCAACTTCATTTTCTCCTCTTTTGCACATAATCCACATCCACTCTCTCTTATCTCTCCATATCCACTTTCACCATTTTCTTACTTTCATTTTATTTGAATAACTCCTAATTGTCATGCGCATAATTTGAGAACCAAAACTTGAACAAAACTCTTTCTACTTCTCGTTCCTCGTGGGATCGATAATCTTAAATACTATAACTTGATCAAGGTTGTATACTTGCAACTTAGGAGATAATCATTTATTTCCCACCAAGTTTTTGGCGCCGTTGCCGGGGAACGGTGCATAAGTAGAATTTTTATTGACTTTGGTTCCTTATTTTGTGTGTTTTCTTTTGTGTAGGAACTTGGAGCTTGAAGATCAAGAGTTGAAGATTCAAGATTGAAGATTTGCCTCCAACGAGGCTTTGGATAGCGATTGCGTGGGTAACTCTTCTTTCTAGTATTCTCAATTCCACCTTTAGATAGTTCATTGACATTAGAGACAATTAGGATAAAAAAAATATAAAAAAAAAGATTTTTACCCTTGTCGACCCTAATAAACTTCATTTTTTTTGATTGTCGACCATAATAAAAAATAAAAAAAATTTATTTTTGCATCCTTTTTAGTTGCTTTTAATTCTTAGGGTTGCATTTCATATAATAGTAGGAATTCACCAAGTGATTTGAGCATCTTGATTTGGCACACACTTGAAAATATCTTAAGGGCAAAACCCATTAATCAAGATAAGGTGAGGGATTTCATCACCCTTTCCTTAGCCCAAAAATCACTAATTCCTCACTACACATACCCAAGCCTCTTAAAATTTGATTAGACGTTGGCCCCTAAGGATTCGAGCTCATTAAGGAACAATAATTTCTTAAGTGAACCGGTCCAAGTTTATTTAAATTAATTGGTGTCTAAGGCAAAGTTTAGGGGTTACGTAAGGCGCTCCGCAAGGAAAGAGGTACTTAATTGATCTTTGATCTCCCTCTAGTACTATCCTTACCTGGCTAATTATCCAAGTAAACTTTGATCTTTTCACTAAGGGAATTTTTGGTTAGGAGCTGGTCTAAGTCAAGTTTAGACTTAACCCTAGAGTTAGGGTGATTGAAAAGTGATTGCCTTGATTTGCTTTTAGTTAGTTTTTCCTTTTTCTTTTTTTTCTCATCATCTTCTTAACTTTTTCTCTTGTCCTTTTTCATAAAAATAAAAAAAAATTGATTTTGGTATATGCAAACTTGGGTTAGGGATAATACCAATCGTTTAATTCGTTTTGATCCATCTCTTGAACCAAACGAAATGGCCAATACTAACCCACTGTTCTTCAAGATGTTTGTTACCCCACTAGAAATGCAATCCCTCTTGCATAAAACTCCCGAGGTCAATGGAACAAATTTGAACTTAGACCGCATTTTATTAACATGCTTCCCAAATTCCTAGGAGTAGAAACCAAGACGCTTACATTTTCATCTCGAATTTGAAGAAGTTTGCCTCATGATCAAGATGAGGGACTTAACAGAAGATGCGATCAAACTCCGATTTATTCCATTTGCCCTTAAGGACAAAGCCAAAAATGGTCAGATAGCTTGCCCACGATTCCATCTCAACTTGGGGTGAATTTGTAAAAGTTTTTCAAAAAATTCTTTCCTATCCACAAAACGGTCAAGCTTAGAAACAAGATTCAAAATTTTAAAATTGTCCCGAGAACCTTTTGGAAGTATTTTGACAAATTTAAAGATCTTCTTATCCAATGTCCTCACCATGGTCTTGAAAAGTGGCGATTATGCCAAATCATTTATGAAGGATTGGATTATTCTTCAAAACTTCCTTAGAGTCAATCTGTCAAGGGGATTTCATGAAGAAAAATGCCGATGAAGCTTGGGACTTTTAGAGAGTTTATCAGAAAACCATGCGATGGGAACATTGTGATGACCGTGTTTCATCGGTTCCCAACCCAAAACCAATGGTCCGTCCTTAGAAACTAACATAGTCTCAAGCAAAGATGGCTACAATCATGCGTAGGTTAGAAGCTTTAGAAGTCAAAGAACGAGCTCCAGCTCAAATCAACCAAGTTTCTACCTCAGGTTATCATAACTGTCTGTCTCCATCTCATGTTTTAGAGGAATGTCCTCTTTTAGGATCGGTCGACCACTAGGTCGGATAAACGCATTTCGTCCGGTGAATGATCCATTTTCTCCAACCTACAATCCAGGTTGGAGAAATCATCCAAATTTTGTATGGAATCAGAAAAACTACTCCGAAAATTAAAATTTCACTCCCTCTTCAACCCAACAATTCTCTAGGGGCAATACAGTTCCTCTCAATTTTCAACAACCAAATATGGCATTTCAAAATCAGTCTCCTCATCACCAATCACCGTCACATCCTCAAATTGCGATCATGATAAGCGTCTTAATGTTACGGAAAAGGGTCTAGAAACTTTGATTAAAACCTCTACACGGACCACGAACACGTTGACTCAAACATCAAACACGTTGAATTCCTTCATGCAATCAACCGGGCAAATCCTCACTTCCAACACTCAAGCCATAGCTAGGTTAGAAACCCAACTTGGTCAACTAGCTAATGCCATGAGTGAGAGAGAGAAAGGAACTTTTCCGAGTCAACCCGTGCCCAACCCGAAGGACACGGGATCAAGTTCAACCTACCAAGCTGAAGTGAATGCAATCCATTCGCTACGATCAGGTAGACAGGTCGATAATCAGGTTAGAATGCCTCAAAGCGAAACCCTTGAACCAGAACAAATTCTCTCTCCTTCTGATGTCTCTACTCAGAAATCACACCCTTCTGATAGCCCAGAACCCGAACCAGAACCAGAGTCTAATTTTGATCGGTTTAAACCTGTTGCTCCTTACCCAGATAGACTCAAGACTAGGAAGCACTCCTCTCAGGAGGAGAAAATTCTAGAGACTTTCAAGCAGGTTAAGGTCAACATTCCTCTTTTAGATGCCATTGAACAAATTCCTTCTTATGCCAAATTTTTAAAGAAATTATGTACCAAAAAGAGGCAAATAAATGTTCCAAAGAAAGTCTTCCTCACGCCAATATCGGTGAAGTCCTCTCAAAGTGCGTACCATTGAAACATAAGGATCCGTGTTGTCCTACCATCCCATGTATCATTGGTAATACTAAATATCGATAAGGCTTTTAGACTTAGGGGCGGTGTCATCTTGCTTCAGATTCGATCTACCAACAACTAGGTGTCGGGAACTCAAGCCAACTAGATGCACACTTGATTAGGCGATAGATGCATTAAGGTCCCTATGGGTGAAATAACAGATGTACCGATAAAGGTTAGAGACTTCATTTTTCTGTTGATTTAGTAGTCACGGAAACACAACCCGTTTCCAATCCCAAAGGACAGATACCCGTGATCTTAGGAAGACCGTTCTTAGCCACTTCTAATGCTCTCATCAACTGTAGAACTGATCACATGAAGCTGTCTTTTGGGAATCTGACTGCTGAACTTAATATTTTCAATCCAGAAATAATATTGATAATCGACCTCTCGAAATCAATTACATCCAAGAAAGTTTAGCAGTAGAGAATGAATCTGACATTAGTTTTGAGGAAATCTTTCATGAGGAACTGGAAATTTTAAAAAATTCAGGTTTTATTTTTCAAAAGGCTAAATTACCAAATTGGTATTTAAAGTGAACTCACTTAACCAATAAGGTATTTAAAAAACCTCCGGCGTCTTTATGGTATTTAAAGTGAACTCACTTAACCAACTAGGTCCTTCTTTACGGAGATCAAATTCGGCGTGAGTCTCTCCACGGTTCCGACACGCCGCTTTAATTCAGTTTTAGTCTTTGAGATGGCATCATATTGCTTAGGTGGCTTTGGTAGGGCGGGAGTTAACTAACCCTAAAAATGGCCGAGATCTAAATGTCCAAATTCGTCCCTTTTTTGAAAAATTGAGCGTTAGAAAGGAGGAGAACGTGGAAAGGAGTTACGAAGGAGGAGAAGTTGGTGATTTAGGTCTCTTTCAGAACGTAGAAAAGAGGAGGAGAACATGGAGGCGAAAGCTTGACTGGAAGCAAAAGGTCTTGCGTTGATGGTGGAGTTGGCACACTCGACAAATTGAAGGAATAAAAGGTGAGAATCAGTCAAGAATTAATTTTTTTAAAAGTTTTAAATGTAAAATTGTTATACTTGGTTAAATTATAAAGGGAAAACCAGAGTTTAGAAGTAATTTACTATGCGTTCTACAAAATAGGTTTTTTTCTAAAATTAAATTAGGGGTTTTGTGCTATATGTTTGTAAGTGATATTTGTTCATTACATGCAGATGTCTCAACATATTATGATTAAGTATAGACATGGTGGGCAGTTTGAGTTTGGTGACAATGTTGATTACATTGGGGGTAGCTTTAATGTTGAATTCGCAGTTGCAGAGGATCTATGCATAGATTATTTAAAAGAAAGGATATTGGGGTTTGGCTATAATAATGTTGGGTGTTTGTATTACTCAATTCCTAGTGTAGGTTTGGATAATGGTGGATTGAAAGGTTTAAATTCAGATGAAGACTTGGCTGAAATGCTTGAACATGCTCACCGGCATAGAGTGATAGAAGTGTATGCACATCATGAAATTGATGAACCATTAGAAGTTGAAGTCAAATCTAAGAAGCCTAGGAAAAGTTTACTCCCAAAAAGAGGGACTCTAGCAGGAGATGGCCAATGTAGTGCTGATAACCCTAATGTTAAGGCACAGTCTCCAGCTCCTATGCATACTATGCCTATGACACATACAACTCAAAATTCATCCTCTAGTGATGATGATGATTCAGTGGAAGATGAGACTTACAAGATTGACCTACTTGAGTTAGGCTGCTGAAGATGAAGGAGAAGATCTTGAGGTTGTGAAAGAATTGAGTGATCTAAAAAGAAAAGGGAAGCAGAGGGTAAAACCAAGTGTAGGAGAGGAAGACACGATGATGAGGGAGTTGCAAGAGGTGATATAGAAGGGTATGTGAGTGGTGACTCAGTTGACAATGTGGGCGGTGTAGCTAAAAAGCATTGGATTGACGAAGAGTTGTATGAGATAAAACAGAGGAACAAAAATTATTAAATATGGAGAAGGGAGAATTGCTTTCAATTCAGGAGCTTTATTGGATGGTGACAATGATGGACCCCATTACGAAATGTGTTGTCCCCGCCAGCTAGCCTACATGAAGTCAACCAATTACACGCCAAACCGAAAGTGCTACACCCCAAACCGAGCCAACCGCACCCCAACCGACCCAGTTGCACCCCAAACCGATACTCAAGATCTGGCACTAGTGAACAAGTACCAATCACAGATGAAGCTAACACAAGTCAACCACAACAACAAGATGATGAGGATGAAAATTCATATGCTGATTTTGAGGGTTTGAATATAGGAGGTCCAAATGCAAGAGGTACATTACCATCTCAGTCTACATGGCCTTCTTATTGGACCACTTATGAGGGTGGATATGTAAGTGACCAAAGAGAGAGTGGTGATGAAGAACCTTTAATTCAGAGTGAGGATGAAAAACAAGAGGATGAGAGTGAGCAAAATTTGAACCGGTTAGAATTAAAAGAAGAAGATGAAGAGAAGTGTAGACTACAAATTTTTCAATGAAGTAACCGATACGAAATCAGTCCAATTTGAATCAGGGCTTAGATTCACATCAAGAAAGGTCTTAAAGGAAGCCATTCTCAACTACTCTATACAACAACATTATGATCTGTCCTACCTAAAGAATGATAAGATAAGATTTAATGTTGGTTGTTCACATTGCCATTGGGAGTTAAGTGCAGGTCCAGATCTCAAAGAAAAAGATGCTTGGCAAATTAAAGGTATGTATCCATTTCATACTTGTAGCGAACATTTCAAAATGGTCTAATCTCGAGAATTGGTTGGCTCATGAGTTCCTAGATCGATATTAAGAAATCCAAAGATGAGACCAAGGGATATATGTTTGCAAATGAAAAAGGACTATGAGATTAATGTGAATTTAAGGAAATGTCGAGGGCAAAGGAAAAAGCTTTAAATCTTTGTACAAGGACTAATGAAAAGACAATATGGGTTGCTCAAGCCTTATATTAGAGAAATATACGATCCAATCCAAGGTCTACATGTATATTAAAGACAATAGAGGGTGAACCAGTCAACCAGCTACTTTTGAGGTTTTATGTATGTTTTGAAGCATTGAAGATGGGTTTCTCTCTTGAATGTAGGCATATTTTTGGATTAGATGGGTGTTTCTTAAAACATGCATGTGGGGGTCAACTACTAACTGCAGTTGGGAGAGATGCCAACAACCAAATGTGGCCAATAGCTTGGGCAGTGGTAGAAGGAGAAAATAAAAATTCATGGCTATGGTTTCTAAGGATCTTTCAGGCATCACAATCTCAAGTGAATGAAGAAGGGACAAGTGAAAGGAGGAAGAGAGGCAGACCTAAAGGGAGTAAGTCCAGGATTAGTAAAAATGAAGTTGACATGGAGAGATGTCAAGGACCTACATCAGTAGAGATTCTTAGACAGAAAAGATCAATGGGAAGAGGTGAGCACTCATGCTTATTCATAATTTAATACATGTGTGCATTATTTTGAGTTGTAACTCATATGTGTATTTCTTTCTCATGAATGTGTAATTTATATGTGCATTTTTCTTCTCATGAAGGTGTAACTCAATCTCAAGATGCAACAAATACTAATACTGGTTCAACCACAAGAGGAGGAGGAGTTAGTAGAAGAGGAGATGGCGAGGCGAAGGAGGATCACAAGAGGAGGAGGAGTTAATATGCCCGAGGGATATGGATTATGGCAAGGAGATCATGGAGAGATTGCATTTAGAGGCCCATCGGACAATCAAGCTACCATCATCCAAAATCAATCTCACCCGACTTCAGTTAGAAGTTTTGCATCCCACGAGAACTCAAATGCAACATTGAATGATATGTAGTATAATTGTAATAGAATCAAACCGATTATGCACCCTTGTTTTGGATTTAAGCTTGAAGTTGTAACTGATATGAATTGTTGTAGTGTACCTTGTGGATGTTATGGTATATGTATTCATAGCTTGAGCAGATCTCGATCTTATATAGTATATATCTATTCATGGTTTGAACAGATCACGATGTTATGGTTAATATATGCAATTAGGTACATGATGCCAAAATTTCAATGCAAACTGAGTATATCCCTAAGTATTCACATTATCTATGTACAAGCATAAAAGAAGATCCCAAATTGCATTACATTCCAACATTATCATACATTCAAATTGAAAGATTACATATACAAATTGCGCTACATCCTTTAAAAGAAAAATAAGCAATTAACAACATTGAAAGTACTCCTAACATCATACAAGCTCCCTTGTAGAATTTCACATTCTTTCTCTCTAAATCTAGTGAACCTCATGTTTAGCTTTTTCATCACGTAACTCTTGAATTTCTAGCGAGGCGGACTTCCTCTTCTTGCCACCTCGATTCTCCCTCTTCAAATTTGCAATTTCTTCATGGTATTCATTAAGATAATTATCTCCTGCTTAACCAAGTCATTAAGCTCATTCTCTTTCATATGAGACTTACAGATTTCATCTCTTAGAAGAGGGATTATTCGGAGGCAACATTGCACAACGGATAATCAAACCATTCCCACACACTACATCCTCCTTTCGTAAAATTAGACCATTAAAAATCAGAACCCACATTTACATACACAAATTAAGGGAAATTAGAGATTAAAATCAAACTTACATTATAATTTTGGCATCTATAGAACCTTCTGCCGGGGTTTTCATCAGTGAATGATGTAAAGTATAGGCACTGCAATCCACATTCACATACTTTTACCCCCTGATTCTTTGCTGCATCGTTCCACCTTTGAATGGAGCTGACCTTGTTCAAACCGCAAGCAACAATTCTACTGTTGCAGCTTGTTCTTGAGCGCGCGCTTGAGCTTGAAGATGGCATTGTCGTAGAAATTCTACCCTTGGAGCTTGTTTATCAGCTTGAGCTTGAGCAGATCCCCAAATCAACTCACTTTCTTCTTCCTCTCCAAAGATTCAGCCGTAAATTTTTTGCCCTAATTTTTGCCCTAATTTCGGACAAGAAAACCCATTTATTGGGCTCAACTAACTTCGCCAGGTCATCAAGACCGTGCCACATAAGCTGAATTAAACTGACGTGTGCAGACACGTGGAGAGACTCGCGTCGGAATTGGATCTCCGGCGTAAAGAAAGACCTAGTTAGTTTAGTGAGTTCACTTTAAATACCATAAAGACGCCGGAGGTTTTTTAAATACCTTATTGGTTAAGTGAGTTCACTTTAAATACCAATTTGGTAATTTAGCCTTTTTCAAAATGAGGAAACTGTGTTGAATACATGCCTCTTGAATACAACATTCGAAGAACTATTTTCTGATGAGCTTAGATTTTTGAAAGAGCAACCAAAATGTCAAATTTTCATTAATCAAAAATCTAAGTTCAAAATGCATAACACCAATAAAACCTACCTTAATTTGCTGCAAAACACATTGCAAACCTTGGAATTTTCAGAATTTGAGAACATCATTGATTATATCATCTTGAAATTCTTTAAATTTCGGGGTAGAATTTTCAGTAATAAGGTAGGATTTAATGTAGAATGTGAGCTTCTCATGTTTCATCTTTTATTCTACATTTTTATTTTTGTCCCACAATAATAATAAAAGAATTTATTCTTCTCTCATGTGAGAGTTTCTTGTTCTTTTCAAAAAAAAACATATGAAAAAAAAGAGAATAAAATTTTGACTTCACCTTCTCATACCAAAGGTAATTACAGAATTTTTATCATTGTTCGAAGTCGACCGAACAAATGTAAGTGCTTCCATTCTTATCTGTTTTACTTTGTGTATAATAGAATTTGCATTGAGGACAATGCAAAATTTAGGTGTGGGGGTGGGGATTAGTCATTTTATCTTTATCTTAGTTTTTTTTCCCTCTTTTCTTACCATTTTTTATGTCATTTTTTTCTCTTTTCATCATAAAAAAAGTCACTTGCCAACTTAATAGAGTTGATTAATAATTGATCTATTTGATAGAATTTAAGTCTTCTAATCCTTAGTTAGTTCTATACTCAAGTTTACCTTTTATGATAACTCCAAATAAATTTCTTAAGAAATAATTTTCAAAGTAGTATACTTTACTTAAGTTTTAACTTAGATTTTTAATTAAAGTAATAAAATTTTTGCATGCCTAACTTAGAGTTGAAAATAATTTTTCAAGTTGTCTTGATCCAAATATTGTTCAGAATATATATACATATACACTTAATAAAAAGAAGAAAAATTTCTCTTAAAATCATTGGTGGTTCTATTTTACTAAGCCTAAGTTGGTGAGTAATTAAGCCCGAGGAGTATTTCTATGCTTAATGACCTAAGCCCAATTGGGTTGGGATTCATTGGCCCAAACTCGCTAAATGGTCACTTAGAAAGCCGATTAAAAGAACAAAACCACCAAGAAATAAAGAGTTTTAAAAAAAATGTGTCATCCTAATCATGTTTTTATATATAGTTATATTTGTATATGTTCTTGAAAAATTAAATGGATTAAAAGACTTGAAGTTTGTTTAAAACAAAGAGTTAGCATGTTCTTTTCAAAACTTTTAAATTAAATTTTTGAGTTAAACTTGGTTTTGTATAACTATAATGGAAGGATTTTTAAAGAAAATTACATTGGAGTTATGATAAAAACGTTTTCTTGAGTATTAACCAACTTCAATTGGAATGTTTGAAGATATCAAATGAATTAATTATTTTATTAACTTCTTTAAATTGGCAAGTTGACTAAATTTTGTGGGTATATTCACTGCAAACCCTCACGAGACTACAACTCGTCCACTAGGGTAACCTAGGGGTTTAAAGGCTTGTTGTATGCGCTAAATACAACCGCGATTCCTGCGAAAGTGAATTAGGTTTTCTTTTTATTTTCTTTGCTAGAGGACTAGCAAAAGTTTAGGTGTGGGGGTATTTGATTATCACATTTTAATTATATTTTTATACCCTCATTACCTATGTTATATGAATAAAGATATTACTAATAATTATTTTTTATCTTATTTTGCAGGCTAATAAAGAAATAATGAATAAAAGCCCAAATGACTCAAATTCTCTGAATTTCTACCAATTTTTGAAGCCCAAATCTGAAGACAAACAAAGGCCCAAGATATCAAATTGATCCAAGAGAAATTCGTGAAGAAAAATCAAGAAAGACAAATTCGGTTGAAACCAACCGGTTAATAACCGACGACCAACCGATCGGTTTGCAACAGATTCAATTAATGGTGGATTTCTCTTTCTTTTGGCTAGGTTTGATCCAATGGTTCACATCAACTCCGTTGGGCTATAAATAGGGGTGAATCTTTGAGGGTTTTGAGTGTGAAATATTTTGTAAAACTCTATTTGGAGAGGAGGGTTACTCTTAATTGAGAAGACCTTCCAAAATTATAACTTTTGTTACACAATAAATGAAATTTTTCACCCTTCAATTTCCTTTCTCTTCTTCTAATCCAAGGACCAAAAGGAGGATTAGATTAAGATCAGAGTTGTTGGTTTCTATTTTATTTCTTTTTCATTTTCTTTCTTGTTCATTTAATTGCTTTGTAGCTTAGATTTACTTTCATGCAATTTAATTTCATGCAATTTACTTTCATGCAATTTACTTTCATGCAATGTATTTAATTCTTGTATTTACTTTCTAGAATAGATTTTTCTTTTCTTTAATTCACCTTGAGGCTAGAACCCTCTAGGGAATTACCCTTTCTAAGTGTGGAGCTAATATTTGTGGGATCCCTAGAGATTGTTTGAAACTAGCTAACAAATCCAACTCATTTTCATGAGATTGAGATAAGCTAAGTGGATCTACTCTAGATTCCTCATATCTTTAATTAATCCTCCATACTTTACCTTCTTTATTTTCCTCTTATCCTTGCTTTTCATTTGTTTGTTATTTTTCTTTATTCTTGATTCTTGATTTCATTGATTTTACTTCTCTCTCAATCTCATATTCCCTCCATGTGCATATAATCTCAAACCTAGTTTTGTTATTATGTGCATATAACCACAACCACATTCTCAACTTCATTTTCTCCTCTTTTGCACATAATCCACATCCACTCTCTCTTATCTCTCCATATCCACTTTCACCATTTTCTTACTTTCATTTTATTTGAATAACTCCTAATTGTTATGCGCATAATTTGAGAACCAAAACTTGAACAAAACTCTTTCTACTTCCCGTTCCTCGTGGGATCGATAATCTTAAATACTATAACTTGATCAAGATTGTATACTTGCAACTTAGGAGGTAATCATTTATTTCCCACCAGTGTGCCAGAGTATCCCACGAACATACACTTCACAGCCCTGGGGTCCAGTTTCCCAACAGATGGTCTGTTGTCCTTCACAAAACACACACAACCAAACACCTTCAATGGTAAGGTCCCCCTGTTGTCTTCCTTCAGTATCTCACGCGGAGATTTCCATTTCAATACACTCGAAGGCATCCTATTGATTAAGTGAGCGGCCGTCAAAACTGCTTACCCCCACAATATTTTTAGGACATTCATTGCCATCATCATACTCCTAGCAACTTCTAGGAGATGTCTATTCTTCCTCTCTGCTACCCCATTCTGAGCTGGGGTGTATGTGCATGTAGTCTGGTGTTATATCCCTTGAGCTGACAGATACTCCCCAAATATTCTGTTGATGTACTTTGTCCCATTATCTGATCTCAACACCTTTACCACTGCACCATACTGAGTCTGGATGTGCCTATGAAAGTCTTTGAAACAACCAACTACATCATTCTTATTTTTCATCAGGTACACCCAAGTGACTCTAGAAAAACAATCAATAAATGTAACAAAATACTTGCATCCACTTATAGAATTTATTGGACAAGGTCCCCATACGTCAGAATGTATCACCTCAAAACTACAGGAACTCCTATTACCCGAACTGACATAAGAGCTTCTAGTAAGCTTCCCAAACTCACAAACATCGCACTGAAGCTTCTGTTAATTTGCTTTCTGAAATAAGGTTGGATACATTTTACCCAGAATACTAAATGAATGATGTCCCATTCGTTTATGATGTAGCATCAACTCATCCTTCAAGACAACTCAGTTCCTCCTGCTCCGTCCTCTCAACCATAGATGTCGGCGCTGAGTCTATCCCTTCACGGTCCAGGTACCACAGCCCGCTACGCCATGTGCCAGTCCCAAGTCTTCGCCCTGTCCCCTTCTCCTGAAAGACCGCCTTAGGAATATCGAAAGAAACAACACATTTTAGTTGAAGGATAATGGCACTAATGGATAACAGGCTAACAGGAAATGAAGAAGCATGTAAAATATTAGATAGTGTTACGTAACCTATACATTAGCAGGTTCTACCGTAATTACCAGGCTGTACCATCCGCAATCTGGATACTCTCTGGCTCTGCCAGGTGAGTATAAGACGAGAACTCACTGGCATTGCCAGTTACATGTCTGGATGCTCCAGAATCCATTATCCAGTCTGTGGATCTAGTGGCAGCCATGGATGCAAGGGCATGTGTGTCGTTCATACCTTTGTTTGGGTGTGCGCGAAGAGCGTAACTGGCATAGTCTCCTCCAGAGAAAGCAGTAGATGCACCCTCGGACACGTCGTCTACTGCTTTCTGTTTCCTTCTCAGTGCTGCCAAGAGAGCTCGATCCTCCTCAGTAAAAGTCATCTCAGCTTCTTCATCCTCCTCTGTCATCGACAGATTCGCCCGATGGCCTCCTCTTCCACCTCGCCGGCCCACGGCACGGCCCGGCTTGCCCATCGCCCACCCCAGCTCTCCTTGATGGCTTAGAGCACATCGCCTTAGATGTCTGTCTCTCGCGGTTAAAACACCGTCTAGTCTCCCCTCACGAATCGGTGTTACACGGGTTTGAGACCACCGATCTTGACTTCTCTCCCGAAGTCCACTGTCTCACCTATAGCTCGATACGGCTCTCTTCTCAGATCATGGCCGATCGCCTCCTCCAGATGGAATCTTCGTGCGGACTAGTAGCATCGCCGTCCTCGCTCAAATGATGGAGCCAAGCCTCTGAGGAATAGCATGGTCCTCTTCTCGCAAAGAGGCCTCAAGGCCCTTGTACTCGTGGTCCTTGCAACTTGCTAGGGACGAAGTGATCGTGATCCGACCACAAGCGCTCGGCTCAGTGGCATACTCCTGCAGCCCTCTCCCCTCGGATCAGAAGGCCGATCACCTTTTCGATCTTAAATACCCTCGGGTTATTCCCCACCCCATCACAGTCCTCCTCGGCTTCTCCCAAACATCCCGTGACCTTCCCAAGGCTATCTACCGTGGTCGCAATTGGCCGGACTACTGAATTGAGAAGCGGATATACACCAACATATGAGTGGACTTCCACTCATCTCTTCTCTCAGGAGCTCCTCAGTCTTCTCCCCGTCGGATATCCCTCCGTGTTCCTCCCCAGGGTATATCTCACCCGCGACCAACTCAGATATGTCGCTGGCCCTTCGAGCTTCACGTCGATAGGTGGAAGCTCCATCTTCTTGGGCGGTGGCTTTGTTGAGCCCTCTCCCGCTGTCATCCTCATGAACTGCATCATAGTTGAAACATCCTCCGGATTCAACTTCTTGATGAGTTCGCCATCGGTTTGTGCCGGTCTCCATCGATCTAATTTGTGTTCGTTCCCCACACCGATCCCATAAATCTAGATCCCACACCCGGCCTTCAACATCACCCTCTTCTCATCATCCACCTTGCCCCCGTTCATCTCATCTCCTCAACACGAGGGGGGGCTACACGATCAAGGGGATTATTTCACGAAGGAAATAATCGCCAAAGTGAGTGAAATCGACCAAGCGAAATCACCACTCTTCTCAGGATCAAAGCAAGGTTTGATCCAGAGGGGTCAAGTCCAGAGGGGATTATTTCACGAAGGAAATAATCGCCAAAGTGAGTGAAATCGACCAAGCGAAATCACCACTCTTCTCAGGATCAAAGCAAGGTTTGATCCAGTGGGTCAAGTCCGAGGGATTATTTCACGAAGGAAATAATTGCCAAAGGACGAAGGCGACGGCGGTGATGAACGCGTTTCTTGGCAGAACAAGGTTCGGCGGCGGAAGCGAACTTTTTTGGCGGCTATGATTTTGAGGCTCGATACCATGTTAAAAACAAGGCAAATCAAGAAAGGTGCAATTTTATTCATTAGTATTGGGGTCTATATATACAAGATGAGTGGTCTCATTCTTCTACTCTATCCGATGTGGGACTAAACAAAGGGTCTATTCCTATCTAACATAAAGAAATAACTCTCAACAGGTATATCCATAAAAAGGTGAGAAGATGTATGGAGGGTTTTTCCTATCTATTTTACTTAGTACTCAGTCATTGAATCTGTATAATTGCAATTTGCATGATTGGCTTTTCCTATCAAGAAAAAATAACAAACCTTTTTTGAGAATAAGAAAAATAACATACTTGCACTTAGGGGTGCAAATGGATCAAATATGATATGCTTGTTATGGATGTATGCATATATCAACCAATAACCCTCTGTACCATATCTTTATTCAATCATTATTTCGATATGGTTGTGTGCATATACCCTAAAGGCTGAGGAAAATGGTCATCATGTGTGTATTGTGATTAAAAAATCAATAGAAATCTGAAAATGCCCGATAGCCTCCTCTTCCACCTCGCCCAGGCCTCCCGGCGGCGGCCATTACCGGCTGTCCCGTCCACGGTTCCTCTCCTTGATGGCTTAGAGCACATCCGCCTTAGATGTCTGTCTCTCCGCAGCTTAAAACACCGTCTAGTCTCCCTCAATCGGTGTTACGGGTTTGAGACCACCAGCTGACTTCTCTCCCGAAGTCCACTGTCTCACCTATAGCTCGATACGGCTCTCTTCTCAGATCATGGCCGATCGCCTCCTCCAGATGGAATCTTCGCTCGACTAGTAGCATCGCCGCCCTCTGCTCAAATGATGGAGCCAAGCCTCGAGGAATAGCATGGTCCTCTTCGCAAAGAGGCCTCAAGGCCCTTGTACTCGTGGTCCTTGCAACTTGCTAGGGACGAAGTGATCGTGATCCGCCCACAAGCCTCCGGCTCCGTGGCATACTCTGTCTGATCCTCTCTCCACGGGTATGTGGCGATCACCTTTTCGATCTTAAATACCCTCAGGTTATTCCCCACCCCATCACAGGTCCTCCTCAGCTTCTCCCAAACATCCTGCACCTTCCCAAGGCCATCTACCGTGGCTGCAATTGGCTGGACTACAGAATTGAGAAGCCAGATATACACCAACATATGAGTGGACTTCCACTCATCTCTTCCTGCGGAGCCCTCAGCCGGCTCAGTCTTCTCCCCCGTCAGATATCCCTCCAGGTTCCTCCCTGCAAGGGTATATCTCACCCGGCGCGACCAACTCAGATATGTCGCTGGCCCTTCGAGCTTCACGTCGATAGGTGGAAGCTCCATCTTCTTGGGCGGTGGCTTTGTTGAGCCCTCTCCCGCTGTCATCCTCATGAACTGCATCATAGTTGAAACATCCTCCGGATTCAACTTCTTGATGAGTTCCGCCATCGGGTTTGTGCCGGTCTCCATCGATCTAATTTGTGTTCGGTTCCCTCACACCGATCCCACAAATCTAGATCCCACACCCGGCCTTCAACATCACCCTCTTCTCATCATCCACCTTGCCCCCCCGTTCATCTCATCTCCTCAACACGAGGGGGGGCTACACGATCAAGGGGATTATTTCACGAAGGAAATAATCGTCAAAGTGAGTGAAATCGACCAAGCGAAATCACCACTCTTCTCAGGATCAAAGCAAGGTTTGATCCACAGGGGTCAAGTCCAGAGGGAATTATTTCACGAAGGAAATAATCGCCAAAGTGAGTGAAATCGACCAAGCGAAATCACCACTCTTCTCAGGATCAAAGCAAGGTTTGATCCAGAGGGGTCAAGTCCAGAGGGGATTATTTCACGAAGGAAATAATTGCCAAAGACGAAGGCGGCAGCGATGATGAACGATGCTTTCTTGTGATAGATGTTCGGTGGCATTGAACTTTTTTGTGGCGGCTATGATTTTGGAGGCTCTGATACCATGTTAAAAACAAGGCAAATCAAGAGAAAGGTGCAATTTTATTCATTAGTATTGGGGTCTATATATACAAGATGAGTGGTCTCATTCTTCTACTCTATCCGATGTGGGACTAAACAAAAGGGGTCTATTCCTATCTAACATAAAGAAATAACTCTCAACAGGTATATCCATAAAAAAGGTGAGAAGATGTATGGAGGGTTTTTTCCTATCTATTTTACTTAGTACTCAGTCATTGAATCTGTATAATTGCAATTTGCATGATTGGCTTTTCCTATCAAGAAAAAATAACAAACCTTTTTGAGAATAAGAAAAATAACATACTTGCACTTAGGGGTGCAAATGGATCAAATATGATATGCTTGTTATGGATGTATGCATATATCAACCAATAACCCTCTGTACCATATCTTTATTCAATCATTATTTCGATATGGTTGTGTGCATATACCCTAAAGGCTGAGGAAAATGGTCATCATGTGTGTATTGTGATTAAAAAATCAATAGAAATCTGAAAATGAGAAAAGGTTTACCTAGGGTTGGGGTGAGGTAAAAGAAATTGTTGATAGCCCCAGAGCCTGGTGCCTTCTAGAATTTAATAGGTTGATTGATGCTAATAGTTGGTATTTTCGTTTCTAATTTTATAAACACTAAAAAGGAAGCACATGAATTAATAGGATAAGGATTCCCAAGTAGTTAGGATCCCTATGAGTGCTTAATTAAATTGATAACCTTATCTCTATACATCTCTCAGCTAATAAAAATTCAATAACAAACCCAACTCTTTGGATATCCATCTTATGTTGGCGATCATGAAATCTCCACCGGGTTTGCTAGTTTAAATTGGGATTACATTTTCTATTAGATATATGATCAAAATAATTAGGAATTGAAATAGATACTATCTATCTATAAAATAAAACCTACATATTCATGTGCCAACAAGCATTTTTCCCTTTTATCAAATTCTGACAAATACAGTATTGTTGTAGTGCTAGTGATTTTAAATTGTTGATTCATGTAAGATTAGTTTAGAATAATTAGGATTAGGATATGTTATGATTAAAATGTAATATTCAAAATAGTGAAGGGTAATATTGACCGTGAAAAGCTTTTCCCGAACTCGTACTTTTAAAAGGAGTATGATTTTGTTAAACTAATTTAAGTATTTTATAACTATTATTAGTTGAATTAATTAATTTAAAAACAACCCCATCTTCCTTTATTGGGGGTTTAAGCGCATCTCTAACGCCAACAATTCCATAGAAACTTATAATATGAAGGCTAAATAGCGCTTAAATACCTTATAATTTCACTCATTTTAACTTATATATCCTCATTTTTTTTTTCAGCATTTAGATATCTAAGTATCATCGGATGTGCATATGTGAATTTTTTTTTCCACCCAAATGATCTAATATGTCACTCACATGTAGATTTATTCTAAGTGTCATATGAGATCATTCGGGTGAAAATTTCCACGTTAGCACAACTGATGAAAGAAAAGTGTCAATTGTAATCACTCTAGGCATATAAATACTGCAAAAAATAAGTGAGGTATATAAGTGCAAAAAGAGTGCAACTATAAAGGATATAAGTGCTACTTAGCCTAGTATGAGAATAAATTTCATAGCTGACTTTCTACCGTGAAATTAAATGCAAGAATCAAATAGGATCACATCTCACCAGCTTTATCACATCACTGATCACTCCAACAAAACCGGAAGCTTTTCCTTATGCCACCCTGGATTTATTTCTTTTTATAAATAAATAATCGAATAAAATATTAAATAAAAAATATATAAATGAATTTCCCAAAAAAAGATTCCAATGATGCACCTCGTGCTATTTTCTCTAATAATAACACTGGCACCCTTTCACTGGGGCCCACTCTCTGAGCCACCTTCTCCCTTCTCGAGCTCTCCTCCCCCTCTCTCTCATCAGAGGCTCTGTATCTACAGCAAACCGAGGGAAGTAAACGAGACAGAGGAGAGAGAAAGAGGAGAGAGAAGGCCAAAGATCTCTCCCTTCTCTTTCTCTCTCTATCATCATATCATAATTTTTTTATAAGTAGAAAGAAATTTACTGTGAATACTTTTTAGAGCATGGGAGACGAGGATCCTGCTCTCACTCGCTGGACATTTGAGGTGAACACATAATACAAAAATAATTAGATACCAGTTCCAATCCAATTTCAAGTTGGGATTTTGTTGAGATGTTGCTGCTCTACTTTGCTTTGTTGATCCTCATTGTTGTTCTTAGCCTTGGCCTTGCTACTTTCTTTTTGGTGGGTTTTTTTTTCTTTCTCTCTCCATCATCCTCTTTTTTAATTATTTGATTTCTAATTACTGATGGAATTTTGACTTTTTTGTCTAAGAAATGAGAAGACCCATTTCTTATTAGCTGTTTTTGGGATGTTTTTTTTAAAAAATTTATTATCAAACTGTGATTTTTAGTTGGTAGAAATGCAAAATTGACAGTTTTTTTTTCTTGGAAATTTGTTTCTAGACTGTGCTTTAAATTACTCTAGTATTTAGAGGATGAAAATTTTGGATTTTGGGTTATTTTAAAGTTTGTGATCTTCGTTCCCAGCTCTATCACCAATTTGGGGTCTTCCTTCAAAAATTCCGAATACTATGGATACTAGAATGGGACTTCTCAAACTTTGATGCTTTTGATTTTTTGGGGGTTAATGCTTGTTTACCAAATTGATATTTTATTTGCTTATAATTTGCGAATATCGATATTTGCATTTTATTTTGTAGGATTTCAAGATGTTCTATAATGCAAGATTTGGAAGGAAGAAGGAACCAAAGGAAGAGATAACAGAATCTAGGCCAGCTAGCAGTGGGGGTTATTCTAATGGTGTTGTTCATGGAAATGGAAGTACTAAGAACACACCTGAATTAGCTGTCTTTGAGCAATTCGATCGTCAGGTCAGTTTGATTCTTTTAATTTGAATTTGAAATCTGCAATCAACTTCAGTGTAAAATGTGTATAAAGTTGTACTGATTTTAAACAAGTTGCATTCTTATTTTTAGGAACGCCCCGGAGTAATTTCTAATGGAGATCTGGGAAGACCGTAAGTTTTCGTTGATTACATTACTTTTGGTAGCAAAATTGCCGTCGCAATATATTGATGATTATTGGTTAAATTATCTGTTTAATAGATGTTAATTGTAGAAATACTACCAAATTCTTTGAATTCTTAGTATCTGCTTATGTTTTTGACGAAAAAAGAGTTAAAGTATTTGAAAAAGATTCTGTTTTAACATTTGATACGAAAAGTTCCAGGCTTTTGCCCTAAAAGTGCGAACCACAATTTTCACTGGAAATAACATCCCCCTGTGTAATTTTATCCACCCATGTGAAAAATTGCGGTTAATGCTATTATTATTTTTTGGATAAAATCTTAATGTAAAAGGGGTTTTCTGATAACCCCTAAACTTAAAGGGGTGTTTTCTGATATTTTGAAAGTTATGGGAGGTTATCTGATAATCATCCAAAATTATCTGATATTTAGCCTTTAAAAAAACATAAAGAAGGGAGGGAGGGATTTTGCCTCACTTCCTTTTCCTTTCCCTTTAACTCTAAATGCAGACTCAGAACATCTCATTCAATACTAATCTTGTGTCTTATTTGATCATTGATTTAACAATTGAGATGATACCAAAGCCTGGAGAAGTTCTGTTGTCCTCTTTAATGCCAATTAAGGCACAATTGGAGCAATTAAGTTGCGCTGAATGAAAAAGGGTAAGAAAAAAAATTTGACTGACTTTATGTTAGAAATTACCTGTCATTGTTGTGAATATGTTGATAGAATTTGTTTGTTTGATCCAAGATTTGCTACTTTAACTATGCAATGCAGGTTTTTTCTAATATAAAGATGATCATTATACACCGAGCCTATTGCTTCCTGGCTCCTGCTTTTTTTCCAGAGTCGTCTATAATCACAATTTTTTTCTTCTCACAAAGAAAGATTGCTGAAGAATCAAAGTATTATATCAGCTATTATATGTGTCGAAACTAATTTATTTAGTAGTTTCTTGAAATTCCATTTCGAACTTTTGCAGGCAAAGGCCCCTGCTTCCTGAATTTGATTCTGCTGAAACACGCACTTTGGCTGAGACCTTGTGCAGGTAACCTTATTAAGGATTATGACTATTAGAAAATTTCTAATTTATATTATCCAATTCTTGGCCTTGCCACCTTGGGCATCTATATCACAAACAGTTAGAATTAATTTATATCATTATTCTTCTGCAGAGATATTATCCGTGGCAGTCCAGATGTGAAATGGGAAAGCATCAAAGGGTTAGAAAATGCAAAACGCCTTCTTAAAGAAGCAGTTGTCATGCCTATAAAATACCCAAAGTATGTAATCTTTCTAATGCTCACTGGATGTTGCTTGATGTATCCTTGTACTATCTAGCCAAAAATTGCTACTAAGATAATGGTTGCATATTGATACCAGAATGCTGATGAAAACTATTTTTTTTTGCCTGGGCAATTTTCAAGTTAAGTGTTGGTTGATTTTGTCACGGAAGTGGGTTTTTTCCCATTATCTAACGGAGCTAACTTTTGGATACTTTAAAAACCAACATATAACTTGTTGGAGTGACATGTAGAATGAGAATGTGTACAAAATGATAAGAATTTAATTTATTAAAGGGAATAATGCCAAATGGCAACATATGTTAAATTTACAAATTTAAGTGCTTTTTCTAGTTTCAGTCATTGTTTTAAATATCCCCGACATGACCCGATATATCCTTTTACAGGGCTTGCCGCAACCGATATGGTTTCTAAATGTCCTTTACCGCTTTTTGGCTATTTTGGGCGATATATCCCCGATATGGCCAATATATCAGCCGATATGTGGACTGATATATCTTTTTATATGGCTTATCACAAAACAATATACCATGTTTGGCAATTCTTGGGCAAGATATCATGATTTTCCCATTATATCAAATGACATTTTGCCCTAAAAAAATCAGACCAAATGTTGCAACGTGGATTTGTACTTTTGTTAGTTTTACAAGGTTGATTAGTGATCCTAAACATATATTATTCACATTTTGTATGTTTAGATTTCATTACATATGTTGAGATTATATTTTAATGCATTATACTATATATGCAAACATCCGTTATGGCATTCTGATATTTACCACATATCCCCGATATTATCCCTATATCCACAATCTGATATGAATTTTGGCCATCCGATATTTCCCCGATATCCGATATTTAAAACTTTGGTTTCAGTGCTACTTATAATCTTTTGAAAGATATTAATGCAGAGAGACAGTAGAGATAGAAATGTAGTATATATCTTTGACTTTGACCAGCTGCATGACACACAATGCTAGATGAATTCTGACATCCCATTAGCAAATTCCACAGAGCGTTCTGCATTATAATAGTCAAAATTCTTTATTTCCACCAAAATTTGACTTCCTACCTCTGATTAGCTTGCCTATGGTGCTTAGTCCGAATATTTTAATAAATATAATGAAAACCTCATGCTGGCATATCTGAATATGATACTGGAATATCATATCTATGAACTGTGTCAAATGATCACAAATCAGGCAGGTTACTATAGATATGAGCTCAACAACAAATATCACATGTTTTTGTTTATCATATTAAAGCTTCATGGTAGTACATCTAGCTGGCCATATGTTTCAACTTTCAACTAGTCATTGAAAACATAACTAGTTAACTGTTAATATTTTATACTTCACATCATCTAGTTATTAGTTATATTAATTTTCAATAGAAATTTCTGATTACACATTGTCAAAGTGACAATATTTGATAGACTATCTGTCAGTTGTAGGCTTCTAAAAAGAGATCTATGTTTGAATACAAAAAACAATGCACTAATGTGAAATCTCTTATGGGAGAACCAAGTTCCAAACATAAGTAAATGAAAGATTTTTTGTTTGATATTTATTAGTCTATTTAGGAAGATCATATGGCTTTGCTGTTTATGTCTTGGTCTTAAATAATTTGTTGTATCACTTCCTGGTTCGTTTTAACTGTTAGAACATAAAAATATAACCCTCAATCCTCACCACAACTTCAGAGCTTTGGTGTAATGGTTAAGGACTTTGACATAGCATCAGAGCAACCCGAGTTCAAATCCTACCGGCCACGAATTTAAAGTGGATTTTCTAAAAATTGACACTGCTGCATGAGCCCAGGTTTCGGCCCGTAAAAAGGGTGTCAACCTGCAGCAGCATGTTATTAGAATATAAAAATATAACCCTCAACCCTCACCACAACTTTGAAGCTTTGGTGTAATGGTTAGGGACTTTGACTTTAACCTTTATTTGCTTGACTAATATCACGAGTATGCTGTAGCATCAAGCATTTCTTCCTAAAACTATCTGCAAGTACTTTGCACATGATATAGTTATTTAAGCTTCTAAAATTTAACTCTCAAACTTTACATGAATTTACGTTTGGTTTATATGTTATTCAGGTACTTTACTGGCCTTCTTTCACCTTGGAAAGGTATCTTACTATTTGGCCCTCCTGGTACTGGAAAGGTTTGTACATGCAACATACTCCATTTTTATTTACATGGGATTTTCGGATTTATGTAACATAAACTAATTTGTATAGATAAGAAATTTTTAGATACATTTGTAATTTCAGATCTGGTTTCTGTTTGGTGTTTTACAAACTTCATAGTTCAACAGGGATTTTGAATGCTTAGTACAGTAGATAGTCTCAGAAAAGAAGCGTTTAGAATTAAATTAAATCTAGTTATGGAAGGAGTTATGGCTACTAGGACAGGCTTACTTGTAACGAATGTTAACCGAAACTTATCTTTTGGAAGTCCTTGTTAATATAGATAAGATGAGCTTGTAGCTATTCTTCTTCCATCAAGTCTCTACTTTTCTCCTTTCTTCAACGCAATGGTTATTTCTAACTGGGGCAGGTTTTGGTGTTTTTGCCTATGCAATCTAAATAGAGGGACTTGGCTCTCTTTACTTTTCGTCATGTCATATATGCTATATATTTTAGCCTGTGCAGTGCTAATTATTTCTTCTGGCTTACATCAGACAATGCTTGCGAAAGCTGTGGCAACTGAATGCAAGACGACGTTTTTCAATATTTCTGCGTCATCTATTGTCAGCAAATGGCGTGGTATGTAACTGATGAGCAGAATTTTCTTTTGTTCGCCCCTTTTTATATTGTGATTTGAACTTTAGTATCGGTCTTTCATATATTCTCATGCGACGCTTGCCTTTTCATCACTGATTTCATTTTCAGAAAACACGTGGACATCAGGAAATAACATAATGTTTTTTTCTTGAAGACATAGTTAAGCCTTTCCATGCAAAACTGTGGTGGATAATCAAGCACAAAATTTTGAGAGTAATGTTTTCAAATATTAGGTTTAGTTTAACAAATACTATTTACATGGCTTCAATCTTTCTGATTTGGTTCCATTCATATTTTTCTCAAACATTGGCTTTGAAGTGTTGACACACGTTATATTTTCTTCCATAACTGTTATAAAAACCGAGTTATTCTGCATCTACCAACATGTGTGCGCATGCTATAGCAATGTGTACTGTGGTTCAGGAAACATGGCTAGCACTGACTTCTTTCTTCTTGGTGATGTTTCAGACGAGGTGGCCTCAATGTAGATAGTTGAAATAGAATTTTATAATTTTCATGTTGGGTGGGAGCATGGCATATCCAAAGTGGATAAATCAAGTGCTGTCAATTATGTGGTTGATTGTAATATCATGCTTCTGTAGAACAGTCCATGATTACTTGTCATATTTAAATAATGCATTGTTTTTAATCTGCAGGTGATTCCGAGAAGCTAGTAAAAGTATTATTTGAGCTAGCGAGACATCATGCACCATCCACTATTTTTCTTGATGAGATTGATGCAATTATTAGTCAACGAGGTGAAGCTCGTAGTGAGCACGAAGCTAGTCGCCGTTTGAAGACTGAACTTCTTATACAAGTAATATTATACGTTTCTTAACAGTAAACTCATTTTAAGAAAATGCACCTTTCTCTCCTCCCTTCTTGCTCCAATCTAAGTTTTTTATGTGTTGAAGATTCTCTGAATTCCAAAGGTATAAAGCAATGGCATGAACTGGTGATAGGGTTGCAAATGGGTTGGACCGAATATGATGCTTTCCATATCCATATATGCTTACTAATCATGGATGTATATATGAATATGGATGTGTCTCAATAAGGAAAACTCATACCTATAGCCGCCAAAATTGGTGTGCGGATCAAATAAGAGAAATACATACTGATACAAAATGATATGAGAAAAACGAATAAGATTGAAGAAAATATAGCTCATATGATACACAGAGAATCCATTAATATGTTCATTTTACCTGAAAAGTTAAGATTAGATCACTGGATTATCAACATTAACCTCAAATCCATTAATGTAAATGGTCAAAACAATTGCAACTGTATGATCAACATGCATTCGGATATTTCATAACACTTGCAACTGTATGATCGACATGCATTCGGATATTTAGTAACAATTGCAACTGTATGGTCAGCAAAAATAATGATCGTGCCCTACTGCATAACATTTGTCTAATAAGATCTTAATTCTGTAGTTTTCATTTTACACTTTCATACCCCATGTTCAAGATGTGATTTTTTATTGTTACATCGAATTGGTGATGATGAATATAATTTCAATACAGATGGACGGTCTGACAAAGACAAATGAGCTGGTCTTTGTCTTAGCAGCCACTAATCTGCCTTGGGAATTGGATGCAGCTATGCTCAGACGCCTTGAGAAGCGGGTATCTCTCACACATTTTAACTGCTTGATCAAAATTATTTAATAAACCTATTATGTTCACTATCCTTTCTCGTTGAGAAACTGTGATTCATTTCTAATTCTTCCACTAGATTTTCCAAATAAATTAAAATTAATATATCTTATCAGTATGTCACTCTCTTTGCTTGCTTCTTATCATGATTGTTAATTGGTTGGATATGGATTTTATAGATGATAAGGATATGAAATATTAGAAGAGCGTTAGGATATTTAGAAATCAGAAACTTAATTATTCCTGGATTTGGAGTTGCAAACTTTTAAGAACTCTTTAGTATCTACTGCTTGGTAACAAAACATGAACGAGGAGGAGTTAATCCAGATATGATCACTAAATTTTAGGAATTTCAATATAATGATCTTGAAGGATTTAGGCTTCATCCTATCAAAGTTTTGTTCAAGAATTGTACTGATTGCTCATTCATAAACAAACAAATCAATTCAGTTTTTTTTTTTACGAAGACATGCAAACACTGTGTCATTTTCTTTCAATTAATTTGTAGCTTTCTGCACAGCTTTAATATTTATTAGAGTATTGGCTGTCTGAATTTCCTGCTACCATCGGCTATTAGCCATTTGTATATTTGGAAACACATTCAGGTTTTCAAGTCTCATAATATGCTATCACAGACAGAACTTTTCTCTTTTATGTGATCAAAGGATAAAAATTGAAGTGTTTGAACAAGTAATGTTCTCTTCCAGGATAATCGCAGCATTTGACCATGCTCATGTTGGGGGAAATTTATTCCTTCTCCACTGTTTTAACTTCCAGAAGTTAACTCAAAGGACCAAATCAAGTCAGGCAGTTTGTCGAATAGGTTGTTTTTCTTCTAGGAATGTTATCAGAAAAGTAAATCCCAAGTTATTAACATCTCAGCAGGCTCTCGTATTTGGGGGAAAACCCCATAGAGGGCCCTCTATAGAATATCGTACAGTCACTATCACTGCAGATACCTGTCTATCACTGTAGTCGCTCCAGGCATTCACAGCTGCACCGATAGACACCAATAACTGTGCTGAACTGCTGATAGACTTAAGTAATATATACACCAACGTTCTTGATATGCCCGGTGTCACCTTCTCCTTCATTTATGATATTCAAGGGCCCTCTATAGGATTTTCCCTCTCTTATTGATTTTCTGAAAAAAAAAAAATACTTATATCTGGTGGATATGAACTAAGTAACTCTAACCTTATTGATAAGAAATGGGGTAATTTTTCACTGAAAGTTATCATTTTCTATGTTGCACCAGATCCTTGTACCTCTTCCAGAACCGGAAGCAAGGCAAGCGATGTTTGAGGAACTTTTGCCATCTGTCCCTGGAGAAGCAGAGATTCCATATTATTTTCTGGTGGAGCACACCGAAGGTTATTCTGGTTCTGATATCCGTTTAGTATGCAAAGAAGCAGCCATGCAGCCACTAAGAAGATTAATGACAGTTTTAGACCAACAGGAAGAATTGGTGCCTGATGAGGGTGAGTACTACTCCTAATGCTTTTCCTAGTATATTACATAACATCCTAAATTTTGAAAAATAATTCCGAAAGTGATGATTACTAGCTGATATTGTTTATATGATTTTGGAGCCTCATGTGTTAATTATTTTGTTGAAAGTATGAAAAAAATTGGAATCATTAAAAAAATTGGAATAATTTAATTTCAGCCAAAGTTCATACCGTTCAGCCTATGATTTACGAGCTCCAAATGGTCCTTTGTGATGGCTATGATCAATACCTCTTGACTTATTAACTGGTTTGTGTGGTGGGAGTATATTTTCGTGCACGCACGCGGGCGCGCGCACACAAAATTGCTCCACACACAAAAAATTTCCCTAAGCTATAAAGTAATAGATTAAAGGGTCCATCCGATATCCGTACACATGTATGGGACATGAATGGGTGCATGGTGAGGACTTTGTCTTGCTGTCACAGGTTACCACCATGCGCAAAGAAGTATGCCTCTTGTAGATTATTTGTGCATGTATAGCACTTAACAACAATTACAAAACCTATAGTTCAAAATTTTTAGATGAATCATATTCTTCCATTCAATTTGGTTGAGGAATATCTTCTCCAAAGTTAATCAGTATCATATCCTTCTTAAGTATTTTCTACGAAGTCCTTGTACGCCTATCTCTACTTCTTTCTCCATTAATTATAGTCTTATCACTTCTCCTTATTGATGCATTTAACGGCCTCCGCTGCTCATGATGAAACCATCTCAAAAGATTCTCTCATTTTATCCTCATGGGAGCCACCTTTAACTTCCTACAAATACTTCCCTTGTGTATCTTATGTCTTAGTGTGTATCCACTCGTCCATCATTTTTACCGCTCTCATTTTGCACATGTTCTTTCTTAAATGCCAACATTATGATCCATAGAATATTGTGGGTCTTGTAGCTATCATGTAGAATTATTCCTTCAATTTCAGAGGTATTCTAATATCACATTGCGGGTTTTGTAGCATGTATAGCACTTAAGTGTATTAATTATGTACTCTAATCTGGATATAACCAATCCTTCTATGGATTTCAGAGTTGCCAGCGGTCGGTCCCGTGACACCCCAAGATATTGAGGTGGCTCTGAAGAACACGAGACCATCAGCCCATCTTCATGCCCACCGGTACGAGAAGTTCAATGATGATTATGGCAGTCAGATTCTTCATTAAAGATCCCTTCAGCATGCTTTTGGTTGGATCAAACTATTCATGTCCTATAGATTGTAAAATGTGTATTTCTATGGATCATGGATTCTTCGTCTCAAAGATGCGTGGTAGAGCATGACGTAAATGGCCTCTACATTGAGTACCCTTGATGTATTGGGTACGAATGCTTGTAGATCCATGACATTTCCTATACAAAAGCTTCCTGCTTTGTAGATTGTATGTCTCATCACTACTCAACTTTTTAAACTTGTGCAGATTCATCAACTATTTATTGCTGAAGACAGGTGATTGTTGTGGTGGTTTCAACTCAATGTATTAATAGCACAGATTCATGAATTTAAACTTGCACAGATTCATCAGCTATTTATTGCTGAAGACAGGTGATTGTTGTGGTGGTTTCAACTCAACGTATTAATAAAACTGGCTGTTGTTTATTTTATGTTATGCATTACTACTTTTTTATGTCAATGGAAATTGCGGAATATGTGATATTTATCCATCACCCCTCTGGTGATGACAGATGAAGTGCATCTTCATATTATCGAGTGTGCCACCTATTGGATATTCTGTGTATCTCTCTGTCATTTGATCAAAGTTATTACCACTTCAATGGATTATTGATTTCTTTCCAAGATTCAAAGTTCTATTTTATAAAATTTCTCATGTGTTGCTTACAGATACTTTTGCTATTAGGGAGTATGATTTCTTTCCTTGTGGGCCAACAGGGATGCTTTTCACCCTCTTCGGCATTCATTTCCAGATTAGTAGTTAATTACAAAGTTCTAAAATATATCAATTCCTTAACATTTTTGGTGTATTAAGAACTGTTGGTCGGATTTATTGAGCCAGCAGTTTTGATGCTGTTGTGTGACCTGACTAGAGCTCACCAAGAAGGTTTAGAAAAAATTTCCCACTTTTTACCTCCCAGAATGAAACTAAGATTTCTGCTATTAATAAACAATAACGAAAGTGGCATCAAAATGATGCAGTCTATATTCCAGTAAATACTCATGATTCAATATATTTGACCTCAACACACTCAAAATTTGTCATTTCAAATAACGTTGTATAAGCCTACATCACTACATCACACATGAAGCACTGCCATCAATTCTGAAATTTTTATAAAATTATTTAGCCAATACTGATTTGTAAATGAAGCCTCTGCATGCATCCGGTCATATATGAGACAGTCACCTCGGATTAAGACCAAGCAGTTTCTTCTGTAATTTCAGCCTCAGCCATTTCAACAAAGAATTATGTTGGGGTAGAAGACTCATTATCAAAATGTATACAAAATTATCCAACTCTAACACATAAACCAACTAATGTGGCCAGTTTACTTCCTGGGAGCTTTTCTTCCTCGCTCGATTTATCTGCTGGTGGAACAGTCAGGACTGTCAGCATTGCTCCTGGAGGCTATAAGGGAGAAAGCCACAATAGTTGCAGAAAGTTATGGAGCAACTTGTACCTACCATGATGCAATCAAGAGACATGTCGACGAATAGTTGGGTGTGCTAATCGCTTGCTTTGCAGACTTGCATGTATGGGCAGTATTCTCGCATTGCAGCAAAAAGAAGCAACCGTAGTAGAAGATACCCCCAATAAGCTGGTGTGGCTGATCATCCTCTCACTTCTTGGTTTATCCATTTATAATACTATTCTCATGAAGCCTTTCCATTGTCTGATAACAACTCGATCCAGCTCTTAGGAAGATAACTCCTTAACTAACTCTTCATTCTGGCAAGTAAGTTATTGGAGGAGTTTACCAAGTTACCTGAGTTCCGTTTCATATGTTTCTGTGAGAAAATGCTCTATTGGTGATGTTGCAGGTAAACTATAGAAATTTTGAGGATGATTGCCCGGAAAATTTCTGCCATTAACTTGAAGCATTTATTCCTGGGTTCCATGGTTCTGTTACCCTGTATAAATAAAAATTTCATACCAGATGGATTTGAGATCCCGCTATATACAACATGAAGTTTTGGGAGTCTTATTCTTTTAGGATGGTTTGTATGACTTCTGTAGGATGGTTTGTATGACTTCTTTGGTTCTTTTACTGTAGAAAACTATAGTGGCGCACCCTTAATGAACTTCAATAGAAGGGAGGAATTATGTTCCCCTATCAGTTTCAGGTATATAAAATAAAACAATCTGTCTTCGTGCCCTTCAATGTTAGTACTGATGATGCCGTTAAAGCTGTAGCATCGATGAACTCAAGTGTTTTTTTTATTAACTATAAGATATTTATCTTTAGATTCCTAAAAATATTGATGTATGTACTTTATACCAACCTATTTTTCAGAATATGTTGCTAGGGTATGGTTACAAGGAATTTTAAGGGAATGAATTAGCTGCAATAAGAACGACATGGAAGAATATGAATATTACAAAGGCAATGTTGGTATAGTGGTTAAGAGAAAATTAAAATAAGACAGAGGGGGTACAGTGTTTAAATTTTGGAGGGGAGACCTACTAGCTGCACCTATTTAAAAGGACACACACACGCGCGCGCGCGCGAAAGGTTACTGGACCAGGAATTATTTAAAAAAAAACAATATTTAACAGTTTGAAAAACATATATTTGAACCATTTTCTGATTGCCGTTATTATCAGTCCATGATTTCATTGAAGTCTTTCCCTTATTTACTTTCACATTCTCCTTTTTGAGTAAAATTCTCATCAGTATCTTTGCAGAAACAAACTACAGAAACTGAAAGTTAGTTTAAATATTCAGGAAAGAAAGAAAAATAATGACAGCCACAGGCTTAGTTTAGCTTGTGAGGGACTAGCATAAACATAAAAGTATTCCAGGTCAGCAAACAGTAGTGGAAAGATTTTATAAAATCTGTTACTGCCTAGAGCTTCCACACACAGGTGGAGATAGATTATAAAGAAATTTATTACATTAAAGTAACAACATAAACGTGTATAAGATCTGCGCAAAGAATTTGCTGGCACTAACCATCCTGGTGGAATGAGAAGTAGAGGATTAGATGCAATATGTATAAACTAACGTGCTAATAAGGGTATCTTCAAAGCCGATATCAACCTGAGAAACCTTATATTGTTGAAATGATAGTCTTCTTCGCAACTTAGGAAAAAATGGTATCCTTCTCATCGAATTCCTTTTATTGCTGAATAAAGGTGGTGGGGAGGGGGGGGAGGGGGGGGGGGGGGACAAAACAAAACAAAAATAACATTACCTTGATAGAAAGCCATATTGCTCAAAGACCATTGTGTCCTCAAGATCCATGTAGAATGAAGAAAGCAGGAAAGATCCATGTGCAAAGTGTTTGAGCAGGAAGAAAACCAAGCAAAAGTTCAAGGTCAAGTCAATATATTACAATAGAACGGACAACGGACTAATTGACCAATGAGCTATCAATCTTCTTACAGAATAAATAGCTTCGATGTTGACCTTCCTGGCATAGAACCAAAGTGATCTTCATATCATACATTTTGAGCACTCACTATATTCCAAAGTTTCATTAGATGTCCCCATAAGCTCGACCCCCAATAGGTTAAGCGATTATGTATATCTCCTTTTTATAAATTGTTGTCAATGCGCTAATCCATTCATTAAACATTTTCTAAGTATCAATAATTTTCTTGAATAATCTAGTAAAAACATACTAAGCCCGTATCTCCAGACACCTCCAAACTTCAATAGGACTCTCACAATCTTTATGTTACCTAAAGCGTTCTCAATCTCTTTAAGTCTATCTTTTGGATATTACTTGTTCTTGCTACTATGGATAGAACCATTTATTCTACTTCATCAGATCTACTTTGTGAAAATAGCTCCAACTCACTTTAACTATATCATCGTTTATATGACTCGTTCATCATAACTCTATTTCATTTAAGAGTACCTAGGTCCAATCTTTCTTTCTCTCTCATCTTTGGCAAGGTTATATATATCCCTCCCTTTGTCTATATCTTTTTACATGAATTTTCATAAGTTTTTCAATAGCCTAAAAAACTTCTCTTGTTGCTCAATTATTCATTAACTTATATTTCTCAAAACTTCCTCATTTCCGCACACAAATAGTTACCTTTTGTGTCATCCATCAACAGCTCTCAATGGTAGGCAATCTATTACCCTTATTTATCTAAGGATTTCTTTAACTACTTTATTTATACATTTAGAGAATATTTTCTACAATATGTTAGTCTTGTGACTCTCGTCATCCACAATGAACCAAGATGTAAAACGTTGGCTAATACCTATAAGTGTTAACCATATTTTATCAGAATTAAAGAACGCCAATTTAATCCAGCCGAAATTGGCGCCCTAAGCCATCCTTGCGCCCTTGTCAATGCACCGTGTGACATTGGTGTAATGACAAGTGAAACCTGCTCAGTAAGTAATAAAGCTAGAAATAGTTTTTATACTAGTTTTGAGCAAAACAACAGCTTCAAGTTTTCATTAGTTTTTTTTTTCTTTTTTTTCCAGAGTTCCTATTTTGCTTGAATATTGGATGAACTCATAGTTACAGGAAACATCAAAAAGCAATTCATGCAAATATGTGTACTGCAGTAGTTAAAAGACAATAAAATTGGAAAAGGTAGTTGTTTCAAAGAATAATGAACAATTCCAACCAGATCCTAGATAGATGAAATAAATATGGCGACACGAATTAGTCATGGAATTAGAATTGGCTAACCTTATTTTGTTTCACAGATTTTTCATTTACTGATCAAGTTCACCATTGAGTCACATGTCTTGTGAAACCAGAATCTTCTGCAGCTGCTTTTGCAACAACGACCTTAAACAGTAGCTTGAAGCCAAACCCTATCTAAGTTCTCTTTGATGGCCAAAATTTCAGCATTGCATTTCTCAGCTACAGCAAGCTCCGAGTTATTTGGATATCCACCGGTCTTGTAGGGAAATAAAGGTAAGCCTGCACTAAAATATTTCATGCAACGTGGGTTATAAAGAAACAAAAACTTTGCTGCCTCCTCATTGCTTTGTAGCTAGTTAGGAAATATCTGCAGCATAATTCATTCATAATTATCATCTCATGATTAAGAAAAGGATAAATTGCAGATAACCCCCTCATCTATACCCCCAGTAGCATTTATCATCCCTCAAGTCATTTATTAGCACTTCACCTGAGTTGCCATTTTGAGTAGATAACTTGAAGACAACCCTTCTTAGCCTTCTATTCCCAATGAACTGCGGAGTGCTATAAACTAGTTGAGGAGTGACAAGTCGTACTGAAACTATAGATGAGGAGGGTTATTATAATTTACTCTTGTTGAAATGCTTAATGCTCAGAAACTTAAGCATAGAAATCAGAATTTTAGTGCAACAGAATCTTTATGGGTGCAGAGCTACAGATGGATGACAAAGGGTGTATCATGGTGCAGAGGTGTATTACCAAGCGTGGAATGCCAGGAATTTGTTTGCAAATGGGCTTTAAGTGTTACTAATGCAACCATAATAAGCAGCCTGCTCGCTTTACATGTTCCTTTCTGAAGGATATACATAAAAAGCAAAACAATATGCGAAGAATATTAAATGGAGCCATTAAGAAGGTATATATGGCAAGTCCTAAAAAAGAAGAGCCATATATTTTGCAGCGTAATACCTAACACATGTTTGGTAAAACTTATTTACGCAACCTTAGAAGTAAACCTCCTATGTAAGAGGGAAAAATAGTCTTTTTTTCAAACAATAAGGAACATCCTTAAAAGGTCCAAAAATAAATTGAAAAACCAACTTACTTACTAATAAGGGGAAAATAAGTAAATAAGTAAAATTTATCAAACATGATCTTGGACCCTTATAAGGAAAAACACACTTATAAGTTAGAGGAAGTTCCCAAACATGCTCCTATATAGACGCCATAGGAAATAACTATGCAGAAGTTCAAGTCTTTTAAACCTTAAGGTCTTAGACAAAGGATTGGATTTGTTCATGTATTAATGTATATGCTGGTTATACCATAAATGAAGTGGCAACCAGCATTGTTTTAAATATCCCCGAAATGGCCCGATATATCCCTTAGGGCTTGCCACAACCGATATGATCTTTAAATATCATTTACGGCTTTTTGGCTATTTTGGGCGATATATCCCCAATATGGCCTATATATCAGCTAATATGTTAGTTGAGATATCCTTTTATATGGCTTGTCGCAAAACAATATACCACGTTTGGCAATTTTTGGGCGAAATATCATGATTTTCCCATTATATCAAATGACATTTTGACCTAAAAAAATCAGATAAAATGTTGCAATGTTGATTTGTACTTTCATTCATTTCACAAGGTTGATTAGTGACCCTAAACATATATTATTTACATTTTGTATGCTTAGATTTCATTAACTATGTTGAGATTACATTTTAGTGCATTATACTATATATGCAAACATCCATTATGGCATTCCGATATTTACCACATATCCCCGATATTTCCCCGATATCTACAATCCGATATGAATTTTGGCCATCTGATATTTCGCCAATATCCGATATTTAAAACCTTGGCAACAAGCATTCAAGAAGGCCAAACTATGTTTCATGGCTGTGACTTGAGTAACCTAAAAAATCTTCAAAGCTAGTTCCACAACAAAAAAAAGAAAAAGAAAAAGTAAAGGCAAGATGAGAGGCTTAATAAATTATTTCATATGATTTGCAACTCCTGTTATAATCAAAGGAAAATGAGGTAGTGCGGTAAAAACTGAAAATGAGGTTGTAAGACAAAACAACCGAGAAATAGCCTCAGAATATTTTACTTGATAACGTAGACCAACATTAGATAAATTAATAGCATAAAAGAGGGTGAGAAGTAAAATCCAGTCGGATGGTTTTAAACTGGGGTTCTGGAAACCTTCCATGGTTATTACAGTTGTTGCTAAATGCATCAAATTAGAAGGTAATGCAAGCACCACATGACACATGAAAGTGACAACTCTACAGATACAGCATGAGGTAATGGAACTGACTGCAACAGTTTGATAATTTGTGAAGTACACAAGGGAGGCTTTCCTGGGAAGAGACTTCAATATCTAGTATGTAATGACTGATAAAAAGAGATAATGGATATTTGTGCAATATTTGTTAGAGAAATTTTGGAGAAGCTTGCATTTTTATTCTACCAAAATAATATAAACTAATTCCAGAAATATGAGAAATTCTAGTCGATAAAGTTCTGATAATGGCCTCTTTTTTATCTTTTTATAGCTAGCTGACAATCCTAGTGCAGCAATACAGCCTACAGCATTCAGAACAATATGTTGGTCACAATGCCAACAAGGACAGTGCGGTGCCCGAAGCTCCGTCCATGAGCGGGTCGAGGCAGGGGTCAGACCACTTTGGGTCTATTGTACTACCTTGCATTTTTTGCAATAGGTTGTTTCCACGAGTTGAACTTGTGACCTCCAGGTCACAATTGATCACAATGCGAACAAGTTAATTGAAAACTTGCTCTTGACACAAATAGGCCTAACATACAAGTGTCTCGCTCCATAGATTTTGACTTGTAAGTTCACATATATAATTATGGATCACAAACCAGGTTTTTGAATTGTGAGAAGGAAGATCAAAAGTAGGTGTAAGTGAACTTGGATGGAGGTAGTGAAAAAGGATATGACAATGATTCTGTTTATTAATCTTACTATGGAGATAGTCACTGTAGGACTGAATGTGAGAAAAGGATTCATGTCTCCAATCCATAACTGTGTTCGATAAAAGGCTTTTGTTGCTATTTAATGTTGTCGACATACTAGAATAAGTTAAACCCAAGAACTTAAATGCTGGAATCTGATGTAAGAATAATTTTATATCTAATCTATCTTAATTTTCACATGGCCATGGGGTTGGTTGAGACTTTAAATAGCATTAACACTTCTATCTATTGTATATCATGTTGGACGCCTGTTAGCAATATTCTAAGACACGATGATGTTACGTGTTTGGTCCCACGATGCATAATGTCTAATCGAACTACACTAAATTAAACGAATATGAATTTTTAATATTATGCATATATAAATGCTAAATATATTTTTTAAAAATAAGGAAAAAACAAATGGGTGGGGAGTGGGGGTGGAGGGAGTATATATTGATGTAAACTCAAAGGACAACAATTAGGCTTCAGAGATATGTGGAGAAGTTGTACAATCAGCAGCAAAATCTTACCCTATACATAATTGCAATAAGAAGTTTGAAAAGAATAGAAAGAACTGGAAGAAAAAGGAAAGACACTGAAAAAAGAATACATAGTCACAGCTGATAATAACCATTTATCATTATCGCATTCACCGTCATCCGTTGCTATTTTGCCATTTCACTGAACGGAGCCTCCTTAAACACATAGGCATTTGAAGAATAAAGGGGTTGAGAGTTGGGGAAACTAGGATTGTGGTTTTGAATTTTGGATATTACAGCGATGGTTCTTATTTCAAGTTTGAACCATGTACATGAAGTTGTTGGGTTTGGAGCTGATCTCCAAACTGATTGCCATGTAATCGTCTATCAGATGCATAGTCTGCATGGACCCAATTACACTGGTTGACTATTCGCTGGTATAGGGTTAGATCCATGAACTAGGCAACTTACACCATAGTTTCTAGCCGTTCTTGTTCGAAACACATACTGGACATGATACTTGTTTCTTATGTACTCTTAGGAATTCATACAACATAGTTTATAATACTTCTTGTTCAACACACATACTGGACATCGTACTTGTTTTTTATGTACTCTTAGGAATCAGGTTTCAATACATCATGTCACTTCATGCTATCTCCATGTCACTATTTCCTTGTCGGTACAATATAGTTGAAATCTTATATGAGCAATATCATCGTTACATGGTTCGTAGTACGTAGCAGGTCGTCGTACGAATTCGGGTACGCAATTCGAGACTTAAAATTTTGGATTCGACAGGGGGTAGCTTGCTTCGATGCGCAAGCTCGATATAGGATACGATGTAATTTTTTTTAGTACGCTTATCATTTTTCAAAATGTATAGTAGATAATTAGAAACTAGAAAACTAATTATGCATTTTAATATTTTTTCATATAAAATACTTCAATACTTCATTTTTATAGTTTTTGAATAGATAAAACTTAAAATATTAAATATTAGACAGCCTCTTAATAAATTTTTTTCTATTTTGCAACTTTCTTTCCTTAACATCAAGTGCATCTTCTGCTAATTCCAAGCCCAAACAATTCCATCTAAGCTCCTCCAACTTACTTGAAGAGTCCTCCAAGTTATTATTGGGATCCATATCTCATCCTTTATATGGACCAACTTTATAATTCTCACAAAATCATGACAGGAGGCGAATGTTTCAATGGATAAATACTAACTTATCCGCCCTTCCACTGTTCAATCTATTCCTTTTCACACTATGTATGTAGGAATAAGTAATGCAATTTCTCTCAGCTGAAGAGCAACTAATAGGCCGAAATAAAATCTTCTTAGCAACATCAGTTAAAGAAATAGTGATCTAGAATTAGTTATTAACTTTAGATTACTTCCACTTACTGAAAGAATACTTTCAATAATATTATCGAAACATATAAAAAAATCCAAGCGCATGTGCATGAAAACAGACTTGTAAATCAACTTTGGTCCCCTCATATTTAGTAAGCAGTACGCTAATTTTGGGGAATCAATTCGTGTATCGGAGGGAATCGGTTCGTAAATGTACCGGGAATCGGTTCGCATGAACTGTTCGACAGTTCGAGGGGGTCCAGGGAATTGCGCAACTGTGAGCAATATAAGTAAAAAAGAGAAGTTTCATACAACTTTTATTAAAGCAACAACAATTGGCTTTAATGATCAAGAATAAAGAAATATATAAACAAGCAAGTAACCATGGAAACAAAAGAAAGTGAAAAATGAAATCTTAGAAGTAAAATGGGCAAGGTGGCAGTGGAACTGAATAGAAGGAAATGAGATGGCATAGGCATGTAGCACAAAGAAATTTAAAAACTCCATTAAGGTTAGGACTTTAATGTGTCTTTAAAGGTCAATAAACGAAATAAATAAATTATGGTCGCGATCACTTTTGATGTTGCCTCCAGCACAAATTTCAATGGATAATGATTCACAAGACTGATAATAGAAAATTTTATGGATTGTATTGGTTTTACTGTGATTCCTAATCAAGTAGCTTTAACAAGTGCCATTTCCAGTTGGTAAGGATTTGAACATTTCTATGATACGCATCCCTTACACAAATCCAAAACAACTCTATGCATCTCGTTCTTACACAAGTTATGCACTGCTTTTTCCATGTACAAAATGATTAAGTAACCATGATCTAATGATCTCAATTAAGAAGAGGGGCTGAGATATGTTTTAAGACTAGGTGAAAAGGATGGTAAACCAAAGAGAATATGGGATAAAAAGAAATTTTGCTGAGTGAATCAACTAGTAAATGTTGGCAAGGCTCATCATTTAACTAATAAGACCAGTTCTAATTAGTTAGGTAACAAATTAATGCTACTTCAGATTGGCATGGGTATTGGACATTTCCAAGAAAGCACCCCGAATGTACCTAAAACTTTATTCTAAAACCCTCCCCGCATATAATAAAGAGAGAAAAAAACAAGCTATTAACTAAACAAAAGAAATAAACTTCAGATAGAGAACTTTCAACCACCCTCCCTCCCTCTGTAACCCTAGTTGGTAATCCTCAAACAATAATCAAAGAAACAAAGGAAAACAGTCAAACAGGAGACAGCTTTTTACCTAAATTCTTAAACGGAGGTTTGGACCTTGGCATCAAAGGCATCAACCTCGAATTATTTGGCTGAGATGTGGAACCTTAGGTCCGCATTCCTCCTTTCCAATAGCAAGCAATTTCGTTCCAAGATCCAATGGTGGCAATCTTTTTGGATACAATCTGAGATTTCTCGCCAGCTTGAAGGGGGAACGGACTAAGAGAAGAGAAAGTTACATGAAGAAATTAAGGTTTAGAGTGAGAACAGTCTTTGTCTTCTGTTTTCTTAGAAGTAAAATGTGTAAGGTGGCAATAGAGTGCCATGAGTAGTTGAAAATGAGATGACATAGGCATATAGGGCAAAGAGTTATAGAACTCGGTAGGATAGCTTTCAGTTGTTTCTAAGGCTCAATACGAGAAATAAATTAATTATGAATATGAGCTCTAAGAAAGTATCAGAAAAAGCTTGTAGAAGCTCTGGATGTTGCCTGCAACACACATGATTCACCGAATAATGATTCACAAGGCTGGTATTAGAAAGTTTGCATGATTGTATTAATTTTAAAATGGCTTTAATTAGGTGGCTTTAATAACTGTCATTTCCAGTCGGCATCAGTTGGACATTTGTATGAAAATCATCCTTTACACATATCTAAACCAACTCTATTCGTCTCATTCGAGTGTTTTTTTCCATGCACAAGGTGATTAAGCAACCAAAGAGCCGAGGAGCTAAGTTAAGAAGAGGGGCATTTTAAGACTCAGAAAAAGGATAATAAATCTAAGAGAATGTGGAATAAACATTGTAGTTGAGCATTTAGGGAAGAGTTTCTGGTTCTGAATGTTATTTAGGGAATCACCTAACAAAAATTAGCAAGGCCGGTCATTTAATTTATCAACACGTTAATCTACTAGGAACCCCATACCAGCGCTAACTGATTAGCAAATAAAAAAATGATACTTATAAGTGACATGGAAATTGGACATTATCAACAAAGCATTCCTAAACACAGCTAAACCTTATTCTAAAACCCTCCTCAGGTATAATAAGCTACAAAAAGAAGAATAAAGAGACTAAATTCAAAAAAGAAAGAATCAGATAGGAAACTCTTCATGCGCTCAACCTCCAATCGAGCATATTGCTTCTTCGGTCGCTCTCTAAACTCTAACATCTCTGATGCTTTTTCCGATCCCTTCTACTTCTCTTGTGCTTCTAACTCATCCAGAATGCTCTTCAAAACCATAATCAACCATTTCCACACAGTCGTGTTTTACAGCAACAAATTTTAGCATTCATAATTTCATACAAACCATGTGATCGGTAGCTTATCTTTTAAATTCACTTGCTCTCTAAGTTGTAAGATATTCTCTACCTATTAACATATGCATTCTCTCCTATGTTACCCTACAATATTCTCTATTCGCTACAAATAAAATTAGGCTAAGGCCCTTAAAAATAAAAAATAAAAAAGTTCCAAGAAACAAAAGGAATTGGCCAAAAGGAGATGGCTTTTCCCTAAATTCTTGCGCGGAGGCTTGGTAATTAGCATAAAAGGCGTCAATCAAGAACTCTAGGCTTGAGATCTAGAATCCTAGGTATGCATTCCTCCTCTCTAATAACAAGCATCTTTGATCCCAGGACCGAAAGGCAGCAATCTTCTCATTTAGTATCTGAGATTTCTCACCTTGGAGCTGCTGCTTCGAACCCCTAATCGATAGTTGTGAGACAAATAACCCTAGAAACGAAAGGAATTGGTAAAACGAGACAAACTTTTACCTCAATTCTTGAGCGGATGCTTGATGGTAAGCATCAACGGCGTCAACCTCGGACTTTTTGGCCCAAATCTGGAACCCTAGGTCCGCATTCCTCCGCTCTAATACCAAGTAGCTTCGCTCCGAGGATCGTGGCATGGAGAAATTAGGGCTTACGGAGGAGAGAGAGAGTCTTCGTTTTCTGTTTTCTTAGATTTTCTGAAGCCGTCGCCGGAGAGAAAGGGTCCGACCGGATTCAGGGATTGGATACCAGAGACGACGAGATGGGGTTTTGGCGGGAAAAATTGCCCGATGGGCTTTGGTTGTGTATAGTTAAAAACTTCTAGAGCAAAATTCCACAAAGTCCCCAGTCACATTTGGATGTGTAACCTATTACATATATAACAGGCTCAATCTTCACGCGCCCAATGCAAAGATATCCAATATCATACATGTTATATATGCCAATACCGTTAAATCTAACAAATACGGTCAGGTCAAATGATTAATATATGGGATTTTTCCTAGAAACCACCTTTAAAATATGGTCATTTTACATAAACCATTTTTCATTTTCAATTTATATGTAAACCACCTTTAAAGTGGGTTTTTGTTCCAATCAACCACCTCCTAGTCAATTTTTTACTAAAAAATAAAAAATAAACTTAACAATAGCACGTTTAAGATACATGATTTGTATCATTACTAAACATAAACATTAACAAAGTGAGTCATATGTCTGGAATGTGGGGTTTTCAAGGATATTTTTGGGTTTTTCTAGACATAAACATTAACAAAGTAAGTCACATGTCTTGAATGTGGGTTTTTCAAGGATATTTTTGGGTTTTCAGTGAAAATTTAGATTGAGAAGTGGTTGATTGGAACAAAATTCACTTTAATTTTGATTTACGTATAAATAAAAATGAAATGTGAGTTCTCAGATAATTATCTTATTTTTAAGGTGGTTTCTAAGAAAAACTTTCAATAAGATTTGTCAAAACGATATCAAGAAGTTTTGTTACTTATCATCCTATTTAAAAAAGTAGGTTTGTGTTTGACAATTTCAAAATAGGATTGGATCTAAACTAGTTTTTGCATAATGAGACTAGAGTTGGTCTATATAGGAGTTGGTAAACGTAGGTCTAGAGTTTTGAAAAAGAAAAAAAAAATACTAGTTCAAATTTGCCAAACTAAAAACTAGTTTTTTTTTAAAGTCACTTCATAATTTTCACGTTCATGTGCAAAGCAAAACATAAAACAAGTGCGTCTAAGTGTAAAGCACGTGCATTATTGTCGCATCTCTAGCTCACAAGCTCGTTGGCGCGATGTAAGCACTTGGACTCGTTAAATGCAACATGTTGTTTCGCTTAATCCACCACCAAAATATCATTGTTGCACTTTGGCTCCCCAGTCTTACCATTTTAACTCATCAATAAGTCCTCAAACAACTTTTATGAGGCTATCAGTGGGAGCACCATAATGACCCCTGCTTTAAACTTCAGACATTCTCATCGTTGCATGACAATTATTCAATCTTATTATCATCACCATGCAATATGGATTTTAGAGGTGGCTCTTACAGGTTCTAGACTCCCATTGCACCCATGCAATGTAGCAATGAGTCGCGCATAGCACTAGTCCCACACTTTCGGCTAGCTAACTACTTTGATAGCATTTTTCATGCTCCGGATCCTTGAGCCCGTTGGTTCTTGGCATGATGTGAAGCTTGAGACCCACTAAGTATGACACATTTTTTAGCCTAATCCACCATGAAAAATGGTTAACCATCATTATACTTGACTCCCTAATAATATTATTTAAACCCATCAATATACTTCACGCAATAGATATGGGACTAGAAGTGGAGCCATCCCAATATTGTAACACCCCATTTTAGTCCCACATTTGGTAATGGTAGAGATGATGATTGGTTTATAATGTGAATCTTGATATTTAAGTAGTAGCATTGTTTAGTCATTTTTGGTGGTGGATCAAGCCTAAAAACATGTTGCATTCAATGGGCTCCAGGGTCTAGGCGCCAACGAGCTCACAGCCCCGGAAAAGGACAAATGGCAACAAACTAGCTAGCTAGCCCGAAGTGTGGACCTAAGTATTATTTAGGGGCTGAGTACTACGTTACATGAGCATAGTGAGTCACTTGTAGAACCTATAGGAGTCACCTCTAGATTTTACATTATCTAATGATGATTTTGTGATGAATTATTGTCAAGCCTTGAGAAGGACATCGCTTCTTTGAAATGTGGTGATTGTGACACCTCTCTTTAGTCCTACATTGAATAATAGAGATAAGTTTAGGTTTATAATATGAACCTTGAGAATTAGGTAGCAACATTGGCTAACCATTTTTGGCGACGAATCATGTCAAAAAATGTGTTGCACTCAACGGGTCTCACGATTTACAATACACCAACGAACTCACAGACCCGTGGCATGACAAAGACGTCTCATTTATTCTAGTCTTCTATAAATATGGAGTCATAAATTTAGATGCATTTTTTACCATTAAAAATATTGTATTAGAGTTATACTCTTTTACAACTACTAGTATGGTGCACGTGTGTTGCACGTGAATGTTTTTATTTTATATTGTGAATTTTTTTCATATAAATGAAAATGATGAACAGTGTGAATGATCTATTCCTAAGATTGAATTCTTTAATGTATTTGTTGCATAGAAAATTAAATTAGGATTGAGTTCTTTAATAGATAGTGTTTCTCGTGTAAACGTAAAACAATATTAGATAACAATTATCACCTCGTCTTGAGTTTTAGCCACTATCATAAAACCTCATATTTTCAGAAACTATCGCTCTCTTTTTATTCATATGTCAAATTACTCCCTCATAATAATTATATTTTGACAACTGTGTTGTAAAATTTATGAATCGCATTGTGCCACCTCATAAACTAATGTCTAGTGCACATATAAAACAAATTTTTACAATTTCAAAATCCCTCCACACTCTTTTGCTTCATCCTCTCTTTCTCGAGAAGCATTGTCACTAGAGCTCACACGTTTGACTTAAATCAGCCTCAAATCATGCATCCTTCTTCTTAAGGAAACCATCCATATTGCACGGTTCAGATTCGACATGGGCACCTACGACCGGCCTCAGAACCTCCCATCTCGACATGACCATGCTGTCGCTATAACACAGTGATGGTTGCATGAGCTTAATCAACATAAACCAAAGATAATTAAACATAAATTTCTTCATCATGATTGTTATTGTTGAACTAATGGGAAATGTCCTATAGAAATTTGGAGGCAGAAACAGAGCCAGATGCAGTAGTGATCGATGAAGGTGAGCTTGGATCTTCTTTGAACTTTTCTTTAGATTTTCTCTCTTTTGGCATTAATCTTTCCTTCCAATGAGTGTTCCACACATTCTTTATCTCATTATCAGTTCTACCTGGTAGGCACGAATCAATCTTAGACCATCTACAAACTAATTTAAACAACTGAATAATATAATAATATGTATATAACTAAAATTAATCATAAAATCTTAATCAATTACTTGTTTCCAGGCAATCCATGAAGCTTGATCATAATGGTAGCCGCCTCCTCTTTAGTAAAATTATCGCGTTTTATTTCAAGCCGATCTACAACTCTTCCCTATCTCAGAAGACCTGTAATTAACTTAATTAAGTATAATTAACACATAAAAATACTCTAATTTTATTGAAAATGGATTAATTATCTGTAAGTTTTGGGAGAGCTCGCCAATTTCCAGGCTATACCACCGAACCCGGACCCACCACGTACTCCTCCACCGACACCACCGCCAAGCTCACAATGACGAAGCACCAAGCTCACAACGATGAACTCCACCGAATTCGTCGTCGCCTCCACTGGCAAGCCCAACCCCATGGCGAAACCAGTTCTTTTGGTCTTCAAACCCCCTCTTCCCCTCCAATTTCATGGTATTGCTAGAGTAAATGGGAGTGGCAAAGGAGAAACAGAAAAGACTGATATTTGGACGTTATAGTCATCGTTTGTGAATTTTGTTGTGTAAAGAGTAGAGGAAGAGAATGAGAGAGATTAATTATGTAGGGGGTGGATGAAACGGCTGAGAACTGGAGGGTTTTGTGATTAATTAATATATAAGAGGGATTATGGGGTTATAGGAGTTTGCTGTTAACTTCTTTGTTGAGGAGGAATAGGTATCAATTAAGTTAATGAGGAATAAAGTAGTGGAAGAATTGCTATCAATTAAGTTAATGAGGAATAAAGTAGTGGAAAACTGTTATGAGCAAGTGAAGTGGAATAGGTTAATGAGAATTAATTTGAAAAAAATGGAGGTTATGAAAAATTGAGTATATGCATGTGTCATCGTGTATGTATGAATGGATGGATGTGTAGTCAATGGTGAGGTTATAAAAAATTGGGTATTTGTGTGTGTAGAAAATATGATTAAGATTTATAGAGAGCTCAATTCTGAGGCTCTCCTGTAGGTCTATATTTATAGTATTAGGGTTTACATTTTACATATAAGTCCATGCATATTTATATATTTCCAACACTCCCCCTCAAACTGGAGCATATATGTCATACATGTCCAGTTTGTTACATATAAATTGCACACGTGATTTTCCTAATGACTTGGTGAGAATATCTGCTAGCTGATCTCCCAAAGCAACATGTCGAGTCTCAATATTCTTCTGTTCCACAACTTGGTTACGCACAATATGACAATCCACTTCAATGTGTTTAGTCCTCTCATGAAAGACTGGATTGTTTGCAATATGGAGTGCTGCCTGGTTGTCACAATATAGCCGCATGGGAGAAGTAGGGTCACATCCTAGCTCCTTTAATAACCGTTGTATCCAAATCATCTCACAAATAATGTCAGCCATAGCACGATACTCTGACTCTGCACTTGATCTAGACACAACTGTCTGTTTCTTACTTTTCCATGAGACCAGATTCCCTCCTACAAACACACAATATCCTATGGTTGATCTTCTATCAGCAGGGGATCCGGCCCAATCAGCATCTGAGAATCCAGCCACCCTTAGATGTCCACCGTTGGAGTATAATATTTCTTTTCCGGGAGAACCCTTCAGATATCTAAGAATTCTCATTCGCATCGGATGTGTAGTTCGTGGTTCTGCCATGAACTGGCTCACCACACTCACCGAATATGCAATGTCTGGCCTGGTTACTGTAAGGTAATTCAATTTTCCCACCAATCTCCTATATTTTTCCGGATCGTGCAGCAGCTCCTCCTGTCCTGGCATTAGTTTGTGATTAGGGTCTATGGGAGCATCTGCTGGTTTGCACCCAAGAAGCCCTACTTCAGATAGTACATCCAATATATATTTTCTCTGAGACATGAAGATCCCCTTAGTAGATCTGACTATCTCAATGCCTAAGAAATAGTGCAGATCCACCAAGTCTTTCGTTTGAAAACGCTGTTGTATGAATTTCTTCAAAGTACAGATCCCTGATGCATCATCACCCGTGATAACAATGTCATCAACATAAACCACCAACAGAATTCTTTTTCCTGCTTGATTGCGAAAGAACACGAGTAATCGCTTAAGCCGCTACTGAGGCCAAACTCACGTACCACGATTCTGAACTTACCAAACCATGCGCGAGGAGACTGTTTAAGGCCATATAATGCTTTCTTCAGGTGATAGACTTTGCCAGACTCCCCCTGAGCAACAAATCCAGGAGGTTGCTCCATATATACCTCTTCCTTGAGCATCCCATGTAAAAATGTATTCTTCACATCAAACTGATAGAGAGGCCATGCATAGTGAGCAGCAAGGGAGATGAGAAGGCGCACTGAAGTCATCTTTGCAACAGGCGAGAAAGTCTCTACATAGTCGATGCCATATGTTTGAGAGTACCCTTTGGCGACCAGACGGGCTTTGAGACGAGAGAGTGAGCCATCTGGATTCAGTTTGACAGTAAAGACCCATTTGCATCCAACTATCTTCTTCCTAGGAGGAAGAGCCACAAGCTTCCAGGTCTGATTGTCTTTCAGAGCTTGCATTTCTTCTTGCATCACTGCCTTCTAACCTGGATGAGACAGAGCTTCTGACCAAGACTTGGGAATGTGATGAGAATCTATGGATGTAACAAAGGTGCGATAAGATGAAGATAAACGTGAGAGTGTAATAAAGTTGGCAATAGGGTATAGTGTACAGCTACGAGTACCCTTGCGAAGAGCAATAGGGAGATCATCAGATGAAGGAGACTTACCAGGAGTTAGAACAACAGCAGTTGTTGGCACTGGGAGAGTAGGCTGGGGTAGTAGCTGCTTGGGACGTCGAGTGTAGACTTTCAGCTGAGTGTCAGTAGTAGGTAGTTGTTCTGAAGTCACTTTATTTGATGGGCTTTCATCACTAGTAGATGAGGAGGTTATGGGAACAAGAAATGTATCTTCATCTTCATCATTTGTCCCAGTGTTTGAAATGTATTTCTTATTTGGAGTAGAGAAGTATGAAGATTGTCAAAAAATGTTACATCCGCTGACACAAACGTTTTTCGTGTAAGGGGACAATAACACTTATATCCTTTTTGTGTTCGAGAATATCCTAGAAATACACATTTTATGACACGAGGATCAAGTTTAGATTTATTTGGATGGTTATTATGCACAAAACACACACAACCAAAAATATGAAGAGGAAGTGGAAAGGCTGATTTGGATGGATAAAACACGGAGATGGGGGTTTTACCATCCAAAATAGTAGAAGGTGTGCGATTAATCAGATGACAAGCAGTTAGGACCGTATCCCCCCAATACTGTTTAGGCATATTCATGTGAATTAGTAGAGTGTGAGTAATTTCTAGTAAGTGTTGATTTTTACGTTCTGCTACTCCATTTTGTTGAGGTGTGTAATGACATGATGACTGATGAATAATACCGTGGGTGGTCAAAAATTGATCAAACTCATGATTAAAGTACTCTTTTGCATTGTCAGATCTAAATGTTTTTATTTGCAAACAAAATTGAGTATGAATTTCAGAACAAAAATGTTTGAAATGTAGAAAAACTTCTGATCTTTCTTTCATTAAATAAATCCATGTAGCATGTGAGTAATCATCAATAAACAAAACATAGTACCTAAAACCAAACAGAGAATCTGTGGAACACGGTCCCCAGACATCAGAATGCACTAGTTCAAACAAATGACTGGACCGATTATTGACTCTAGATGGATAAGGCAATCTGTGATGCTTTCCCATCTGACATGACTCGCACTCCAAACTACTAAGACTCAAATTAGGAACTAACTTTCGTAAAGACTCTAAAGATGGATGACCTAGCTTACAGTGCATTTTAAAAACAGTACCTCTACCACTGACACATGCCGTAGGTCCATGCTGGCCATCCAAATAGTACAGACCACCTGCCTCACTCCCTGTGCCAATCGTCTGCTGGGTTCCAAGTTCCTGAAAGACACATCGATCAGGAAAGAATGTTATTGAGCAGTGTAAAGCTTTAGTAATTTTACTAATAGACAGCAGATTACATGGAAATTTTGGAACATGTAAGACAGAAGATAATGATAAGAGTGATGAAGCTTGTGCAGTGCCGACACCACAAACTTTGGATTTTGATCCATCAGCTATAGTGATATCTGAAAATGAGCTAATGAGTTTCATAGATGTCAAGATACCTGAATTCCCAGTCATGTGGTCAGTAGCACCTGAATCGATAATCCAAGTAGTAGGAGATGATGTTGAAGAACAACAAGCAAAGGAATTACCTGAATTGGCGATTGTGGCAGTTGGAGTGGTCGATATCAAGGATGAGTTCTGCAATTGAAGGAACATCTGGTACCGTGCATACTCATCGTCGGATATAGTCACTCCAGAGCTACTCGCAGTAGCTGGAGTCGAAGAAGGAGGCTGAGTTGGTGTACTCTCGGAAGTGGTCGCAATATGAGCTGAAGGCTTGAAGCGACCCTGCAGTAACGGACAATTATACTTGGTGTGACCCTTCTTCTTGCAGTATCGGCAATAGATGGGTCCACCACTCTGCTCAGTGTAAGACCCTCCAGTGCGGCCGCCATTGCGTCCTCCTCTCCCAGTGCCGCGACCTGGAAAGCCTCCACGCCCGCGTCCTCCTGAGGGCGAAGTGTAAACTGCTAAAGCGGATCAGTCTGAGGAGTCACTGGGACGATGAGAGCCATCGGGAAAGGACCGCTGCAGCAAGCTGTAGGTCTCAGCAAGAGAGTTAGCAGTAGAACTCCCAAGTATCTCTGGACGAGCTGAAGAGAATTCCTGTGGGACTCCACCTAAGAAATACAGGACCGCCATCTGCTCTCTCTGTAGCTGCATCTGCTGAACATCATTGGTAATAGGGAACAGGGTATTCCACTCCTCATGCAATCGCCGAAATTCGGAATAGAAATCTTTCCAAGTGCGGTCCCTTTTCTGGACCCGGGTCATCTCCTGGTGGATGTCATAAGCTCGGGAGAGATTACCCTTTCCAGAGTAGAGTACTGCAAGGTAGCCCAGAGCTCCTTTGCAGTCTTGGTGTGAAGCACCATATCCTGAACACTGGTCTCCATGGCGTTGAGAAGTTGGGTGTAGATAATGGCGTCATCTCCTTCCCACTCCTCTGTGATAGGTGAGGGTGACTCCTTAAAGATGTGGTGCTTCTTCCTCCTACCCTTCAAACTCATCTCAACAATAGTCTTCCATTGCATGTAGTTATTTCCATCCAACTTACGGTCTGTAAGTTTAGAGGAAACGACTTCCTGAACACCAGAATTGGGTTTGGTATCATCCGAACCAGCCATATCACCAAACAAACTATCCCAAATACACACCCAAATAACGAATCTCAAATAATAACTGTCAAACAAATCCCCAAATACCACTTAGATACCAAACCCCACAAACAGATCAAGATAGAAACAGGATCAAATTTATCATATCAAGGGAGTGTAGAGAAATTTCGACAGCACCTCCGGCGCACAAAGGGCACAACAAGAGACCTAGATCGCAATAAAAATTCCCATCTCACTAAGGAAATAAGAATCTGAAGCAAATATCTCAACAAAGTGGGATATGTACTCTTCCTCTCATCAGTTCTAGGACTGACCTGTCGAGGGAACCTAGAAGCTATTACAAATCACACAAATAAAAATATTATTATTATTATTATTATTTTATTTTTTTTCCTTGAGTTACTGTTCACGTAACAGGAAAATAAAATTTTTTGAACAGTAAACCGTGAACAGTAACTTTTCCCTTTTTTTTGTCTATTAAAAACAAACGATGTTAAGGGCTGTTGCAGTCGGGGATGTCAAAAGGTGGAGATCGCGGTCTTGAGTCGAGGTCGGAGATCAGCGGGCGGGGCCAATGTCGGAGATCATGGTCGGAGTTGAGGACGAGATTGGGAGTCGAGATCTTGAGCCGGAGATGAGGGCGAAGGTGGAGATCGACGATCGAGACCGAGGTTGACGAGCGAGACCGAGGTTTGAGTCGAAGTTGGGGTGGAGAACAAGGTCGCGACGAGATTTGAGGGTGAAGATTGACGATGGAGTTCATGGTCGGGGCTGGGTTCGTGGTCGGAGCGCCAACGACGGGGTTCTAGGGTTTTCAGTGGGTGAGGAACGAAGTCGAGTTAGGTTAGAAGGGGGTTTATGGGTTTTGAGGCGCTGGGAAGAAGACAGATGTGAGGAAGATGAGGTTGGCGGTGGCGGCTGAAGAGTTAGGGTTAGGGTTAGGGTTAGGTTAGTTTTGGAGGCTCTGATACCATGTAGAAAATATGATTAAGATTTATAGAGAGCTCAATTCTGAGGCTCTCCTGTAGGTCTATATTTATAGTATTAGGGTTTACATTTTACATATCAGTCCATGCATATTTATATATTTCCAACAGTGTGTTTCATGTATGTGTATGGATGGATATGTTGGAAGGCATTTTGAGAAGAAATGTTTTAACATAGCAATCCACTTTTATAATAGTATTAGATAGATTAGATAAGACATTGTTTTTGTCGGTGAATGATTTTTAATCGTGGGATGCACAAATTCATATCCTCTCCACTAGTGAAAATTTTTGGAGAAACCTTATTATAAGTCTTGATATAGATGGTTGTGATTTGAACTCGATGCAATTAGGAATGATTGCAATACATGAAAATAAGGTGAAAGTTAGATTTAGAATGAATCACAACGACTCATTTGCACAATCAATATATAGTTATGATAATAAGTAATGTCAGTAGGATTTAGATCCATGTTTTTCAATATAGATAGGTTTCAGAAAATTTAATGTATTCTAGATTTGCTCAAGATTGTTTCTCATGTCATCATTAATAAGTGAATCATGCATTAAGGTAACCACCATATCTTTAGAATGTGCAGGTAGGTTGAACTAAATGAATATTTTCCTTTTATCTTCTGATTAAAAATTGTGAAAAAGATATTTTAAGCAACGTGTTATTGAAACGTCTAGATGAATTGAAAAGGATGACTATTTTTGTTTTTATCTCATAACTAAATACAATGTATAGAAAAAAGATATTTTAAGAAGGCTCTCAAAATCATATTTTCAAGTCAACGAAAATTTGAAGTAAATAGAAGGTATACTTAGTTTGATGAATAATATCTCTTTTGGTAGTTAATTTTAATTTTCTAATAAGATATACTCCAGTTTTAAAGAGAATAAGAGAATTGAATATATGAATATATTCCCTTAGTATTTCTAAGCTCCTAACTAAATGAAATATAAATGGTATTTTTATCAAAATAATCTAAGAAATTTAATACACCTTTTTTTTTTTCAAAAGGGTTAATTACGATATAGACACCCCTATACTATCACCCAATTGCAGATGTACCCCCTATAGCTCTTTTGTTTCTGATAAACACCCTGAGTGAATTTTCTTTGACTCATTTACTCTCACGAGTTCTATTTGTCAACAAACCAAATTTTCTTTCTTTGAGGACAAAAGAGTAAAAAATTTCACTCGTTGTTCCATTGGCAATAATAGAACTGTGAGGAGTCTATCTGCATTAGAGCAACAGAACAATGTCTATTTGCAATTAAGACAAAAATGACTGAAATTTAATTCTATAAGTTCATAATTGTATAAACTCAACGACCCACTTGTGAGGTCCCATTTCAAGGAATATTTAATTGTTTATTACCAGTATTTTGATGCATGTGATGTTGATGTATACATAATACAGAGCGTGAGCGAGTGTTGTACTAAGATTGTCAAAAAAAGAGAATTTTTATTAGTTATTTTTTTTCAAATATGAGGGCATTTCTCTTGATTTTTCAAGGGCGAGGGTGTCTCCATTAAGTTTGTAAGTAAGAGAGAGAGAGAGAGATTTTCCAAAAAAAAAATTCAAATGTGAAGATAATTCCATTGATTTTTACCATAATGAGGGTATTTCAATAGCTTTCAAATGTGAGGACATTATAGGAATTGTGAAAATGAAGCTCGCATGATCAAAGGAGTGGCTTTGATTAAGTAAAGAGTTTTAAGTAACAGTGATACACGAGAAGACTACAAGAGAGATCATATTTTTTTTACTTTGTTGTTTAATTTAAACTTTTTTGGACAACTTTTTTTTTATTGATAACCTAGCCTGAAATTGACGTGGAAGCCATATTGGAACCTCCCAACCAACCAGATGACCTGCAGTGGACACTTTTTCACCAACTTTAATTTAACTATTGAATGCCAAAATCATACTAATCTTGATTCATATTTTCTATTCTTTAATGCACACTAAACACCATTGTTAACAATCATTTTCAATTGTATTTGTAAAACTTTTAAATATTTATAGAGCCCATTAATTTATTCTAAAGCTCGTATCTCGAATTATGATTACAATACCATACTTGAAATTAGTTAATTTCTGACACATTTTCACCAATTTTCTTTTGTTTCCTGTGATTCTGCGAGACAAACATGCAATTGATTTTATAAGCGTATTTTCTAAACATATCAGGCGCTAATAAATAGATAAAATTCTAACATTCATGAAAATAAATTACTTGTCACCATTTTTCACTAAACACAAAAAAACTTTCCGACATGACCCCAAAGTGACAAAAATGCCCTTGGACAAAAAAGTCCATTCTTTATTTCTTTTTAATTTTTTTGAAAATAACCTTCACATTAGGCAATTTCCAAATAAACATCTCCTTTCTCTTCCTTACACCTAACCCTCCGCATAATTTTCAATTAAATTAGTTAAAAATGATTTTTAGGGCTAAGGGCAATTTTCATCACTTTGGGGATTCTTTAGAAAAAGTTTTTGGTCTTTGGAGAGGAAAAAAGTTATTAGGGGTTTCCGAAGGAAATGTCCCAAAGTATCGGGGTTTTTGTTAAATTTATCCGAAAAAAACTCTAACTTTATTACTCAAAATATTCTTCTTGTAGAGGAATTGTTTTAATAAGATATGAATTTGATGTCGTTCGCTTGCTTAAAATAGTAGAAAAGACATTCTTTTAGTTGCACCGTGTATCTATAAGTTATGATCCATTATAATAGATTATAGAGGAAACTGGGGAAGCGCTGGCCAGTGCTTCCCCCCGTGAGCTGCGAGGGTGAATTTGAAAAAAAACGCCGACTCTCGTGACCCCAACTGCAAAAACCCTCGTGACCCCCAAATCCCCCCCAAAATCCCTATCTCCAAGTCTTGCGGCTCCTCCTCCCCGAGCTCCATTCTCCCTGCAAAAACCCTCGTGACCCCCAAAATCCCTCGTGAGCTCCATTCTCCCCAAAAATCCCCCAAGCTCCATTATCCTAGTCGCCCAACTCCTCCTCCCCGAGCTCCATTCTCCCCACGACCCCAACCCCAGCCCCGACGCCGCCCGTATTTTCTTCCTCATCCCTAGACGCTGACGTAGCAACTCCGCCGTTGCAGCCAACCGAGGCTGCCAAAATCCAGTTCTTCCTCCTCCGCAAGCCATCAGCACTGACGCTGCCGGTAAAACCTCGATCTCTCTCCCTCGGTGTGCTTGAAGAATAGTTACAGAGTGTTAACATATTCTGAGAGTTTTTTTGGTCTTTGCTTATGCTTGATCTTGAGATCTGTGTTATGCTCTGTTTAGGGGTTAATTTTGGATTGAATTATTTATGGTCGAGTTTTCTTAATTTTGTATTGAATTATTTGTCGGGTGTGCTTGAAGAATAGCCGTAACTTATTTTCATTCTATAAACATTTCTGTTGTCAGTTATTTTGAGTGGATGGAGCAAGGTTGTACATGTCTTACCCATTGTTTGCTGTTAATCACTTGGCAAGCTAATTGTTAATCAATTATTTTAGTATACATTATCTAGTTATTGTTAATCACTTATTTTAGTTTCCTCTTTCCTACAGAAAAGCATGGGAATGTGAGAGTTTACAATGGAGGAAATAAATTCAACTAGCGTAGAGTTTGGAATGGGAGAATCAAGTGCTATTGGAAGTGAAATTACGGCCAATACTGAAAATACTCCTAAACCACTACTAGGAATGAAGTTTAATACTTATGAAGAAGCTTATAACTATTATAACTCTTATGCATTGTTGATGGGTTTTGAAATAAGGAAGAGCACGGTAAATTACTCTCGCAAGACTAGAGACGTTCTAGACAGAAAGTTTGTTTGTGATAAGGAGGGCTATAGATCTAATAGAGACAATTCTAGAAAGAAAGGAAGAAACATATATGTAGCAGATGTGGTGAACTCGGGCATTATAGAACTAGCTGTAAAGTCAACTCGCAAAGGTACAATTAATTTTTTTCATGAAACTTCATACAATAATGTTGCCATATCTCATGATCTTATTCTATTTTTCATTGTTATTTGTCATGAAATTTGCAGCTAAACATCGCAAGCACGGGTGGTGGATTATGAGGTTTGTTCACTGCTCTCTCTCTCTTTCAGGTTACTAATCACGAACCAAATATGATGTAGTAGAAATGTGGAGTCCCTGACTCAAAACAACTAGTCATTTGTGTTCTAGTCCTGGAACTCTGCTCTATTTCTTTGTCATATTGGTGTCTTATGCTTGATAGGGAACTGTTTGTGTGTGGCTACTTATCTCGCCCTACAGGTATTATAACGTGAAAATTTCTTTTATAGCATTGTTGTCATTTGATGTAAGTTTTCAAACAATAAATGGAAAAATAACTCAAACAATTTATGTGCAAATAAAAATCATAATATAATAATAATGCAAGTTATTGATGCAAGTTTTATCTGTGCAGGTCATCAAAATCTGTGCAGATAAGAAGTATTGCTTGCTCTACGAATGAAGATTTGGTGCACAGAACCTTTTCATTGCTCAACGAATGAAGTATTGCAAAAATTTATGTAATTCCTTACCTGAGTGAGGAATGTTATGAATGAATAATATATGGTTTGGAAATATAATGTTGTCACCAGAGGGAGGAAAGTTTATGTTGTAGTGAATGTTGCACTATTAGTTTTCATTTCTGTTCCTATTTGTTAAATAATTGGCTTAGATACTTCATATTTATTGTGATTGATACAGGTTGGAATTTGTTCTGTAAAGCAATTGGCTTTAAAGTGTGAGATTTGGAAGTGTTTGTTGTAATAAATACTATCTGAAACACTTTGGTGACTTTTGACACAATTGTAATATGTTTACCTTCTGTAATATGGGGAAAGTAGTTGGTATGATTTTTGTTTGTTTTCCTATGTACGAGCTTCTGATCAAGGCATACATATGATCAGTAGCAAGTTTTATTTTCAAAACTTGCTTTCGCCGCCAACTGCCGATATTTTTTCAGAGAAGTGACGCGAATATACACACACATATACATCTATATACATCCATATATACATATGAAAAAGTGTTCATAAGCCAACAAATACACACACACATATATATCTTCAATTGGTTTGCACGTGCACAAACACTCACACACATATACATCCATATATACATATGAAAAAGTGTTCATAAGCCAACAACTATTGCAACGAATACACACACACACACAACTTACAAATCACATCACATTCTTCTCGCAATTGAGAAGCCAACAACTATTGCAACGATTGATACTACAAACACTAATATTGTAAACATTGAACCTAATGCAAAAGCGTAGATGGGGGAAATAGAAGTTTCCCCAAGTTTTTCCTCGTCCTCATCCAGTTTGTGCCTGTCCGAAAGTATTTGTTGTTGAAATTGAACTGGTGTCTCAACGGGCCTTGAGCTGGTTGCTGAATCACGAGTGGTGGTGTGCTTCTCCCATTCAATCAAAGCCTCTTCATACGTTGCATACCCTTTGTAGGAGGCATTTGGGAATTTATCAACTTGAGATTTACATTCGTCCCAATTATCAAAAATGCCACGTCGTCGACCTCTCTTCACAACATAAAAATTCTTTCTTGTCATGGATAACCTGAAAATTGCACTTACAACTCCGAGATCGCATAGTAAGACGAGTAAAATTGCAAGATCAACACATCATGTTTCCAGAAACAACACATCATATTTCCAGAAACAACCCTAAGGTGAGGAAGAACCTCTCTCATTTATATTTTAAGTTAAACTTATTAGCCATCACTATTAATTTCGACTTACAATCATGAGTTCAATATAGATCTTTATACAAGTAGAAAGCACACTTGGCAAGCTAAATTCCTAAAAATTACCAAACAGTATGCACGTATCTAACACAAATTGAATTATCAAGCTTGCCAAGTGATAATGTATACTAAATAAGTGATTAACAATTAGCTTGCCAAGTGATTAACAACAAGCAATGGGTAAGACATGAAGAACAAAAAGAAAAAGATATCATCTCTCTGCTTATATCATATTATCATTTGTTTCTCAATTGTTCTTCGAACAAAGTTCTTTTAGTCTTAACTCTAGAACTCTTGAAAACAATAACAACAAAGGTGAGCTCAATTCAGAAAACTCGACCATAAATAATTCAATCCAAAATTAACCCCTAAACAGAGCATATAACAGATCTCAAGATCAAGCATAATTAACACTCTGTAACTATTCTTCAAGCACACCCGAGGGAGAGAGAGAGAACGAGGTTTTACCGGTAGCGTCGGTGCTGATGGCTTGCGGAGGACGAAGAACTCGATTTTGGCAGCGTCGGTTGGAAGGGTCGTTCAAGCGGGGAGAAAGATCGAAATCAGGGGGATTCTTGGCTCGCGGAGTTGGCTGCATCAGCGGAGTTGCTGCATCGGCGTCCGGGGATGAGGAAGAAGACACGGGCGGCATCGGGGCTGGGTTGGGGTCTTGCGGCGTCGGGGATGGGGTTGGGGTCTTGCGGCGTCGGGGCTGGGGTTGGGGTCGTGGGGAGAATGGAGCTCGGGGAGGAGGAGTTGGGCGACTAGGATAATGGAGCTTGGGGGATTTTTGGGGAGAATGGAGCTCACGAGGGATTTTGGGGGTCACGAGGGTTTTTGCAGGGAGAATGGAGCTCGGGGAGGAGGAGCCGCAAGACTTGGAGATAGGGATTTTGGGGGGGATTTGGGGGTCACGAGGGTTTTTGCAGTTGGGGTCACGAGAGTCGGCGTTTTTTTTCAAATTCACCCTCGCAGCTCACGGGGGGAAGCACTGGCCAGCGCTTCCCCAGTTTCCTCTAGATTATATATGCTGGTACAAGAAATTAGGGTTGCAATGTAAGGATCTGACATAGCAATATACAAGAAATAAAACTTGGATGGTCTACGTTTATGAGCAAACTCATAAGGGAGGCCGGGACTGAGTCTCGAACGAAGCTTGAAATCGGAGCTAAGGCGCTACAAGCCAAAGGCTTGGTATGCAGAATATGAGTTTAGTTATCATATATATCTTTCCCAAAGTTTGTCAAAGGTCGTAAGAAACCATCTAAATAGGGTTCTATAAGTGATTTCCTAACTAAAATCTTCGAAACGGGTTTTCTAGAAATGGAGTCAAATCAACCAATGAGAGGGTGCCACCTCACCCTCCCACTTGATTTCAAAGTGGTAACCAAACAAAAGAAAAGCAAATTTTAAGGGTTGTTTGGTTTGTGCAAAAATAAATTGCAACATATGTTGCAGTAATAAATGTTGTAGCAACCAATGTTGCATGCAATATTTGCTGCAGGAAATATACTTCAAATTTGTTGTTTGGGTATTTGCAGGATATGTATTTTTAATGCAAATTCAGTGATTGATTGAAAAGCAATTAATGCAAAAGCTACACAGTTTTGCCATAAAAAGAAACTTGGGTTTAGATGTTTTTCTATTTGGATTTAAATAGATTTAAGATGGAATTATTATTATTTTTTAATTTCTCTTTTTGAAGCTTGCAAATTTTGCTCCCACCAAATTGGCCGTAGCATTTGTTGCAAGCTTTTTTCCCCCTATAAAATGCAAGTTTATTTACCTTTCCTAATTATAAAGTTTCAAACTAAACAAATTATTTACAAATCCGGTTGCTCTATTCACTCTTGAAACTCTATTTCCATCCAACCAAATAACGCCTTACAGGAATAGGTTTCTCATAATGTGGTTTCTTGATTTTTTGGCCAATCGAACATGCCCTAAGAGAAAGTATCACCTGTCGAGCATGATATGATTGATTATCGTGCACTATGACTGGGGAGGTAGATACAGACCATCTTTTTGTCGTAATGCCTTCTTCTCACTGCATTGATGGTGAGAGTAGATCTCATGACACTAAGAGGTGCTGGTTACCTTGTTTGCAGGGTGCGGTTGGCGAGCTAGTTCAGACGACGGCAGAAGGCATTGAATATTGGCCTTGCATATCATGCATTAAAAATGAATCTGTCAACTTTAATCAAGTTCATTTTTTCAAGAAAAGAAAATACTGTAGAAAACTCTCTATATTTATATATCATATATGAAGAAAGAAAAGAGCGACATCTAACATATCAATGTAACTATCATCACCGTAGAGGCATGCATATCAGTTCATTCACCAGCCAGACATCTGCAAACCGCACCGAATAAACAATAATGACCTACTGATAGACATTAACAATATATAATCGACATCTCAAGGATTACTTCCCCGACAAGTCCGGCAAGTTAAAAATAAAAAGAATTACATATTGCAACCAGCAGCCCAGAAAACACAACACATTACCAAATACAATTAAATAAGACTTAGAACCATCAATTATTCCCAATGATTAGAATCCATTATAAAACCGTTTGACCCACCAAGATCTTCACAGGCCCACACCAACAAGAAGATTCAGGTCCCAATCCCCAAAGTGGACCCAACCAGTCAAACCCTTTAATTTATCCCAGGTTCTTCGTCGAGCGCGCCCAACTCTCTCACTCCCCTCAGCTCAGTTTCAAACCCAAAAGCCCCAAAAAAGACCTCTCGCTTTCCAAAAACAGAAATCTGGGTGTCGGAGGGAGTTAAAGAGCGAGGTGTCGTGCGCCAGCCAAAAGAAAAAAAAGGTAACAGACGGCGCTCCCTCTAAAAGCCCCCCCCCTTCACTTTTTCTCTCTCTCCTCACTATTTGTCCTTATTTGCATTCAGAGGCAACAACCCCAAACCTTCACTCCTCCTTCGTCTCCATATAAACCCTCGATTCCTCTCTCTCTCTCTCTCTCTCTCTCTCTCTCTCTAGAGATCTAATCCTTTCCTCTTCTCTTCTCTCTCGAAAGAGAGAGGCTTTGATCAGCTCAACATTGGCGATCCAATGTGAGTATTGTTCGCCTCCTCCTCTGATTTCATCAGCTTGTTTCTTTTTGGCTGATTTTAGGGTTTTTTTTGTGGTGTGTAATGGTGATTGATTGTTCTGTCTCGTGATTGCTTTGGTTGTGGTTTTGGGAGGTTTAGGGTTTAGTTAGAGCCATTACTTGTTGGGAAATGAGCTGGCTTTTTTAAATCAAAGGAGCTGTCTTTATTTGCTTAGTGGTTTGGTAGATTTTGATCACTGATGGTAAATTTTTTAAAAGGAAATTTTGGTAGATTTTTAACTGAATCATGTGGCAAGTTTTGATTGTTGTTTTATTTTTCTTTTTAATGGTATATATTTAATTCATGAGAGGATCATGCTTGTTTCAGTGGTCGATTGTAGATTTTTGTTCATTGATGATAAATTCTTCCTTCGAGAAATTTTGGTAAATTTTTAACTGAATCATGTGGCAAGGTTTGATTATTGGTGTGTTTTTATTTACTTGTTATGTTAATCTTTAATGCATTTCGGAGGATTGTGTTTGTTCAGCGGCTGTGTATAGATTTTGATCTCTGATGGTGAATGTTTTAATTAAATCATGTGGCAAGTTGTTATAATTGGTGTCTTTTTCCTTTTTCTTATTGTAATCTTAACTGCTGTGGGGGACTTTGTTTGTTTAGTAGCTGTGTAGAGGTGTTGATCACTGATGGTGAATGTTTAGCTAAATCCTGAGGTGAATTTTGAGCTGATTTGTTTTGAGGTGAGTGTTAATGGAAGTTGATCGGTGATTTGGCGAGAAGTTAGAGAAAGGAAAAAGCGGGAAAGGAATCAGGCAACTTTGCTATAATGATCTGCCTTGGATAATAGATGAATTGAGAAGATTTCAGTTGAGAGAATGAGCTGATCATGGTTCCTTTTACATGGGAGAGTCTACGTGCATGCATGCACATTTGCACGGTTCCGTGCATGCACGATACGTGTATTCCAAAAGGTTTATATATAATGCGATCACGACAAAACACACTTTTTGGGTTTGGAGATGCAATCTTTTAAATGCTTTATTCATGTACCCAATGAACAGAATAGGCTCCTCGATACGTGTATAGAATGCATCCCGAATGTCAAGCACGTGAAAAACACCATCTCAATTCTGAAATTGATTTAACCGAGTTTTGGCCCTCAAATCTGCAAACTTTAATAGCTAGGTAACTTATAGAGGGTACCGATAGTCAGTAAACGACGATTCACTTCCATCGATGTGAGTGGACTAGTAGAAAAAATTATTCTCTAGGATAGAATGAACTTTACATGCCAATTTGACCTATCTATGATAGGCTAATTACTAATAAAGGGGTTTGATATTTTGGTGCTTTAGTTGTATTCCTTAGTTTACTAAATTAAGTGAGTATTTTCAAAAGCAAGCTGTTTGATCTTATATGAAGTATGGATATGGATATGGACATGGTTACATGATTGTATATAGAGATACAACATTTATTACAATTGGTGGGATACTATATCAGATACATAAGAAAATATATAAGAAATTTGCGTGCAATTTTTAGTGAATCTTAAATTAAAAGATAAAGTAGCGCCTTTCTCTGTTTAATTTCTTCTCCTTTAAGATAAAAGCATTATCATGACTATAAATATGATCTTGAAATACTTATGCATCGGATCTAACACAGGATGTCTCCTGTCTTTGAATGTCCAGGACTCATTAGTCTGGTTTAAGGGAAATGATAATTTAATTTTCCTTCTCCTTATATGGAGTCGCACAACCTTGACCTATGTAGATATTGACACTGCATATATATCTGATATTTATTCAATTACCGCAATGGTTGATACTTTAGAGTTTAGACTCTCTTGGGGTCATCTGGAAGTATATTTATTGGTGAAGGCTCCTGTACCATGCAAGGAAACCATGACCATGATCTCAAGTCCTTTTTTCAACTATTTATAACTGGCCATGTAATTTGTACCTTGACTTATCAATATGGCTGTCAGTCTGCTCTATACCATTTATTTTCTGAGCTTACAACATAGTGCTCTTGGTGATTTCTTCTTTTAGTTCTATGCGTATGACCTATGGTTTTGTCTTCCTCTACCCTAATTACTTCTGACTCTTTCAGAATTTATCTTACATTAGGATTCCCCCAAAATGAATAACTGTACATACTTGAGATAGTTCATCCTGAAACAGAGAAAGCACGAAACTACCTGCGTTTCAGTGCTCATTTAAGGGGTTTTCAGTGGCTATGGGATTAATTTGTACCCTGCCAAGTTCATATTCACACTGTACTCGTCCATCTTCATTTACCATTATCTTCTCTCATAATGGAGGACATAAAATGTCTAGGAAAATTATAATGCTTTAGAACAATGTTGGTGTGACACAGATTACTGTTATACACATGCACACGCACATGCATGCATGCATAAATACATACATACATGTCCATACATACATACAGTCACATTCACACACACATCTCAATGATTGTACTTTTCTATCCTTCTGGCTAGCTTTCTATATGGCTTTTTCTTTTTTTACTTATTAATAACTTTCTTATCTCATCATTATTGCTGGTATTAAGTGGAACCAGTTGGGAAGGTTTTCCATAAATATTTTAAACTTAATTTTATAGTGTTATTTCTAAGATTTTCCATGTTAATTTATCATTTCGTTGATTTCAGAAGAAGTATGAGCGACCGAAGGGAAGTGAACTGCCCCCTCTGCACGGAGGCAATGGATTTGACTGATCAACAGTTTAAACCTTGTAAATGCGGGTATCAGGTGAGGGATATAGATCTTTCTCCTTCATCCTTCGGTGTTGCACCTTGTACTGTACAAACCACGCATACATATATGCTTCAACCCAACCCAAGAAATAGAACAAAGGAGGAAAGATAATTAGTTTTACCAGCTGTCTTCCCATGCCTCATTGGATTCCAAATCAGTTTAGCTTTCGTTCTTTTAAATTTATGCTCCCGAATTCATGCTTATTGTTCCTCTGTATTGTCCTTTGATTATGGGCACTGCCTTCTTACGCTTGGGAACACCACAAAATTTCATTGATGTCTGCAGACATGATTATAATTACTTTGCCATTAAAATAAAATTTCAGTAATGTTTTAAAGTTTTCAGTTGAATGAAATCAAATTGGCACATAGGATTTTCATATAAATATGTCATTTCATCATTCTCAATATGTTTTTATTTTTATATGTTTCAATTAAAGAGATATTAAAAATTTGACAAGCAAAAATTATTGTTATTATTTTTAAATAAATTGTTGCAAAAATAAAGGAAAAATTTGGCAAGGAAACTTAAACAATCAGTTAAGAAAGATAGCATTGCAAATCCCAAATATCTATCATGTTAATGCAATTTTAACATAAAATGACAGAGCGACTAGCTTCTTGAAAGGAAAGAAGCAATACGAGCAACAACAAATTGAAAGCAATTTTACCAATTAAACCCATTAAATGCATTAATGCATAAATATTAATAGGGACACCCTTAGGAAAAAAGCCCCACTAAATGAGCAATGCTAAATATGAAATTAATAACTACATAATAGTACCCCTAGCCGGAAAATTACCCAAGAAATTGAATAGAAAATAACCATTAAAAAAAATCATAGAACTTCTTTCACTATCCTAATCAACATAAAATATTTAAAAATGACAAATTTTGGAAATCAATAAAAATACTTACCAAATAAAAGTCATAATATCTTTTAACAACTAGCTAAAAATAGAAAAAGAATGTTAGAATTTAGAGATTAAGAAATTAGTTAAAGATGCCATAACTTACATGCTAGATTAAACTTTATGTTTATCTAGATCCTCACCACTTTATAATGCGGAACCATAATAGATTCAAAGAGTATGGAATAATGAATTTTTGTTATTAACTTTTCCAGAATAGAGTTTCATCTAATGGGCGGAAGCATAATAGATTCAAAGAGATCCTGTTTTTCTTTTGTATGTAAGATTCACAGTCCCTCAATCCTTATCTGTTAGGATCTAGTTAGGCTACCCAGAGAGGGAGGGGTTAATAGGGGTTGCTTCGAGAATAAGGTTATTTTAAAAAATTTATGTAGCTAAGTAAGCGGAAGTAAATAACCAAGCAAGCAATCAAACTCAAACACAGATTTTACATGGTTTAGCATGAAACCTCCATCCATGGACTTCACCCCAATGAAATCAATACACTATTTGAGAAAGCACCGAACTTCCAAGTTCGTCAAAGCTTTTACACCCGATCCTATCTGATCTCACCAAGATGTATAGCCAACACAACTCTCAGATACACTCACGTTCAATCTATCCCAAGACTGAGAATTAATCTATGGGTTTACAATTTAAATTGAAAAAGTATTAAGATGAAAATACGTCTCTAACTATTTAGTAGATCTTCTGAATATGATGCCGATGTTGCTACGAAGATCCCCTGTGAGTTGTAGCATGAACATCGTCTTCAAACTGCAAAGAGAACAAAGAAAAGCTCCAACGAAAAACTCCAACGAAAAACTCCAATGAAAAACCTAGCTTCTCTAATCTTTTCTCTCTCGAACTCTATTTATAATCTACACAATTAGACCCCTCTTCTAATTAGGAAAATAACCCTCAAAGTCCTTATAAAGAAACACAAACGAACGGTTGAGATTATATCTCACAAATCAAAGAGAATCTGCCAAAACGCGTCAACCTGGCTAAAAATTTCGGCCAGTCGGTTGTTGATGGTCCAGCCGCCTGCCACAGGATTTCAGCTGACTGACGTTTGAATCGCATGTGAACATCAGTATCAACTTTTAGAGCATGTCGAGAGCTTTCTGAAAACATATAATAATACCAATTCCAATAACCGAGTCAAAAGTTATTGCCCTAGTAAGTATTCAACCTCCATGTGCATGTTTTCAGCCTGCAGATGCAAATTGCAGCCACCTGTGCATGTTTTCAGCATGCTGATTTTAGAACCAGCCGGCTGAAATGTTTTGCTGCTGTTGTTCAATCATTTCACGAGCCCATCTTCTCGCCATTCTTTATTCATATATTCTTTGTTGAGTTGAGAGGGGTTGGTGGGCACTAAGAAATATTTTGTTATTATTTCTTCAGTGATACAAACACTCAATACTTTCAAATACAAATACTCTCTCTACTACAAACTATTACTAAACTCTTTTATAACACCTCTAATTTTCTCACTCTCTCTTCCTCTCTTTATTTCTTTGCTAGTGAGGATTTCTACTAACTTGGGATGATATACAAACTAAACTCAAGGGGTATATATAGGCTAGTCTTTGGGGTAGGTATGCACTATTAAGGGTAGATGAACACTATTAAGGGTAGGTGAGTTTGGTGATGATTCTCACATTCTTGTGACTTCATATACATGTTTAGGGGTAATTAAACACCATCAAATACATGTGAACATTTGTTATTAATCAAACCAAGTTGATTGTTGATCAACATTCAACATTATCCACAACATTTGAAATTCATCAAGCATCATCTGCTAATCAAATACTTGCTGTTCATTTGCTGCATAAAGAGACTGTTCGTATTGTAGAAATAATTGAAAGCAAGAGTCGAAAGCCTAGATCCTCAGTAACAAATTATTTCAAATAAAAAAGTTACAAAAGTTCTGGTGACAGCTGTAGGCACATACAATGATACAGATATAACTTTCCGGCTATTCATTGTATTTCCTTCTCAATTTTACATTTAAACATATTCAGTGTCTCTTTGCATTTTGCGTCCAGATTTTCATGTTAATACGAGTGGAAAACTTTGATCTTCAATCAGCTTGCTATATTGCTTTTATTCCATCTTACAGATGTGCGTTTGGTGCTGGAATCACTTGGTCGAAGAAGCTGAAAAGGACACAGTGTTGTGTCCCGCATGCCGAAATCCCTATGACAAGGAACGTATTAAGAGAATGACAATTAGCAGTGTCTGGTATGTTCATTTTCTAATGTGATGCATTGTTTAAAACAATTTTACTGGATTTAGCTTATAAATATTCATTATTACTAGAAAATGTAGGGGAATATCATTGTGTGTGTATATGAGATTGCTAAGGTTAATTAAAATTTGACCTTGAAGGCTGGCAGAAATAAGTTGCAAGGAGAAGGAGAAGATGCAAAAGGCCAAATCTAAAACTTCTGAAATGAGATATGATCCTGATAAAAGCCGCGTGGTTCAACGAAATCTGGTGTATATTACTGGTATACCTGTGAATTTATCTAATGAAGAGGTATGCACATTCCATGCTGACTGATTTTTGAAATAACCATATATTTTTTTGTGAGCTTTATGCTACTTGTATGCTTGCTTTTCTGACATGCCTCTGGGTAGAGAAGATTCTTCAGTTGGTTTCACGTTTGCAGCAAAAAATTCGTCATAGTGGGAAGACTATAGGCACATTTAAAGATCATGTTTACATGTTCTTTTGCAGACTCTTCGGAAGAGAGAATTCTTTGGGCAGTACGGCAAGGTCTTGAAGATTTATATTAAACCTACCAAACCCGGTTCCCCTCACTTTAAAAAGTCTTCTGTTATGTAAGTTCTCCTCTCTTGTCAATATGCATCCACTCTTTCTAGAATCTCTGGTTGATTATAGAATTGGAGGACTACTTGTGAATGCACTTATCTGGTGGACATAAATTATCTTTGCTTCTTGTGTCTAAAAGTACTGGACAACAGTAGATAAGGCTTCACAGGCATGAATATGGATATATGCCAAGTCTTAATTTGATAGAGAAAATGTCTAATAAATAACAGTACAAGTGATAAAACTGAACTTGATTAAAAGTTCAAATTTACTTTTTTAATCCTGATTCTGGGCCTCATTTTTTTCAAACCGGAAGAAAAAAGATATATATAAACATTAAAACTTTTTTTCTTATCCCACATTCATATTATTTCATCTTCATTAAATCTGAGCTGAATTGCCGACCTTTTCCTTACATATTCTCGATTAAATGCTTGGCTGTCTCCAATTGTCTACATTCCTTGGTTATTACATCATACCTTTAACATTTCAATTCTTCTCTTCTAATTTTTATGCTCCATATTACAAGGAATCTCTAGGTCCTTGTGGCTGTCAAACTCTCTTGGAAGTCATCATGATGGTTCACATATCCATACATATGAAGGAGAAATAAAAAGGGAAACATTATCCCAAAAGAACAGTTTGTTATGGGCCTAAGGCTCATTAATATCTTTTTGTACCGTTATACTAATTTGATCTCAAATGATAAACACGATCATGGTATTCAATCATCAACACAAAAGAAAATATACTTTTAGAAAATCCAACTTTGTATTGGCTTCTTGGACATCTTTTGCATTTTCCACTGTTTTCTATTTCATGCTTGATACAAGTATTTCTTAAGATTTTGATATCAGCAGATTCACAGTCTAATCTTCTAAGCATGTTGGGATTGTAAACTTGTTGAATTTTCTACCATTTCTGTTTCATGTTTATTGTAAGTAGTTGCTAGCTAAGATATTGGTACTAGAAGACAGAAAGCTGATCTTCCTTGCATGTTTGGATTATAAATGGGTGCATCTGTGACCTGCTCCTGCTGCTTGTGACAGTATGCTTGTGATAGCCTGTCTGTATTATGTTTAGATTACAAATGGCATGCATCTGTTACTTGTTTTCACAGAAGAATCAACCCGAACAACCTAGTATCCTCTATGAAACCTTGGATCCACAAGATAAATAATACAAATAAGATTCTAATGAAAAGACGATATGCTTTTGCCGGGTTAATTGGATCACTAGTCACTGTACTTATCTCATAGTTGGATGTTCATACCTATGTTTTAATTGATTGGATGGCTAATCAAGTAAATATTATTTGGATCGTTAATCACTTGTAATATTTCTCGCAAATTAACATAACGAATTTTTGCTGACGTGATATAAAAAAATCTTGATCATTTTATATAACGGATTTATTCCTATGCATAATACCCTGATCACTTACGGAATTGAAATTTGTGATGTATCAGGCAACTTGTATTGAGTAATTATACTGCATTTGGCATTTTGTTCTTGAAAGTATTAACTCGGGACATATTGAGTAAGTTGTATTGCTTAAAAATAAATGAAAATATACAACTCAAATTGATAGAAAGTGTTAGAAGTGACTAATAATCTAATTAGTATTTAATTACATGACTGTTCATCCAAGCGAGTGAAAACATAGGTATAAACATTCAATTATGAGATAAATACAGTAACCATTGATCCAATTAACTCGCTTTTGCTTGACATGTATTCTTTTGCTGAAATCTGCTTCTAGTTGGAGCTTGTGTACTCCAGAAAAGCCCAAGAAACATCTAGAAGCTTTAAGCTAACCACTGTTCTAACTGTTACATAATCACAGTGGCGAGTATTGCTGCTCATAAATTTCTGTTTTTTTTTCAGTTCTTCTGCTGAACGTACTGAAGTAATTTCTTATTCGAGCAATTGATTTTCGGCTCAAGAATTACTTCCAAATGATGTACAATAGTAAATATGGCAGAAAACACACATATATTTGCACTGTCATCTGTTGTATGTTAATAAAAATATTAGTGAATTATCATCCAGATATGTTACATATTCAAATGAGGAGGAAGCCGTACGTTGCATTCAAATTGTAGACGGCTTCATCTTAAACGATAGCCCTTTGAAGTAAGTTGTACCTCATCATATATTTTGTAACTTAAGATAGCGCTGTAGTTCGATTTCATTTCTTTCATTTGAACCTTTCCATGTAGGGCATGTCATGGTACATCGAGACACTGTTATGCATGGTTGCAGAAGAAGGTCAGTCGTGCCTGTTTGTATTGTTTATCATCTATTTATTTGAATTGTACGCATAAATGCACGGATCCATTAGTATCTTGTTGACTACATTGCTATTTGTGACAGCCTTGTAAGAACCCGGATTGTTCATATCTACATTACCCAGTACCCCCAGAGGATATATGCAAAAAACATGAGGTACCCTTAACTTGTACAAGGTAAAATGACTTTCTTATGCTTATAGTTCCTTATACCAGAAAGTTTAATATTCATCTCATAAACCTTTGAAGTATACTATCATGACTATGCAATTGATCAAATAATGTTCTACATTTCTCCTAACTAAACTATGAATTATATGCCTGTTTAACGTGTGAGTTCATGCATGCATGAATTATACATATCCCTCTCACCTACCCTGCTCCTCTCTTTGTATACCCTTATCCCCACCCACCCCCACCCCCCAAAACACCCAAAACAACCTCAGTTCCTTAGCATATTTGCATTTAAGTATATGAGAAGCCAATCAGATATGTCTTGCCTATGCTTTGAAGAATTTAAACGTTTTAACTTCATACGAACCCCATGATTAACCTATTCGCCTCATGATAAAAGGAAACCAACCATCTAATGATCTGGTTCTTCCCTTTTATCTTGGATGCAGGGTGAGAAAACTTTGTAGTTTAAATTTCTAGATATAAAGGTAAAACATTGTCCATGGACTATTCACAGGAACTGAGTTTGGTTTAGGGGGATTGTGTGTTAGGATTGAGACCCTGTGCTATCGACCAAACTACTTAGATTGCAATATATGATAATAAATAGTAAAGATCGGCAGAAAATAGAACATAAAAGCAAACCAGAGTCATGAGAATTTTATGAGGTTCACCCAAATTTAGGGCTACGTCCTTGGAAGAGCAGAGTCTGCGAATATCCACTATGACCTTGGTCCTTATCAAGCAATTACAATCTTGATCCGTTCGTAGCTTTTTTTCTCCGCTCGAGAAACCATAGGAGCTTTCTTTCTAAATTCTATAACAAAAGCTACAAATATTTCTCTTTGTTATTTTAGCATTTTTCTCTCTTTTCCATCTATTTTAAACCCTAGGACTGCAGGAAACCCCCTATATAAATAGTGTTCCCAACAAATCTAAAAAATAATACAACTCCTGTACAAAATTAGGATTCCAAAATAGAAAGAATCTCGTCGAATGGTGTACTGTGGTCCGACTGCCCTACACCCTCAGTTGGTACATTGGGTGGTCATACCGCTAGTGGTTTGAGAAATAGTTTGGGGCAGTTCGACGGCCTAAAATATTGTCGCTCATCATCGCATCTGTTTCTGATGCCAAAAACAAAAACACGTCTTTGGAAAGATCTCCACTTGTAAATGACAATCACGCACTTGGAGACTCTTCTGACTTGATACCTGATAGTAACCAACTCCTCATAACTCTGCTCTACTCCCTCTCTCTCAAGGTTGACTTTTGGAGAGATTCACCAATATGCAATAGAAATTAAACTTTTCTCTGTCTACAACCTCGGTGATCATATTCATCAGGTTCTTATTTCTTGTGATCTTGTGTATCTTCAACTGCTCTTCATCCAAAGACGTTCATATGAAGTTGTACCGCACCTTATGCTTGGTTTGATAGGGGTACGAGGAGTGGAGGTGAGGTGAGATAAGCCGCAAGCAAGGACATACATTTTGTGCTTCTTGTTTGGTTGGAGGGGGGAGGTACATGATTTTTTTCTTGTGTGGTTGAGGGGGTGAGAAGGGAAAGTGAAGTGATGAGTTAGTTAAAAAATACTTTTTGCTTTGATAAGGATAGACAATTGGATAATTATAAAAAATTGAATAAATCTCTTCTCCCCTCATGTATTCCTCCAAATTGGAGGGATGTTTCCCTCTGCACTTTTCATTCATTTTGTACTTTCTCTCACTACATCCCACCTCACCCCACCTAACCTCACCTTATATGAAGTTGGACAGCACCTTATGCTTGTCTCACTACATCCCACCTCACCACATCTAACCTCACCTTATATGAAGTTGGACAGCACCTTATGCTTGGTTTAATTGGGGGTACGAGGAGTGGGGTGAGGTGAGGTAAGCTGCAAGGAAGGACATATATTTTATGCTTCTTGTTTGGTTGGAGGAGTGGGGGGAGGTACATGATCTTTTCTTGTGTGGTTGAGGGGATGGGAAGGGAAAAGTGAAGTGATGAGTTAATTAAAAAATACTTTTTGTTTTGATAAGGATAGACAATTGGATAATTATAAAAAATAGAATAAATCTCCTCTCCCCTCATGTATTACTCCAAATTGGAGGGATATTTTCCTCTACACTTTTAATTTATTTTGCACTTTCTCTCACTACACCTCACCTCACCTAACCTCATCTCATCTACCCTTCTAAAATTCCCTTACCAAAGAGGATTTTTTGTTTTGTCGCTCAGCTCACCCTACCTTCCCTCTTATCAAACCAAGCTTTAATGTGCTTTCATCCTTGAATGTTATGCTGCATTCTTCGTCAGATGAATTTCACTTTAAATATCGTTCTATAGAATTCTACAATATTGCTTCTTTCCTAACTCTTCAAGCAACCCCCGCAATCATATCAGCTCCTTTGTAGCTAACCTACATACTCTGCTTCCGTTTTTGACAGCATAACAATATTCTGTAGCTAAGAAATTTAGTTAACCATTGTTCCCCCTTCCATGAAAGCATAACTCTTCATGCTCCTCCCACTGTCTCGATCACTGGCATGATTCGCATCTAACATATCCCTGCATCTAGTGTGTGCCTTCACCAAAACGTAAGCAATAAGTGGATGTACCCCGATGGTATCTAAAGATTCATTTGACTGCATTGTAATGCTCTTTCCCTGGATTTTGCATGTACCTGTTCACAACTCCTACTTCATGTGCAATGTCCGGACTTGTGCTAACCATCTCATGCATCTAACTCCCATTGTAGAGGCATATGATATTCTTGTCATGTCGTCCCTCTGCTCTTGAGTTGTCAGATGGAACTCACCACCAAGTTTGAAGTGTGGTGCTAAAGTTCTTTAGCACCTTCTTAATGTAGTCTTCCCGAGACAACTATAACTTTTTCAACGTACGATCTCTTCTAATCCTCATGCGAAGAATACGTTTCGCTTCTCCCAAATCTTAAATAGAGAATCTCTTTGTCATCATCTTCTTGAGATCAATAATTCTTTTCATACTTGGTCTTGCCACCAACATATCATCAACATATTGACATAGTATAAAGAAATTTTCTCATCATACCTTTGAAATACACACAAATGTTCAACACGGTACCTTGTGAACTCTATCTCATAATGAAACTGGCGAAGTTTAGGTACCATTCCGTGGTACTTGCTTGAGTCTGTACAAGCTCATCTTCAACTTGCATCCTATTTTTTCTATCCGTTTGATTTCAAATCTCACTGACTAATGCATATAGATCTCCTCCGAATTCTCATAGAGAAACGTCGTTTTCACATCTAACTGTTCTAGATTTAAGTTCACTAATGCCACCATGCTCAAAATCATTCTACTCGAAGTCATCTTGACCATTGGAGAAAATATTTTCTTGAAATCAACGTCTTCCTTCCTGTAGGTACTCCACAAGTCTAACCTTTTACTTCTTTCCATTAGCTTCATCCTTCATCTTGTAGGCCCACTAGTTGTATAGCTCCTTCCTTCCTATAGGTAGTTTGATGAGCTCCCAAGTCTTATTTTTATTTCAGGAATCCATCTCGTCCTCCATGCCTAAATCCTGCTGCTTTTGACTCATTTTGCAATGCTTCATATAGGTCCTAGGCTCACCAGAATCTGTATATAGGACATGATCCTCTACTGGAGAATACATATGTGTGCTGTAGTAATACGTGGCAATCTCATCAATTGTAGAGTTATAGGTTCTACTGAAACTGACGCTTGTGCCTAATCCTCTGATTCACTTTTACTTTCAACCTCCACATTTTCGAGTTCTAGCTGTATTTGCACGTCCTCATTATTTCCACCTGTGATAGCCTCGAACTCTACAAATTCTATGCTTTCCACCTCCTTGCTTCAGTCAAGCCTATCTTTGTACATGTGTTCTTCATCAAAGTGATGTTCCTGCTTCTAATCACCTTATTATTGTGACAGTCCCAAAGCTTATAGGCTTATAGTTGAACTCATGTCCTCTGTACCCAACAAAAATACACTTTTGAGATTTGGAGTCTAGCTTGCTCCTTTTCTCCTTATCAATGAAGGCATAGACCCTGCATTCAAATGTCTGTAAATACGAATAATTGATTGTCCATAACTTTTTTAGAATATTGTTATCAAGCGCTTCATAATAATCATGTTCATTCTTTCAAACGACTCCATTTTGTTGCAGTGTGCGTGGTATAGTCTTCAGTCATCTGATTTCATGCTCTGAGCAATGATCCTTGAACTCCCGCAACCACCACCATACTATACCAGTAACAAAGAGTGGAAGACTATGTCCTCCTTACTACCCATATGATGTCATAGTCAAATGCCAAACATTCTAGTCTATAACGATACCGAAGCATGTATAACCTGATGAATTTCCGTGTTAGTCTCTCTAGCCTAAGCAATCAATAGCAAATAATGAGGAAAGCAGTTCAATATTAAACAATATATGAATCTAGCTGTTGCTAGAGACTCTAGTTATCAGTATTTGTGATATTATATTGTATCATTTGTAATTCAGTACACACACAAGAAGTCACGATCTCACACTCTTCATGTTTATTCTAGGGGTACAGTTTTGAAAACATATCAATAATGACATTCGGTTATATTATAGATGTACTAGAAATCTGTGATAGAGTGCCTAGAGAGTTAATGTGGTGGATTTTAAAAAATATGTATCTAGTATATATATTGATGTGATTAAAGATATGTATGATAGAGTAACAACTAGAGTAAGAACTAATAAAGGATTGACTAAACTGTTTCATATTATCATAGGTTTACACCAAGGGTCAACCTTAAGTCCTTATCTTTTGTATTAGTAATAGACCAACTTACTAGGCACATTCATGATGAAATCCCATGGTGCATGTTATTTACGGATGATATAATGTTAGTTGATGAAATTAGAAGAATAATAATTTTAAAGTAGAAAGGTAGAGACAAGCTCTTGAATCTAAAAATTTTAGAATTAGTAGAACAAAAATAGAATATATGGAGTGCATTTTTGTAAAATTAAGAAAAAGCCTATAGTACATATTGATGGTCAAGATATATTTAAAAATAATTATTTTCGCTATTTAGAATCAATTATTCGGTATGATGGTAAGATTGAGGATGATGTTGTCCATCGAATGAAATCAGGATGGTTGAAATGGAGGAGTGCTTTGGGAGTCTTATGTGATAGTAGAATACCAATAAAACTAAAGGGAAAATTTTATAGGACGATTAAAAGAACAACAATGCTTTACGGGTCAGAGTGTTGGGCAATTAAAAACATGTGTAAAAAATGAGTGTAGCAAAAATGAGAATGCTGCGATGGTCTTGTGGGTATACACTAAAAGATAGGAAAAGAAAATGAGTGCATCCGTAGTAAATTACAGGTTGCTCCTATTGAGGATAAAATGAGAGAGAATCGACTAAAATGGTTTGGTCATGTACAACGAAAACCTCTGAGTGTACCGGTTAGAAAAAGTGATAGTATTATAGTTAATGGGGTTAGGAGATCTAGAGGTAGACCTAAAAGAATTTGGTTGGAAATAATTAAGAAAAATATAATTATGATTAACTTAACAAATGAGATGTCCTATAATAGAATGAAATAGAAGAATAAGATTCATATAGCTGACCCCAAGCATTTGGGATAGAGGCTTTGATGATGTTGTTGTTGTTATACTAGAAATCTATGATGATAGAGTTATAACTCGGAGTAGGGTGGCAAGTATCATTCTATAGTCGCACTACCATTCACTCCAATTAACTATCAATTTGGCATGTAGGTTAATATTCACCTAGTGAGTTTCACTCTACCTAAGAATTGTCATAAATCCTGAAGTGGCCTTGACATGTCCCGTGTTCCAAATAAGGATACAAACACACGACTCGACCAACAGTATGTACAGGGGACCGGGTCAAGGTGGCACTCGTGCATACTTACGTCTCTATTTAGCTAGTCCACTGAATATGAGGACAAAACGGTAAATATATAGTGTATGTGGTCAAACTACTAATATAGTTAGCATAAAGTCAGACTATGACTAATCATAATAAGATAACTCTAAAACACGATAAGGTGGGTTCAAACTAAACATAAATATGTATAGGGGTAAAACCAAGGTTACAAAAGCCTTAGGCGGCCTAAGTGTTAGACACTGCGCCTAGAGCCTAGGGGCCTAGGGGCCTAGGTGGGAGCCTAGGTAGGCCTTTGTATTTTTCTTTTTTTTAAATTATAATTAATGTTATCGAAAACGCTAGGCACCCATATATGCTAAACTGGCAGTCTGGCACCTAGGGCCTAGGCACTACGTCTAGAAGAGTATCTTTTTTGTTTAAATGATGATGGAGGTGGTTTTTCTGGAGGTTGGAGTTAAAGGAGGTGTTTGTAGTCGATGGAGGTAGCCGGAGGAGTTCGAAGGAGGTTAGAATACGTGGAGGCAGTAATAGAGAAAATCATGATCAAAATCTAAGCGGAATAGTCCTCTTAAGCGGTCTCCGATCCCCTAGGTGCTTCTAATATCTAGGCAGGTAGCCTAGGTATCGCCTAGGCATAAGCAAGAGCCTAGGTGGGCTATTCAAGAGCTTTTAAAACATTGTGGTAAAACTATAATATAAACATTCAACAACTAACTCCAGGGTAAAATGTCCATATCTCACATAATCTTGTCCATAAGCTAAATCATCATAACCTATAGAATGAAAAAAATAAATCCAAGAGTCGTTAGGCAAGCGACCCACAACAAGCACCGGGAGAGAAAAGAATGAATGAAAGAGAAAGAGAAGGTATAACCCGTAGGATATACTCAGAGATTGGACACAGAAAGCATATATAGAGAGGTAGACCAAACAACAAAGAGATATATTGTGCATATGTTTAATATGAGGAAAACTATAGATAACACCAAAGAAAGTGAAACTCAATAAATCACATCACATAAAACGTAATGGAACAACCAAACACTCAAGTGCTCAGGATCATTACTATCCATTATATGCAATGCAACATTTTTGAATCTCGAATGGATAATCCATGTCACGTATCACTCCCTCAATCCACTCTCAAATTCTAATATATATGAATCATCTTATTTGGAAAGTCCTTCAATAGTCTATGTATACGAGTGATCTGTTGGATTTATGATATCATCCAACTTTATTAAGTTTATGACAACAGAAAACACATCCACCAAGTAGTCATATAGCTTCTCATACTCAGTCCCCCAAATTTACCTATCATTTTACTTTATATTAGTTTGTTGTACATGAAAATTTATACACTAATCCTGAAAATCTCAATGCGTAGAAAACATCTCTTCATGACATCTGATACCCATATGAATAATGATATCACATGATACTCATTTACGGTGCCCTCTATGTTGAGAGCTCAAAGATAACGATATCTCGAATTATGAATCCAAACATATTATCCTTTATATAGCTTGTGTGAGAAATTCCAAACGAAATCCAAGAATCCGATGAAGTGATACCTCGGATATCAGACCATCAAATGTCAAATAAACAAGATTCTCAAGTGGGTAATAAAAATCCCTAATAAGCATATTACATTGTAATTTCCCAACTTGGGTTTCAAACATAACATAATGGGTCTCGACATCACGCACAATTGAGCCTTAAACCATGATCCAACATTACATGCCCGAAATCCACCTACAAGGGGATTGTTGTTCATGTACATCATAAATAGGATAACTGTCTAAATTATCTAAGTCAAGTGATTTCAACTATCGCCACACATTCCTAACATTGTGTCAAACATACCAAAACACAGAAAACATGCATATACTGTTGAGAACTCAAAATCATATGTTTGTCAAAGACTGCTAGTTTTTAGGACTTTTCAGGCAAACTCTAAAACCATAGCAAATCAAAGCTATATGCAAAACCTCCTGGATACAGGTAATCTCCACTTATAGAAATGTATGAAGAAGGAAGAATTGAAATCGAATTTCTAAAATCCAAGTTATTAAAAAGGGTAATAAAACTCAATGTCAGCCACACCGATGTCGGATGATGACGCAACCCCAAATCAAAGCACATTCTGATGTCTACTTTTGCGTTAGTTTAAGCTCTCAATGGTATCAAAACCCATGAGGAACCGATGGAGGAACCAAGGTCAGCTTGCACATTAGATCCTCTCTCTTGACCATAGAAGTCGGGAATGTGGTACGCTATAGCAAACCGTGACCCGGGTTCAGTCGTCCCAGATCGCGTGGAGTACGACCTGATTCACCAACTCCAGCGACCCGATTTAGAATTCAAACCTGTTAAAATTTTTTTAAAAAAAACTCTTTTTAAAGAATAAACAACAAAAAAGGTGAGAAATCTAGGTTCTTTTACCATTACTAATGTCAACTAGCATTTAAGAATCGAACCTCAAACGTACCACGTTCCCTGGCATACCATATAAGCCTACCCCCATCGTACCCGATTCCTAATCAGTGGTGTACCACGTCCCCATACCTGTCCCGTGAACCGGAACGAACCGGGTTCCATGCAACTATGCTCTTGACTCACTGCCCGACAAACCGATGTTGGTTTGAAGAACAATTTGCATCAGGGTGTCTGGCAATAGCTTATCTTGGGTCATTTGAATTTTTATTCCCTCATCTTTTGATCTCTCCCATTCTAAGGAGTACCCATCTCATTAATTCATGTCAAGAACTATTTGCATCTAGCTTGGGATCAAACCACCAAGTATTCATAAAATGAGAGCATAATTTCGGTATTAATCAGAAGTATAAGCTTTTTATAAGTAAATATTTCAAACTATCAAACCCACTAATTTAAACCATAAAATAATGGAACACAAATGAGTCTAATCATGCCCTAAACTCAATTCTGAGCAAAGGATTTGTAGAAGATGCTTTCCATGGAGAGATATCAGTTGAGCTCCAAGCTTCTCCAATGGTAGATTGGGCAAAAGAACATCTTGATTCTGAGATTAGAGATGAGAAAGACATAAGTTTGAGCATTTTGGACAAGGTAGAGAAAAGAGATTATATATAATTATCTTAGGAGAGGGTCTATTGCATTGGATTGGGGTTTGAGCTCCATTCTTCACTTCTAACTTCATCTCCCCTCTATGGAAGTCACCATGGCCAATTTAAGTAACTTTATGAAAATTCTAAAATGTTGATTTTGATGACATATTATACATGGATTAATGATGCTGAAATCTTTTGAAATTTTATTTCTAGATAGTTCATACGTAGTAGATCACATCTTTAGGTTTGGATTTTTATTTTGGGTTACAAATTTTAAAATTGGGTTGATAGTGTTTGCATGTTGGATACCATTAATAGCAGCCTAGCTCAACTATATATATGTCTGTGTGTGTGTGTGTTGTCACTAACATAAACACCAAAATGATAGTTTTTCTAACAAATCCCAGCATTAAAGCAACTGTACCTACTCCATTTCGTGGACAATAGGAAATGAATCTTCATTTTTAACATCTTTTCCCTAAGAAGTCATTAGTCAAATCTAATGCGACCTTGATATTAGTGTTGGATGTAAGGATCTTTAGGAAATGAATATTTATTTATAATAAATATTTTCTTTAGGAAGTCATTAGTCAATATTTGTGTCAGATACCAGTAAATGTGGCATACAACTTAACAAGAAATGGAAAGGTAGAGGAATTAGTAGTTGAAATGGTTTCTCCATAATCTATTATGACGTTCATTATAACTTGATGAATTGGTATCAAAATTTTCTTTATCTTTGGAGAAAGGATAGTAAATACATCTTTATGCATGCATGTTTGATGTGGGAGTGCCATTCCCTTTATCATTCTACTGAGACTTTACTGCATTTTAATTGCTAAATAACGTTCCTTTTTAAGTTTTTATCATGGATGTCAATTGAGTAACTTAATTATCTGCTGAGACTCTATTGTGTTGTTTCTAAATCAGAAGACATTATAAGGATCGCCAAACCGCATTGCATAGCCAGCGATGTTCAGGAAGTTCTTTACCTCCACCAACAGATGGTTTCTGTAGCATCAATGAGAAACCTCTTGCTTCATCAGTAAGTCCCGCAGGAACAATATCCTAATCTATCTGATTAAGTGCAGGATTTCATTTTTTTATTAAATATATTACTCTATTCTTATTAAATATATTACTCTATTCTTATTTTATTTAGTCTATTTTTTTCCAGATGCAAATTCTGCCAAACTAATGGTTTCTGTTGACATCCTTAGTAGCTATCTTGTTTTCACGCTTACAGTTTGTGACTTCAGATTCCTTATTTCGGAAATCATGTCTAGAGAGGTGAATCATTATTGGAAAATTTTCTCAAGTAGTTTCTTCAGACTTCTAACAGGGTTATTTTAGCTCTTCTTTAAATTTCTGACCCTTCAATGCAAACTTGAGAGTTTCTTCTCTGTGACATAATTCAGTTCATCTTTACCTGTGCTATTACCACCTTAGTACTTTTCTGCGTGTCATCCGTGGCGGTTGCGACTCCTAGATGGGAGATGCCTCTGTCCAATTATTCTACTTAATTATAAATCCATCATCAATTGCTCTTTTATATCATTGAAAGACCCCTCCCTTGTCTATATATTTCTTGCTTAGGAATTTTCTGTGAAAATGTAAAGGTTTGGCGTCAAGTCCGTAGCCTGTTTTAGAATTGAGCCAATTCTCTAGGGGCATATGGGCATATGGACTTGTTGCGGTTACTGACCAAATCAAATAGTGATGATTCATTTTCCAGAAGTGACCCTTAATGAATCTGAATGGGAGAAAAGGATTCATGTTACCAATATTTATTGGGGTAAAAGGTTCTGTTTTACGTCGTATCCATCCATCACCACATTTCTAGAATGGCACATTCATATACCATGCTAAATAATTAGCCATACATTTATTCAAAATCAAAATCTATTACATCTTAGAATCATTAACTTCACCTCATTTGCGGTCCTACTATTCATGGCCCGCTACAAGTTCAACTACAAGGCATGTTTACTAGCATTCTGCCAGACTTTAGTTTGGAACTGTTAGCTATTAGCATGTTGAACTTGTCTTTCGTCATGTGCAGAAGTGTTTATCATGTAATTTGTTAAACATAGCTGTTCCTGCACCACCAGTAGCTATTTGCATTAAACTTGGCCTTTCTTTGACATGCAGAAGTATGTGTACTTTTTTTTTCTTCAAAATTTTAGTTCAACAGCTTACCATATCCACTCTGTGGAGAAAAGATTGAAGCTTCTCCATCCTCCGCTTTTTAGGCACGGACAAAAACTAAGATTAATACATCCTTGGAGGTGAAAACAATCACAGGAAAGTTATGAAAGGTCATAAGTTTACACCTTAATCATTTACTCACTCAGCAACCAAATCATACGGTTTCAAATATGATTACTAATTTACGTGATAAATATCTACAAACACCTTCCTTTAACGAAGCCTTAAAATCATTCGTGTCCCTGAGTTAATGAATAATAATACCTTCTGTTTATGTATCTAAACTAATTAATACCTATTGAAAATGTTAAATCGAAATAGGCTCTTATAGTAGGTTTCAAATGAATCCACGTTCATAATAATTAGGAGAGTAATTTAATTATTGATATGTTCAAACAAAGAAGCAGTTTCGGAAACTTACCAACAACCTAAGACGTGCTAACAAGGTAAATTTATCTCCTTTTTAGTAATTGAGGGGGAGGGGCATGTTCCCCTGTCACACCCCGGGCCCGCAGGTCCATTGGCCCGTGCAAGCCGTGGGACCCACCGAGTGTAACGAGCTGTTTGGCTAAATCTACTGCCAAAATCGACTAGCCGATGTTATACTTGAGTTTTAGGCTTCACTATATAAACACTTCAATTGCCCACTCTCCCACCGATGTGGGACTAAATTTTTGGGAAATGTCACTATCAACCCACTTAATGGGATGTCACAATCATCCCACCTTACAAAGGCAACGTCCTCGTCGCGACATGACAATTGGCACATCCCTGTATAGCCAGGCGATATGGACTCTAGAGGTGGCTCCTACGGGTTCTAGAGGTGGCTCCCGCCGCGCTCACGCGGTGTAGCACTTAGCTCCACATTTCCGACTGGCAACTGCTCTGATACCATTTGTAACGCGCTGTTTAGCTAAATCCACTGCCAAAATCGACTAGCCGATGTTACACTTGAGTTTTAGGCTTCACTATATAAACACTTCAATTGCCCACTCTCCCACCGATGTGGGACTAAATTTTTGGGAAATGTCACTATCAACCCACTAAGTGGGATGTCACATCCCCGCTGTCCCATGCATAACGTTGCACCTGTTTTTCGGTCTCGGGCTCATATTGAAGTTTCATTGTGCTAATCTTTTGCCCTCTCTCTTTTCTCTTAGAGTCCTTCTGGTTGTGGTAAAAAGTTAACCAGTGGTGAAGATGAATCCCCTACCCCTTCAAGCAGTGACTTGACAGTTGCTTCCGATAAAGCACCATCCGCTTGTGCTGCATTTGGTGAGGAACCTCTCAATACTTCTACTAAGTTCAACAGTTCAAGGACATTGTCTACAGGCATGGTGTCATATGTACCACAACAGGATCGACATGAAATGGAAAATAAGAAGAAAGTACTTATTTTGGATAGTCAGAAACAAAGTCTAAGTGGACACCAGAACCATGAGTCATCAAAAAAATATTGCCAAAGTGATTACTTTCTAGAACATATTGTGTCATCCTCTGAGGAAAACCCCGGGAGTAATAATTCATCTTCTCTCTGGGGCAATGATGATATCACAGAAGAAATAATTCCCGACACACATTGGTTGGATTCAAGGGAATTTAAGCAGCCAACTCTTGTTGCAGATGATTCAACAATGCAGACCTCCATGCAAGATTATCCAATTTCAATCTTGCAAGCGATGGCTCTTAGCACTTCCCAAGATTCTCAAAAGGTGCCCCCTCACATTAACTGGGACAGTGCATGTTCAGACTTGGAACTAATGAACTTAGCTTCCGATTTTGAAGCTACATGTACCTCAGGGAATCCCAAAAGCGTCAGCACTTATAATACAACAGGTGTTAATTTAAGTCGGAAAATTGGTGAATATTCAAAACTTCCAGATAATGACAAAGGAACCTCTGCCCAAGGTGAACAGCACATGGTTCAAAATGTTGATGCATGGTACAAGGGAGATCTAAGAAATGACATGATGCCAGATGAAAATTATGCAAACTCAAGACAATATGGAGTTAACTCAAACATCTCTCCTCAGAATCATTTTGTAGCTGATCATCTGACTAACCCTCAGAATCTCGCAGATCATCTTTATGGCATTAACAGAGGTGGAGATTGCTCAAATGTACCCTATTCTTGGTCGCCATTCAATAGCAGTGATACCAGATCTCCCTTTGCAATTTTAGGTAGTGCTAAACAAACAAGTAACCTCTACCAGCCAGGTAACAGTTCGTTTACATTTCAATCACCTTATTGAAGATTGCTTACAGTCTGCCATGTCATCTTTTGTCCAATTAAGTTGCAACGGAAAAAGCTTAAAAACCCACTTGTTTGTTTTCCTTCATTTGTTTCTTTGCTTAATGATACAAACTTCGTTATTTTGTGTTAATTACAATCTCTTGCATGGAACTAGTAGCCACTGTTCTTCAGAAATCCAGAGATTATATCATATGTTTATGAACAGTATATCATTCAATTTCTTATTGTAACAAGAAATTTCAGTATATAATTCAATTTCAGTGTATAATTCAATACCTAATTGTAATAAGAAAGAACAACCATAGGCAAAAGTAACCGGGTTCAGGGAACAACCACCCCCAACATCATCCTGACCTTTTCCCATGAAGATGAACTAAGAAATGATGCATGAAGAAAACCACAATAGAGCTCAATAAAATAGACTATCCAAATTTATGGCCAATGTCAACCTGGATTTTAATCCTCCATGCAGAAAAATCTCTCAAGAAAAAGACTATGCTTGTTGATACAAGGTTTTCCTAATTTCGTTTTACCATTTCTTTTCTTTTCTTATAACTCTTCAAGTTCAAATGTAACATGACAACTGTGCTTTTTTACTTGTTGAGCTATTTTACTTGTTTATTTGTCTCTGCTTATCATTTCTCCTTTTGCATACCTGAGCAACAAGCGTATTGCTTATTTAATGGTTTTATTGTGCCAACAGCTTCACCCATTCCAAAGCCAGTAATATTTCGACCACCAAGATATCCTCCTGGTTTCACTCCTAGAAAAATATCAAATGAAGGCCAGTCATGTTCTAGATCCATGAGTTCTGGTAAGCTTTTTCCCTTGCTATTATTATACAGACTTATCCAGAAATAATAATGATAATTACTTAGAACTGACAAAAAAAAAAAGAGTAATGGTTTCATGATACAGGTTACGCTCAATTTAACTTCTCTAGAAATCAATCTCTTGCAAATTCTTCCCAAATAATACCCAGAAACAACAGCTTGTTCAGTGTGGAGCCTATCGATGCTCTTAAAATGGTATCCAGGGCACATCAGACTTCTCCAGACTATTCCCATTTGCTTGTTGATGACAGTGGCAGGAGACTTCAGTATCAGTTGAATTTAGGAAGCAGCATGTACCAGAATCAAGCAGAAGTAGATCAAGGTGAAACTTTTCTCTCTCAAATGGCTTTGTATGGAGGGCAACAAACTTATCATAGATCAGGGGAAGCTTCTACTTATAGTAGCCCTACTGCACTTGATCCTCGGGTTATAGGCAGAAGAACTCAATCTGGGCTGACTAAAACTACAAACACTGGGCATCACCAGTTCCAGCAACCATTTTGATTGTTAACCTCGCTGAAGAAATTTCTACTGGAAATTAAAGGAACCAACAAGTCTCTAATAGGAATGTACATGCGGAATGGGGGATAATTTGGAAATAGTGTCTTATTTCTGAACTTTCTAAGCTCCTGAAACTAGCAGTGTTTTCAGGTAATGGCCGAAGGCTTATATTGTGAACTATATGGCTCGTAAATATATATATACATGTTATAAAAATATATGTGTAAACAATATAAGTAATCTGTCATGCCAATAAGCGTCAGACAATATATTTGCTATAAACTCTTAAATATAAATATATATTTAAATATAAATTTGTATCTTTAAGTTAATCTGTGCTGCTCGACAGTTTCAGGAGCGTGTTAGTTTTTGCATTTTATTTTCTCTTCATAAAACTTTTCTTTATCAGTGAGGATTAGGTTATTGGTTGTTTTCTCTTATTTGTTACAAGCAAATGTCTTGGGAAATATTCTCTAACTGAATCGCAGGCAAACTTTAAGCAGACGATTCACTATCTTCACCCAGATTTTACAGCATTGATCGAAAGATAAATGTGCCATTGTCTGAGATGCTTTTTATGGGTAGCATTAGCCTTTTTTGTTTTTGTGAACGTGGCTCATATATTTTTGGGAGTAATTCCATCTGAGACCTTCGACTCTTGATCATGTTCAACAACTCCATGAGGTGAAAATTTAGTTGGAGTTGTTTGCACAGTTTCTTCTGGCATTGATTGATTGTATCTTGATGCAGACGGTTACCTTTTGAAGCTTCAGACACACTCTATACTATCAACAATTTGGGAAGATGTGTTTATGGGAATGCAAATTCTATTCTACTGACACACGTGAAGGCTGTTCTTTTTCTCTCTTAATGTTTTATGCTATTAGTTACCAGAGGTGCAAAAATGTCGTTTTTTTTTTCTCAGATGCATAGTAATTGTGTTTTTGTTATCTAAAATAAATTTTTTTTTAAATCAGATGCATATAAGAGGGAGATGGATTAGGTGGCCAGATGAGAAGGAAAAAAAGAAAGGAAGACGTCTCACTTTCTTACTTTTTTTTATTTATTTAAAAGAATTGCTTCGGTGCTTCAATAATAGGAAGAAATTTTTAAATAGGTAGGAAATCGAAATTGACCTAAATAATAGGAGGTCCATTTTCCTCTTTCTTTTCCTTTAATTTTTTTCCTCTCCAAAATCACTGTTCACACTTTACTTTTTTATTTATAAAAAAAAAAAAAAGCGCTCCGCCTCTCAAGAAAATTTAGAAGGTCCATCCCTTATAAGAATGACTTTAGTCTTTTTGTATTTATGGTCCTATCAACATTTCCGTGCTCATAAAAATGGACTTTGTTACGATCAGATTCTAGTGCTCATACAGAAGTTACTAACATAATTTTGTAATTAAAAAAAAAATCTATTTTTTATATTTACGTACCAACTTCATAAAGTAAATCGAGATTGGAGCCTTAGGCTCCACGACAAGCAGGGGATGATCTAGTATGATGGTGTCAAATGACACCTCCCAAAATCATACAATTAAAGATTAAAGAAGCAGAAGTGAACTTATGAAGCAAAGTAACACCTCTCAAATCAATGGGCCAAACATAAAAGTAAAATGATTCTAGGACCCATTAACTTAAATGGCCTAATTCACCGTACCGAAGAGCTACTATCAATTTTGAGAGAGAGAGAGAGAGAGAGAGAGAGAGAGGTTTATATTCAAAACACAAACACACAAAGGTTGACTGTAATTGTATTTAGTTAAATATATTGTGTATCTCATTAGAATTTCTGATTATATATTGAATGTGAGAGGAAAATTACTAATATCATCAGTTTACATATATTATGACACCACTATTGTGAATTCCTAGCTCCGGCATGGACGACAAGTCCAAATTAAATTTAAATTTGGCAACATCGGGGGTCCAATGTCTGTAATAAAAATACACATTGTCTCACAAACAAAAGGGAAAAAAATTTCAAGTCGCCAATAACTTCTATACACTGTTGCAATCATAACAATTTCCTCACTTCTTATTAGGATAACCATTTTTCCATCTACACATGCTCAAACTTTATACACAAAAATTTTAAAATTCATATGTAGTCTTCAATTAATCACCCACAATAAAGTTTAGCAAACCTTTCACATGATTTGCAGAGGTAAAATGAGCTTCATCATTACCACAAAAAAAGAGCTCATCACAAGTATATGATCTCAACCCATACATGAATCACCTTACAAAAATAAATGCAGTTAAATCTTCAACCCATGAAATGCAATACATTAAAAGAAAAAAAAAAGAAAAAGAAAAGAAGACACATGGTAAAATTATTTCCAGAAAAATTCCAGTCGGTAACAATAAACACATCAGAAATATCAAAAGTATAAACCAATGATCATTGAGGAATACTTGTGTTATCAATCTACAAAGAGTATGTATTGGAGTAGTTACAATCATCAGTTAGTTGCACGAATGCACTTTCAAGAGAGCAATAAAAAATTTGTTACAAGTCGACATATAAGTATATCCCTCAGTATTCAATTCTGTGTGTATACAGCAATAATCAAAAAACAGAAATTCACTCGCAGCATACAGAGAGGAGCAATTCTTGTAACTGAATCCTGTGTTCTGTTTAACATTCACAAATCAAATAAAGAATATTTCTCTCCTCAAATGTACACCTCTCACAAACTCAACTCATTTTCCCCAATTTCACATGAGATATTATTAGTCCCATAACTAATACTTTGAAGACTCAAAGCTGACATATCAGACATCCATATCTGAGCATAAGAAGCACAGCTCAAGTTATCTTCACCTGAACTTACACTTCCAATTTCAATCCAATTCTGTGATCTCTGAAGAACTAATAATTATTAAACTTGAGAAAGTTGGATAACTATTGCCCACAAACACATCAGCCCACAAACACACCTCAAAATCAATTGCAGCCTGAATGATATAAGGATATTTCTGAAAAATATCCCAACACATCCTAAGAATGTGATATGGTGATGCCCCAAAACATTTAGTCCCACATCAGTGGGTTGTGAAGAATTTAAAGTGTTTATATAGTAAAGCATGGTTCAGACGTAACATCGACTGGTCGATTTTGGCAGTGGTTTGAGCTAAACATCGCCTTACACATCAGTCGGTTGTGAAGAATTTGGAGACTTTATAAAAGTATGGTTTTCAAGTGCAGCATCAACAGGTACTACCACCTCAGACTCTATTGACATTCTCACTTGAGAGAGAACTCTATCTCAGACTCTTCTCTGAGTATAGATGAAGGAGATTTCTTGTATCATGTTTCTTTTTTTGAAATTAGGAACTAATTGAATTTTTTAAAACTGTAGATAACTTAACTTTAACAATTATTTATGGAACGGTATAAACAATGATCAAACTGACAAAAGTTTGGTATTTTTAAGTTAACTGATTAACTAAGAAACTCGGCAACAACCAAAAGAAAAAATATATTTGCACGGAAGTAACTACCAAGTAGCTGAAGTATAGGAAGTAGGGGCTATTAATTTCTACTACATCCGAGAAGAAAAATATATTTGTTTCTTTGGAAAAGCTACTTCCGATACTTCCTTAATAGCTGACGTGGCGCCTATGTGTCATCTCTACTTTTTGAATCTTTTTTCTCCCCTCAAGGCTCGGAAGTGTAGACGGTCAAGATATATTTTCACTTAGGCCGATGATCAGATTGGATCCAAGAAGTGAACGCCCATGGGCTAAACACTTCGAATGGGCCCAAAGTCAAGCCCACAACAAGCTACAACGAAGGTCACCTAATGACTGAAGCAAACCTCGCCAAGCAACTCATGTCGACTCGACTTGACCAAGTAAAAAGCGAGTCGACTCCCAGAACACGTCCTAGGATGAGTCGAAAGGCGTCATTAGTCAGTCAAGCCTAGAGTCGAATTCTGTGTCAAATTCAAACTCATAGGCGAAGCTCGCCAACTAATGAACTCCGCCCACGTCAGCTCAAATGGACTAAGTCATCCACTTCCGAAGAAGGCGCGCCCACGTTCAAAGCGACCCTCGCCCGCAACCGCAGCGACCTTCGCCCACTTCTTCAACGAACTTCGCCAAGTCCACTAAGTCCGCCTAATAACCGTTTTAGAGCTATTTTCAGGGGAATAACCGCTCTCCCACTATCTCCTACTTTAATGACCATTTAATCCATAATTAAGGGGCCATTAACTCTCTCTTTTAGCCTATAAAAGGAGAGAACATCATCCATTCTAAAAGGTCGAAAAAAGGCTCGGAAAAAGGTCCAAAAAGCCTTAGCCAAAAACCACACGCATCGCACTTGCGATCTTATTGAGAAATTTTGCTAAGAGAAGACTGAGCTAGCTTCTAAGCAATTCGACCCTCATCAATAGCAAAAGACCCATTGTCTTAATCGGTGCATCAATGGAGTATAAGATCGACGCTCCACCGGCATACAGAAAAGAACCCCAGGAAATATAAATTTTTCTTTTATTTCAATTGAAATGTTTTATTGTAATCTGCGTCAATTGCAATACAAAAGACCCGAAATAGGATGGCGACTCTGCTAGGGACTTCCTTCTCAACCGACGAGAAGATTATGTCGCACACTGACACTAAGACCCTCGGGTCTTTTGCTGAAATGCTAGTCATTGAATTTTACCAAGCGAAGTTCGAGGAATCTATTTCCACGAACAAAACCTCTTCAACGGCAGCTATACGCAATTATCGTAGAATTTTTCGCAGTGCGAATCTCGGGTCTAAAATGACCCCCGCATGTGAAAAGACCACCTTCGCTGAAGATAGTTTGAGCTTAGCTGGAAGCCAAACAAACTTCGCCAAGAGCGAAGGAAATTCGACTCTCGCCTCAAGCGAAGATCAAGATGTTACCACATCTAATCTCGGGCTTCAGTCTACGACTCCTTTAGGAATTCGATTTAAAAGGTCTCGCGACGCTCGCTATGCTTCCCTGATAGAAGCTAAGAATGAGGGTAATTCCTCATTAAAATTTCCTCAAGAGAATAAAATCATCATTGATGATCCCGCTGGACAAACATCTAGCCAGCGTCACCGTAAGTGACGTTTGCACTCCAAGGCCAAAACCAGCGAAGTTGGCACCAATATTGATCTAAGAGAATTCATAACTCTGAAGAGAGCTCGCCAATGTCAGAATTGTGTGACCCTCAGAGAAGTGGTCTCGGCTGTTCAAAAGAATTGCCAATACAAAGAATCAGTCTTCAACCATCTCGGTCATGTTCCTGAACCATCAGAGGTTCGGACTAAATGACGACGACGAGCTCGAAGAGGCAAAATACAAATACTCACTGTCAACATGACAAGTGTAACTTCCGGAGACGACGAAGAAAGCACAGATAGCTCGCCCGATTCGATATACTCTCCTGACATTGAATCCATGCTTTCCGAAGCTGAGGGTGTGTATCACAACACCAGGCTAAGAAGAAGAGCGGCGATTCCTTTTCGACTACTCTTCCATCCCAATGTGAACACCGCAATCTTCGTCTCAGGTGAATCAACCCACTTCCAGTGGAGCCAACTCCATCATAGCATCGAATCCGACCCCTAGTTCAAGTCAAGAACGGCAATGGGCGATAGACATGGCAGACCGAGAGGATATTCTGACTCAAATGGTGATTCAGAAGAAAGATTCGAATGACCGGATCGAATGTCTGGAAAAGATGATTGAACAACTCTTGTTGAATTCTCATCCTCAACCAAGCTCTTCAAAAGGGAAAAGGTCAATCGGCGAACACCCTCCGGATGAAGATCAAGAACACCAAGACGATGCGGATTCTGAACATGCAAGATCAGAAGTGACGCTACCTTTAAAGCCAACTAAGGAAGCGAAAGCCTTGGAAGATATTCAGAAGCAGCTCAATGTTCTTTCTCAACGAACTGAGCTCAAGAAGGTTGGAATCATCCAACATTATCCCGTCGAATGGGACATGGTTTCCTATCCGATGAAGTTCAAGCCGCCTACGTTACATGCGTTTGATGACAAAGGGTCTCCGAACCAGCATACCTACTCTTCCATCAGTAAACTAGGAATGTAGTGGGTAACAATGTCATTAAGCACGTCTTTTCATTGGCACCCTTCAGGGAGTAGCCTTTGATTGGTTTCAAAATTTGCCCGAAGGTTCAATTAGATCTTGGGCAGATTTGGAATCCAAGTTCCTCTCACAATTCCACAAGGAACAATCTGATGTTACCATGGCCAAACTCCTTTCCGAGAAACAAAGCGAAAGTGAGACGGTCAGAGAATACATTGAAAGGTACCGTAACTTGACATTGCGATGTAGAGATATGCCTCTATCGATGCTGCTTCAAACTTGCCGGCATAACTTTGTGGCGTGAATTGAAGCTCACATGGGTACCGTCACTGCCCATACTTGGAAGTATTTAATGGAACAAGCTGAGATAGCCAAAAAGTCATCAGAATGTTTCAACAAGTTCGATCCCCGCACCAACTTCAAGGGCAACAAGGGTAGACGTCACAACCGAAAGCCAAAGAGACTTTCGCAGTTGAGGTTCAGAATTCCAACAATAACTAGCAAAGAGAACCAAGGAAGAACTTTCAGTGCAATTATTCATTGAAGGACGAACATACAGTCGCCATCTTCCATGTCCTCAACAAAGGGAATCGTCTGAAGCTCCCAGAAGCTTGACGCCCAGAAGAAGTCGGAAAGACCGACGACCCTAATTATTGTCTCTATCACAAGATGTTAGGACATCCGACGAAGAACAACTATATCCTCAAGGATAAGATCTAGACATTCGTCGAATTAGGGATCCTTAAGCTCAAACCCAAGCAAAAGAAGTTCACTGCCAATATGGTGACACTCCAATTTGGCTCCATGCTAGTGTAGACGTTAAAAATTGCCTATAAGTCCCCAAACATAGCTCGCAACAGTGAGTTGATAATCGACGAGTCATCCGATTACGTAACTGCGAACCGTTGACGACACCGCAAGTGATCGCGACGCGAGCCCTCTCATCAAAGAGGCCCTACGCAGAGTTTTCGGCGGTCCCGCTAGCCGGTTAGCGGGCGGGGGGTCAAGGGGGCAGCGCCCTGAAAAATTTTTTAGAAGCTCTCTCCTTTCTGAACCGTCAGCCAATTCCGGGGTCTTGGCGAACTGACATGCTAGGCGTTGGCGTCGTATGACACGAGCCGACGAGATGCCCAAGTCGACGAGTCGACGAAGCGAGTCGACTAAACGCAAGCGTCGACGAGACGGAATCAACCGTACTTAGTCCGTCAACGTAAATGAGCCGATTGAGCTCTGGAAGTTGACCGGATACAGACTCAAACACAACGACGACATCATCAGAGGAAAACTAAGCCCGGAAGACCGAGAAAGTCGACGGAAAACGACGCGAAACGGCGAACGGCGGACCTCGGCCACTGACCGAGTTACCTCCACTTTGGCCGAGGTGGCTCGGCCACCATGGCCGAGCCACCTTGGTGGCCGGCACACACCCCCCCTATCCTATAAATAGGGGGGGTTCTTCTCGGGTTGAGGGGGCGGGATTTTTTGGAACCTTGGGATTTTGGCGGGACTTTGGTCGGATTTTCGAATATTCTTGAAGAGATCTCGCGAGATCTACGAGCCGTCGTCGTACAGTTCCAAGCACCGGCGAGCACAAGTCCGGTCAACGTCAGATCTACAAATCGCGAGGTAAGCGAACTCGGGTCGGCTACAGATCAGCGCTGTGATTTCTCCTAGTAGATCTCACCCGCTCCGGCGATCCTCTCCTTCGTGAGTGTGATCCCCGAAGGCGATCCTCTCCTTCGTGAGTGTGATCCCCTCAGGCGCTTCGTTTCCTTCGTGAAACGAGCCCCTTCACGTCTGTAGTTCCAGAACCCGGGTTTCCACCTGGATCGGAATTGCGCGGTGGTCCACGGACGAATAAAAAGTCCCCGGCACAGGCGAAGAACCCACACAAGCGAGGATCCCGTATAATAGAGATCCGAGCGTTTGTTCAGGAAAAAGTTGTAATTTTCGTTTTCATTGTACGCCTTAAAATAAAAGGCATTTCTTTTGAATTTTGTTGTAGGCCAACGAAGCTGTAAACGAATTCAACAACAATGAATAACAAAACGACTTTCCCCGCGAACAAGCTGGCGACCACAGTGGGAGCCAACGGCTTCAACAAAGAAGCCGTCGTGTCGCAACCGCGGATCCCGATCCCGGTCATCGAGGAGGTCGAGTACGAATTCGACCAACAGAAGTTTGAGGGCTATCTCTCCTCCTCGTCCAGATCCAACTCCTCCCCCCGCAAGTCCAAGATGGTCTCCGCTACAAGGAAGACCCAATCGGCCTCAGATGCGGAGGCGAGAAAATCCACCACCACCGCCGTCAGGACTGCAGACAACGGTGGTTCCCCGGCCCTAACGACGGCCAAATCTTCAGAACCCCTATCTTTCCAGGGGGTCGATTCCGCTAATGGCGTCGTGACTCTCTCCAAGAGAGCCCGTCAGAGGCGACGCCGCCGGCGAAACAATTAGCCGGCAAAAGAATCAATGGATGGGGTCCGCTATGAGGCGGATCTAAGATCCAAGTTGACTCAGAGACTGAAGTCTGAGATCGTAGCCGATTCCTACAGGCCGGCAACAAATGAATGGGTCCGAGTCAAATGGAACCGTTCTACACTTCAGGAGCGTATCCGGAAGCGCCGCACGCTCCTCGCGCAAGCACGGGCTTTGGTGCAACAAGCCCGCGAGTTGAAGAAGGAGGCGGCCAAGAAGTCGTCAACAAATCGGCTAGTTTGGAAACCCAAGTCCGTCGAGGCTTCAACTCCGACGAACCCAAAGATCAAGCCCAGCCCGCCAAACAGCTAACTCCCGCCCCCGTGTCGACGAAATTGTGAGCACCTCAACAAAGTGGTATTGACGCCGGTTACCTCCGGTACCGCACTAAACTTTCGTGAAGCCAACTCTCGCCACGACCAGAAGCTTACCGTTAAGGATCGCTTAGGTCCGCTAAAGGAGTCGCGGGTCACTCTCGATACAGGGTCGCACCCACAAAGACAAGAAGAAACCTCAGCACCGACCGCTTCAAATCAAGTCCGAGAGCCCGTCGAAGATTCACACTCGCTGGCGCGCGGCGCACAAAGTGACTTATGAAAGGCCTATTTTCTCTCGAAGGAGACACTCTCATCCGACGATGACAACGCTATACCGAGAAGTCGTGCCAACACACGATAGGTTGCTCCGTATTCATGCCGACGAAGTTGTACTATCGCGCCGGGGCACGAAAATCCCAAAGAGGAACGCCGAACCAAACATGCCTTGCTTGTGCTCAAACCGATCAAGGCGGTGTTATCGAGTGCAACCGCGCTAAAACGACTCGAAAAGGCGCCGGTCTTTGATAGGCTCGCACGAATGCCCGAACCCAAGTCAAGACGCCCGCAAGAAGAGAGGGCTCGCATGGCGAATTGCCGAAAGTGTTACCATCAATATGACCAGCAGAGGGACGCCGCCACGCGTCGCTTCCCGGCATCGCGAACGAATGACTCGATTAAGGTCCGACGTAGACGACCCAATTATCGCAAGATGCGAAGGGATTACCCTCGATGATGAAGTGTCGGATGCCGCCCGCAATGGCTTCCGATAATACAATTTCCAAAGATAGGACAACCTCGTGAGGCGCTCATGATCAGCTGAACAAGTGTCCCGTGATGCTTGAAGAGGCCCTAACCAAGCAAAGGGACAACTTTAAGCTTGAAATGGAACCGCCATGCAACGGATGAGAGCAATGCATGACCAACAGATCCACGCAATAATGAACCGCCAAGGCGAGCCAAGTCGTCGCAATAATGTCAACTTAACAGATAGCTTACACGGATGAGAAGGAGGCCAAATGTAGATGATCATGCCGCCGCAAAACGCTAGCGATAACACCATCGTTCCTCCCCAAGTTTTCCGAACGGAGACGAGGGGAAAATGAGAAAATAAAGACCTCGAGAGCAAAATCAATACTTTGATTTCCGCCAAGAGGTAAAGAAGACGGGTATACCATGTCCACCGAGGGAGTGGGAATCAATCCGTATCCGGCGAAATTGACCTCATCAACTTTACCGCTTGACGGAAAGGATCACCCACTCAAAGACTTGATCTACTTCAAGTCTCATCTAGAGTTATCTCCGAACGAGCCCTTGATGGTTCGGTCATTCGCTGGCACCCTTCGTGGAGCGCTTCGATTGGTACCGCCGCCTCAAACCAGGAGCGCTAATAGCGGATGATATGGAGACCATGTTTCACCAATTTCTTCGACGATGACACCGAGGTATCCATCGGTCTTTGTTGGACGAGAAACGAAAGACGGGAAAAGTGGATAACTTCGCCAAGAGGTTCGAAACAAGGCAATGAATTGCCGAGACCGATAACGGAGAAGTTCATTCTCCAAACTTGTCACAACAACCCGCCATTGGACGGTTGGAAGCAATGGGAACCGCACCGTCCGAGACCTGGAAGGATTTAAGGATACGCGGAGAGCAAGCCGGCGATTCACGAAAAGGAAGAAAGCGAGAGAGGTCAGCCTATGGTGAATGCTCACAAGCGTAACTTTGTCCCCGTGGCAAAGGTAAAGCACCAAAGAAAGTCTCAGACGCTAATCAAACGCTTGAACCGCAACCACAACAGCAGCCGCAACAACGCACCACAAAGAACACAGCCTCAATGGCGCCAACAAACTCGTAATCGAAACCATCCGGTTCGAGGTTTCCCAAGACTTACTCGTTCAAGGACGAGGAAGTTCCGGGCATCTTCAAATACCTTCTGGAAAACAACAAAATCCAGCTTGCCCCAATTGTAAACCAAGAGGAGGCAAACAAGGTTACAGATCCTAAGCATCGCTATTACGTGCATGTACATCATCCTACAAAGTTCTGCTACCATCTCAAGGACAAGATTCAAGCCTTGATCGATGTTGGAGTCATTACTCCGAAACCCTCTAAAGAGAAGAAGGTGGGAGCAAATGTAGTCTCTATAAGCTTCGGATCAGTTCCGTTGGATTGGTTCCAACCGACGCCAGTTGTGAAGGTAGGAATGAAGATGGTGAATGAGGATCCTCACGGGCAACGTGAGAAGGGGCTCGTACCGCACACGACAGCGAACGGAGAAATCCTTTGGGTCCACCCTGACTTGCTAGAAGACGACCAGTGGACTACATCTTCGGCCAAAAAGAAGTCCAAGGGAAGAGGCAAACTATGCCATGCCGCTTCTGCAATTCCAGAGAAGGACGATGAGGAAGTGGCGACTTTCCAGTTTTCTGAAGAAGAGCATGAAGTCTTTGCCACAAGGAGTGGACACGAATACAGCTACAAGTATCCGGAGACTCCAAATCCAAACGCGAAGACGCTGTCGGAACTGGGGGTGGCCACGACTCCTCTCACTCGTGCAGAGAAAGGACAACAGCAGACAGCTGCTAAAGAAAGAGCAGCTGAAGCAAAGGAGAAGCAACCTCAGGCCCAGGAAGCTCAACTCCCGAAGCAGTCTCGGTTCAATCACCCGATTAGAAGAGACAAACCGGGAAGCTCCAACACCCCATATCGCTTCGACGTTATGGCCCAATTGGCTAATATTCCCGCAAGAATCACTCTTTACGAGCTGTTGCGGTTGTCAAAAGAGACAAGAGAAGCTCTTCAAGAAGCCCTGGCCGATTCAGAAGTCTTCCTCACCCAGATTAAGCCGAGTCCAGAAGAGTCGGCCCAACAGTGCAACCTTTGCGAAACACTTCCCCTGCATTACTTTTACAAAGGAGGATATGCAGACGAGGGATTCCAAGCACGATAGGCCGCTATACTTCACCGGGTATATTGGCTCCAGTGAAGTTAACCGGATCCAAGTCGATCCGGGTTCCGCTGTGAGCATCATGCCCCTGCGCCTCATGTATCACCTTGGAATCCCTGCCAGCAAGCTGGCATCAACAGGCACGGTGATCTACGGATTTAACACCGCCAGTCTCTACGCTGGTAAAATTCGGATAAAGTGCCAAATGGGGGACTTAAAGTCCGAAGTCACCTGCTATGTGATTGACGCAGAGACTTCCTATAACTTATTGTTGGGTCGACCTTGGATCCACGGTAACGTTATAGTCCCATCTACTCTTCATCAGTGTCTCAAATATGTAGACACGAATAATGAGGTCAAGACGGTGGTCGCGGACAAACAGCCGTTTAAGGGGATGGAGAATTATTTCACTGATTCTCTCCTCTACGTAATAAGTCCTAAATCAATCATCGCCCAAGGCACGGACAGCGTGAAGAAGCCGACACGGGCCGGGCTTGATTATAGTGGTGGTTTTGTTTTAAATGACATTGTACCCCTTGTAATCAATCTTGACGATGAAGAATCGTCAGATGAACATTGTAATTGGCAAATTGCCGATGAATCAATAAATGACGATTTAGAGTACCCTTTGTCTTTGAATGATGTGATGACAGGTTTATACAACGATCCAGAGTTGCACTTACCAACTCGGTCATCTTGTTTTACACAAAAGCAGTTCCGAGACTCCTTTGGGACAACACTCGTCATCCCACCTAAGATCAAGTAGTGAAAAAGACTTGGTTTACTAAGAGGAGATGCGCCCAACGACGAATCATTTCTTAGAAGAAGATGAAGATGACAATGGGCCTATCCTCCACACATTCAGATATAGTCCAGAGACACTGGGCATCATGAAGAAGTGGGGGTATAACTTCGACACAAGGGGAAGGTCTATGTTTCGGGCGAGGTCCTCGAGTCCCTCCCAGAGCGGCTTATGTCCCAAGAGGAAAGCCGGATCACTACTATGCCTCTAGAAGGGATTGGGATACTAATCCTCCTCGAAGATGAATGCTCATGGTCGATTGATAATAATCCACCCGAGGGAGACCATTACTTCGCCCCGATTCTTCGCTTGGGATTCGACACCACCGAGAAGCTTTCAAGGCTTTGATGTCAAATATGGTTACGGCTCGATCCCGCTACTATTGAGGATGATGAAGATATGCCAACATGGGAAGACCCATGGATCCATCAACTCAAAGAGCGCTTTGGGGATAGATTCAACAAAGAGAACCCCCGCTAAAGACGAGGTAGTCCGAGTTAATATGGGTGACGAAGAACATCCTAAGCTCATAAATATCAGCAATACTCTTCCCTCGAAGAGAAGGAAGAGTTGATCGCCCTAATCAAAGAGTATATCGATGTATTCACCGAGTTACGAGGACATGCCAGACTCGACCCTAATGTGGCGACACATCGCCTCAACATCAAGGTGGATGTCAAACCCGCCAAGCAACCAAAAGACGGTTTCGCCCACGATCTGCGTGTGCACTCGACGGTGAAGAAACTCATAGAATCGGATTCATCAAGGAAATTCAACATCGGATTGGGTGGCGAATATAGTCGGTCCGCGAAGAATGGTTGATTAGGATGCAGTATGGACTCTGAGATCGAGATCTCTTGCCGAAGGATGACTTTCCTCTTCCAATCACCGATGTCATAGTCGACAATACGTGTGGATTTGAAAGAATGTCATTCATGGATGGTTTCTCGGGTTACAATCGGATCAAGATGCACCCGATGATGCCAAACACCACGGCGTTGAGGCGCCCATCGGTATATATTGCTACGGTCATGCCAGCCCGCAAACCTTGGCGATGGCGAGGAGATTTTCGGGATCATCTCCGAAAAGCGGTCGAATGCTACGTTGGCGACTTGGTCGAAAAGCCGCGGACAAAGGAGATCACATCAAAGATCTTAGAACGGTATTCGAACTCATGCGAACCCATCGGCTAAAGATGAATCTGCCAAATCCTTCCTTGGGATGTCGGTGGCAAGTTCCTTGGCCGTCGTCACCAACAAAGGAATCCATGTCGATCGACAAAGTAAAGGCGATTCAAAATTGCAACCTCAGAAATTTGAGAGAACTTCGAGGGGTTACAAGGGCGACATGACATCCGACGGTTCATATCGAACCTATCCGGGAAGTGCCAACCATTTTCTAAGTTGAACAAGAAGTGTCATTTATTTGGGGCGGCCTTTGTCGAAGCATTGAAGAGATCAAATCATATCTCTCTAAACCTCTGTTCTTGTGCTGCGATGGAAAGCCATTCGATTTACATCAAGGCAGCGGACCACTTTCGTTGGCCTTGCTTTCGCGCAAAGGCGACAACGGCGGTCCGCGAGCAGCGATGTATTACAGGCGAGAACATTAGTGGTCGAGTCTCGATACCCAATGGTCGAGAAGCAGTGCCTTGCATTAGTGTTCGCGATTCAGAAAATGCGGCACTATTTAGTCGGACAGACGATTTATGTTATCTCTAACGTGAATCCGGTCCGAATATTTATGACCCAGCCGGCCTCAATGAGTTGGCGTTTGGCGAAATGGGCCTTACTCTTGTCCCAATATGACTTGCACTTCAAACAGCAAAAGTCGGTCAAAGGACAAGCGATTTGCGATCTCTTGGTACGCCAACCCGACAGGTTGATTGAGCTATATGATGATCTTCGGATGAAGTTCGTGAAGTCAACACTACATCGCACCAACAAATATGGCGATTGTATTTGAACTTCTCGGGCCACCAATGTGGCAAGTACCCGGATGTTCTAAAATCTCATTTGAGTCGGAGTTGTCTTGATTTCCGGGAATCATGTCATGCCCCGTGCTTATTCACTCACCGAACCTTGTTCCAATAGCAGGCGACAACCGCGTTATTTATTGGATTTAGCTTCACCAAGGAGCTGGGGTCGAGTATCTCGAAGCGTCTGGCGATTCACAAGATAGTCGAGGCGATCAGCGGAAACTTCTGAAATCAATCGAGATCTAATTCCTTATCATCGGTAGCAATCGAAATGGCATCGCTCAAGAGTTCTTCATCGAATATATCCGCGCCTCAAAGCGCTCATGCGGATGCTTTGGCGTTAGGCGTGTCGTTAGCACAACCTTCCGAGACCGAGCAATTAGTTACGGTCGGGACTCATCAACTCTTCATTACTGACATATAATGAGGCACAAGAAGATGAAGGGGTAATTACCAAAGAGGTACATACAACCCAAACCAAATTGGAGCCCCGAGATTGGCGCTTTCCTATCATCGACTACGTCTTGCACGGTATTCTGCCAGAAGACGTAAGGGAGAGAGAGTCAATCCGGCGAAGAGCTCCAAGATTCTTCTACACGTAGACCCGTGATGTTATATCACGGGTATGACGGCCTTTTACTCCGATGCCTTTCAAACAAGGAGGCAGAAGAGGTCCTTCGAGAAGCACACGAAGGTGAATGTGGTGCTCACCAGCCTGGTCCCAAGCTCTACGATCGAATCAGGAGAATGGGCTACTTTTGGCCCACAATGATTAACGACGCAGCCGAAGCACGCCGAAATGCCACGCGGTGTCAAATTCACGCTAATTATATGCATCACCTCCCGAGTTGCATCCTTCGCCACATCCCGCCATTCGAGACATGGGGAATGGACGCCGAGGTCCCATTTTTCCTCCGCTACCAAAGGCGATCGGTTTATTCTAGCTATCACCGACATTCCAAGTGGGTCAAGCAATCCCGCTAAAAGAAGTCAAGGCGAAGTACCGCGTCAAGTTTATCAAACACCATGTCATCTATCGACATGGTGTCCCGAGACGGATTGTGCATGACAACGGTCCCCAATTTATCAGCAATTCCTTCATCAGGTTTTGTGAAAAGTTCAAGATACAAGATGTCTCGTCGACAGCCTATAATCCAGCAGCAAATGGATTAGCTGAGGCGTTCAACAAGACGATTATCAAGATTTTGTCGAAGCTTGTGAAGAATAACAAGAGAGACCGGACGATAAACTCGAGAAGCACTCGGCATATCGCACAACCGACGACGCCAACCGAGCGCACCCCGCATCTCGGTTTATGGGTGTGAAGCGCTTCTCCGTTGGAAATCCAGATTCGCCACTCGCGACGCCTCTTCAACAGATGACAACCAAGAACAACATCAAAAACGCCTCAAGAGCTTGAGATGTTAGATGAGAAGCTCGAGGCTCAACAATGCATTGAGTTCTATCAAGCTAGGATGTCGAGGGCTTTCAACAAGAAAGTTCGACAGAGAACCTTTAAGGAGGAGATTCGCCCTCGCCGCCGACGGCCGATAATTCTCAACTCCAAAAAGAAAGGTAAATTCGAACCCAAATGGGAAGGACCATTTATAATAGACACAGTCTATTCAAACGGCGCATATCGCCTTATCACACAAAATGGCGACCGGCAATTAATGCCGATAAATGGGAAGTTTCTGAAAAAGTATTATCCTTAGTACATTCAGGATAACCCATTTTGATGGGAAGTTCCTCAGAGAATATCTCACTAATTTTCATGAGGATAACCTTAAGTTATTGTGTTTTCCTCTAAAATTCTCTCACCGATCAAATTCATTGACGGTGGGCCCACTTCAAATCTCCCCGTCCAACCACCAAAGAAATCCTCTCGATTCCTTCCACCTAACCAGAGGTCCACTTTCAAATTCTCGTTAGCAATCCTATAAAAGCCAAAGCTATTCGCACTCTTCCAAGATTCTCGAGTGGAGACCCCACTCTTAGTTTCTCATCGGAAATAGAATACATTCTTCCTTTCCCACATTTCACCCGAGATAGGACACATCCTTCCTCTTCTAAGAGATAAAATACATTCTTCCTCTCTTGTCTTAGATTCTGAGTGGAGATCCCACTCTTAGTTTCATCTTTCAAGATTCTCAAAATGGAGATCCCATTTTTAGTCTCTTTCACTGGAAACAGGACAAAAATCCTTCCTTTCCAATACCCGGAGATAGGAGACAAGATCCTCCTTCCTCTCCACTGGCAAGAGATAGGATACAAAACCTTCCTCTCTTGTTCATCCCTTACCCGGAGATAGGAGACAAGATCCTCCTTCCTCTCCACCGGGAAGAGATAGGATACAAAACCTTCCTCTCTTGTTCATCCCTTACCCTGAGATAGGAGAATGGGCTACTTTGGCCCACAATGATTAACGACGCAGCCGAAGCACGCCGAAATGCCACGGTGTCAAATTCACGCCAATTATATGCATCGCCTCCGCAGCTAGCATCCTTCGCCACATCCCGCCATTCGAGACATGGGGAATGGGCGTTGTAGGTCCCATTTTTCCTCCGCTACCAAAGGCGATCGGTTTATTCTAGCTATCACCGACATTCTCCAAGTGGGGAAGCAATCCGCTAAAAGAAGTCAAAGCACCGTCGTCAAGTTTATCAAACACCATGTCATCTATCGACATGGTGTCCCGAGACGGATTGTGCATGACAACGGTCCCCAATTTATCGCCAATTCCTTCATCGTTTTGTGAAAAGTTCAAGATACAAGATGTCTCGCCGACACCTATAATCCAAAGAAGAAATGGATTAGCCGAGGCGCTCAACAAGACGATTATCAAGATTTTGTCGAAGCTTGTGAAGAATAACAAGAAGGCTGGGGCGATAAACTTCGGGAAACTCTGGCATATCGCTACAACAAATGCCGCATGCTGGAGCGACCGTACTCCACGGTTTATGGGTGTGAAGCGCTTCTCCGCTGGAAATCCAGATTCCGCCACTTCGCGACGCCTTTCAACAGATGACAACCAAGAACAACATCAAAAACGCCTCAAGAGCTTGAGATGTTAGATGAGAAGCTCGAGGCTCAACAATGCATTGAGTTCTATCAAGCTAGGATGTCGAGGGCTTTCAACAAGAAAGTTCGACAGAGAACCTTTAAGGAGGGAGATCTCGTCCTCGCCGCTCGACGGCCGATAATTCTCAACTCCAAAAAGAAAGGTAAATTCGAACCCAAATGGGAAGGACCATTTATAATAGACACAGTCTATTCAAACGGCGCATATCGCCTTATCACACAAAATGGCGGCCAAGATTAATCTAGATAAATGGGAAGTTTCTGAAAAAGTATTATCCTTAGTACATTCAGGATAACCCATTTTGATGGGAAGTTCCTCAGAGAATATCTCACTAATTTTCATGAGGATAACCTTAAGTTATTGTGTTTTCCTCTAAAATTCTCTCACCGATCAAATTCATTGACGGTGGGCCCACTTCAAATCTCCCTGGTCCAACCACCAGCAAAATCCCCTCTCGATTCCTTCCACGAACGAGAGGTCCACTTTCAAATTCTGGTTAGCAATCCTATAAAAGCGAAAGCTATTCGTACCCTTCCAAGATTCTCAGAGTGGAGACCCCACTCTTAGTTTCTCATCGGGAAATAGAATACATTCTTCCTTTCCCACATTTCACCTGGAGATAGGACACATCCTTCCTCTTCAGAAGTAAGAGATAAAATACATTCTTCCTCTCTTGTCTTAGATTCTCGGAGTGGAGATCCCACTCTTAGTTTCATCTTTCAAGATTCTCAAAATGGAGATCCCATTTTTAGTCTCTTTCACTGGAAATAGGACAAAAATCCTTCCTTTCCAATACCCGGAGATAGGAGACAAGATCCTCCTTCCTCTCCACTGGCAAGAGATAGGATACAAAACCTTCCTCTCTTGTTCATCCCTTACCCGGAAATAGGAGACAAGATCCTCCTTCCTCTCCACTGGGAAGAGATAGGATACAAAACCTTCCTCTCTTGTTCATCCCTTACCCGGAGATAGGAGACAAGATCCTCCTTCCTCTCCACCTTCGGGAAATAGAATACATTCTTCCTTTTCCACCTCAATCAATCTTATACCGGTTCAACCCTTCTCCGGTCAAAAGAAGGCACCAAGATTCATCTTGGGGAATTTGATCCCGAATCCTAAGCAGGGATAGGTCGACGCCTAACACGCGTCGCCGGGTTAGTCTTCCCGTGAAAAAGACGAAGCCTACATGTTCAACATCGTAGCATTAAGTCTGAGAGAATGTCATTCTTTTAGCACAACGTTGTGTGTAGAACGGATTTAGATAATCTACATGCTAGCCCAACTCAAGCGGTAGTTGGTAAAGGCTTATCAAACCCGCTGAAGGCCGGGGTTGGCTAATAACCCTAAAGCCAACGCCACACGCTGCTGTTTAGTCTTTTTCCGATTGAAGAAGACACCGAGTTTGATTCGGGTATTTCATCCCAAGCCTAAGAAGGATAAAATAGCCTCACAGCGTTGCGGTTTAGTCTTTTTCCGATTGAAGAAGACACCGAGTTTGATTCGGGTATTTCATCCCAAGCCTAAGAAGGATGGGTCTGGCGTAACTGCAGCGTTGTAGGAGTGGTCTGCACGTAAAGTACGAAGCCTACGTATTCAACATCGTAGCATTAAGTCTAAGAGAGTTTTATTCTTTTAGCACAACGCCACGCACGGAACGGATCCGATAATCCGCGACGCTAGCCCAACTCAAACGGTAGTTGGTAAAGGCTAATCAAACCCGCTGATGGTCGAGGGTTTGCCAAAATCCTATAAGTATTATGGTTAATTATTTACGGCGAAATAAAAGAATCATAATATAAAAAAAAGGGACATATTTGATTAATAAAAGGATGAGATTACGAATCCTTAAACATCAAATTTATGGGAACGAGTTTGTTATACTTTATCAGTGAAAGTTCTTTGAAGTTCAGCTTGAGCTTCGATACGAAGGACTCCTCGCCGCTATTAAGGGCCTTGAGTCTCCTTCTCGATGTCAACCAGCCTTCGCTTCGAGTTCAAATTTCGCATGACCGCAAGAGTCTCTTCTTTGTTGGCCTTCGTCAGCTTCAAGATGATCAGACTCTCCCTCGCCGCTTGAAGTTCCTGTTCGAGCTCTACTATCCTCGCTTCTCCAGCAGCAACACAAGACCGAAAAATGTCCCACGGAAGGCGAAGCTTGGCTGACATCTCAAATGATGCGTGGTCTGTTGCATTTGAACTTCGAGTCTAGTAATAGCGCAGCATCCCAAGGCTGTCGGTAGCCCTGTCTCTGTCTCTATATGAGAGCCGGCTGCCTCAAAATCTTGTAGACTTTGGAGCTTAACCTCCAAATGGTGAAATCATCGGCAATAGTGCAGGCAAACTCAATTTCCCAAATATTCTCCCATGTCGCCTAATCCTACTCCAATCGGGAACAGTATAAGCTGTTTCCTAATTAGGTCGAGAAGTTCGGAAGAATATTTCCATAAAAATATTCTTAAGGATAACTCGACAACCCCAATTTTGCTCTCGCGGGGATACTCAATAAGGTATCACAGTATAAAGCTGTTTCCTATTTTGGCGAAGTTCTGGAAAATTTCTTAAGGATAACTCACCACCTCCGAACGGGTATACGAGGATAAACTAATTCCTAAAACTCGGTGAGCATGAGTATAAAGCTGTGTTGGCCGACCCAGCGTCGTATTAAAAATCGCCGATTAAAGGTGGAATGCCAAGAGAAAATTTCGACCGAGGGTCAACGCGTCGCATCTCGAGAAAATTCCTCCCGTGGTCAATCACACCTTGGCGTCACAATGGAAGTCCGGCTATTAAATGGCGAACCCCAATCTCCTCCCATCGTGGTTAGGGCCAGCGCCAAGCGGCCTTAGCGGAAAATCGCCAATTCAAGGCTAAACCCCATGAAATTGGATGGTTAGTTCGACGACAACTCACCAAAGACGAAGCTAAAGCAAATAGTTCATTCATCGGCCGACTTGAGACTTCAACGGTCGGACAATAAATCGACACCGCGACACTTTCGATCATCCTACAAAGCACCGGATAGTCCGAAGAATTGGAGAAGTCAAGACCAAGCCATTTTCGTGTCCCGCTATACCGACCGAAGGTTGGGGCCTATCACATCAAAGTATTTGGCTTCTTCTATAAAAGAGCGAGACCGAAACACTTTGGAGGGGGTATCTGTAGACGTTAAAAATTGCCTATAAGTCCCCGAACATAGCTCGCAACAGTGAGTTGATAATCGACGAGCCATCCGATACGAATCGCGAACCGCTGACGACACCGCAGTGATCGCGACGCCAGCCCTCTCATCAAAAGGCCCTTGAGTTTTGGCGGTCCGTAATGCGGTTAGCGGCGAGGGGTCAAGGGGCAGCGCCAAGTGATTACGTGAATCGAAATTTTTTAGAAGCTCTCCTTTCGAACCGCTAGCCAATTCCCGGTCTTGGCGAACTGACATGCTAAGCGTTGGCGTCGTATGACGAGCGGCGAGATGCCAAGTCGGCGAGTCGGCAGCGAAGTCGACTAAGCATAGCGTCGGCGAGGCGGAATCAACCGTACCAGTCCGTCAATGTAAATGAGCCGATTGAGCTCGAAGTTGACCGATACGCACTCAAACACAACGACGACATCATCGAGAAAAACTAAGCGGGAAGACCGAAAGTCGCTGACGGCAGCGGCAGCGGCGGCGGACCTCGACCGGCCGAGTTACCCGACCAAGTGGCGAGTGGCTTCGGCCACTGGTAGAGCCACCTCGACAACAGTCGAGGTGCTCGACGAGTGGCTATTAAGTGGCCGGAAACCACAGCTTGGCGACACACCCCCTATCCTATAAATAGGGGGTTCTTCTGCTGAGGGGCGGATTTTGGAACCTCGGGATTTTGGCGGACTTTGGTCGGATTTTGAATATTCTTGAAGAGCTCTCGCGAGATCTCTGCGTCGTCGTCGGTTCAAGCAGAAGCGACACAAGTTGGTCAGCGTCGGATCTACAAATCGCGAGGTGTTTAACTCGGTCGGCTACGCATCAGCGCCGGATTTCTCCTAGTAGATCTCACCGCTCGTGATCCTCTCGCCGTGAGTGTGATCCCGAAGCGATCCTCTCGCCGTGAGTGTGATCCCCTCGGTAACCGTTTCCTTCGTGAAGCGAGCCCCTTCCGTCTGTAGTTCGAACCGGGTTTCCACGGATCGAATTGCGGTGGTCCGCGGACGAATAAAAGTCCGACGGTGAAGAACCCACCTGCGAGGATCCGTATAATAGAGATCCGGCGTTTGTTCGAGAAAAAGTTGTAATTTTCGCTTTCATTGTACTTTAAAATAAAAGGCATTTCTTTTGAATTTTGTTGTAGGCCAACGAAGCTGTAAACGAATTCAGCAACAATGAATAACAAAACGACTTTCCCCGCGAACAGCTAGAAATTCAAGCTAAAAATGATGTTGTCCCCATTCCCACTGTAAGAATGGAGGTGGTAAATTATGACCACCAAAATAAGCAAAGCCAAGGCTTGATTCCTCTCACCAAGGCGAGAGGATAAATAATGTGGATACATCCTAACCTTCTTCAAGATGAAGATTGAACTCTTCAGAAGTCCAAGTCCAAGCGTAAGATGAAGACTTGCAATGCCATCTCCGCAATCATCGAAGAAGAATCTATGCACGTCACTTCACTCACCGACTCAGAGGGAGAGAAAGTGGTCATGACAGGAACGAGATCCGGCAAAGATTACTTAAGGGATTACAATTAGCCAGGAACGTCCAAACAACCCGAATCGGCCAAGCAAAAGAAAACTCGGTTCGATAAAGCCTTACAGTGTCCTCCAAGTGACCCTAAGGCCCCGTTCAAATATGACATCATGGCTCAATTGACCAACATTCTAGCTCGCATCACCTTATTCAAACTTTTGCATTTGTCTAAGGATACGGAGAGAAACTTTGAAAGAAGCCCTGAATGACAGTGAGGCATTTCTCGCCCACATGACTGGACCTCCTCAAGATGAAGGAGATGAGCAGTGCTATCAATGCCGACAACAGACGCCTTATATCACCTTCACTTCGGAGGACATGCTTGTCAAGGATCATCATCACAACCGACCTCTTTACTATACTGGGTATATAAGGTCGTCAAGGGTCGAAAGGATCCACATCATCGAACGAAATTGAAAATACTTCAAGACTCTTGAGCTCGAAATCCCCTTCACAAGCTCTCAAAGATTTCTTCCACCATACTTGGCTTCAACTCCAGTAGTAGCCGATCTCTTGGAAAGATCCGACTTAAGTTTCAGATCGGAAATGTAAAGACAGAAGTGACTTGCTATGTCATCGACGTCAAGACACCTTACAACCTTCTGCTTGGATGACCTTGGATCCATTACAACAGGCTCATCCCTTCAACACTTCATCAGCATTTCAAATACATTGTTGAACCGGGGGTCCAACAGAGAGTCGAAGCTAAAAAGCATCCTTTCAAGGGGGTGGAGAATTACTTCACCGACTCTCTCTTGTATGATAAAAATCACACAATCGAGATTGTCCTTCACAATGATGAGGATAGCGGTAATGAAGCAGATGTCGAGCTAGATCCCATTGATAATTTAATCTGGGAGATAGATCCACTTATAATTACCCTAGAAGACCTCTGTATCGACCAATCTGTCGAAGATCAAGGCGATTGGATCTTTAATGACGAAGAGTTTGCTTACGACTACTCTTTAAACTCTGAGTCTAAAAACTCAAGAGTCGAAATTCTGATGGCCAAGCTAGCTTTAGAACCGGTATTTCATATGCCGATAAGCGAATCATACTCTGCTCACAAGCAGTTAGACAACTCGGAGGACGCTACCTTCATGGTTCTACCCAAAGGAAATATCCTGAATCCGATCATCTTCAAAAAAGTTGAGCCACGACCTAACGTATCAAATTCCGATGAAGAAACAAAAGCAACACTGGAATTCTCCTGATACAGCCAGTAGTCTCAATAGATTATGGCAAAGATGGGATACAGCCTTACTGAAAAATAAGGGTTAAATTTTAATAGAGGACTACGAGTCCCTTTGATCCCCTTTACACCAGAAGGCAAAGTTTTCGATTATTACAATCGAACCAAGCGTGGGCTTGATTACATTTCTCCCAAGGCCGAACCACGAACAGGACCAGCATCTGATGACTTTCTAAGAAGCTCTTCTGACATGTCCAATTAGGATTCCGACATCAGTCTCGGAGCCTTGTTCACGGCCAATATGGTCTCATACGACCTAACCATGGATCTCGATGAATTCGAAGTGTTCGAGGATCCTGAAGACGATTCATGGGCAAAACAGCTTGAAAAGCAATGAGAGTCACGTTTCAAAGTCAGAGAACCACCCACCGAGGATAAAGTGGTTCAAATCAACATAGGTGACAAAACCAACCCCAAGCCCATCTTCATTAGTGAAAGTCTATCATCCGCTGAAAAGGAAGAACTCATAGTTCTCCTTCAAGAATACATCGATGTCTTCGCCTGGAGTTATGAAGACATGCCAGGCCTAGACCCCAAGATGGTTGTACATCGCCTTAACATCAACCCTAGCATTAAGCAGGTCAAGCAACAGCAACGACGCTTCCATCCTGAGTTGATGGAGCAAATTGAAAAGAAAATCCGCAAACTCATTGAGTGTGGATTCATCCGTGAAGAACAACATCCCGATTGACTAGCCAATATCGTGGTGTTGATGAAAAAGAGCGGCAAGATCCGAATCTGCATAGATTCAACCTCGCTTGTCCAAAAGATGAATTTCCTCTCCCTATCACGGATGTCATGGTCGACAATACGTGTGGGTTTGAGAGGATGTCATTCATGGAGGGGTTCTCTGGATACAATCAAATCAAAATGCATCTAGATGATCAAAAGCACGCAGCCTTCAGAACACCCTTAGGAGTATTCTGCTATACAGTAATGCCCTTCCGTCTAAAGAATGCTGGAGCTACTTATCAACGCGCTATAAACATAATCTTTTGTGAGCATTTGCGTAAGATAGTGGAATGTTACGTCGACGACCTCACAATCAAAAGTCATCACAAACAAGACCAAGTCAGTGACTTGAGAATGGTATTCAAAATTATGCGAAAGCACCAACTCAAAATGAATCCAACTAAATCTTTCCTGGGCGTATCATTAGGCAAATTCCTAGAATTTATTTGACATCCAAGAGAATACATGTCGACCCCGAAAAAGTGAAAGCCATCCAAGAGATGCTACCTCCGAGGAATCTTAAAGAGCTCAGAGGCCTGCAAGGACGATTAGCCTACATCCGAAGGTTTATCGCCAATTTGTCTGGGAAATGTCAACCATTTCAAAGAATTATGAAGAAAGGTGTTTTGTTTTCCTGGGACGATATTTGTCAAAAAGCATTCAATGAGATCAAAGGTTATCTCATGAAGCCGCCGGTCCTAGCTGCACCAGTATCAGGTAAACTATTCCTGATCTATGTTAGGGTAATAGACCACTCTCTTAGAGCACTTCTTGCTCAGAAGAATGACAATGGACACGAGCAAGCCATTTACTACCTCAGCCAGACTATGATTGGCGCCGAGCATCGGTACAATCCAGTCGAGAAGGATTGTTTAGCATTGGTCTTCATAATTTAGAAGCTGCGACACTACCTTACCAGCCAATCCATCCACATCATTTTAAGAGTCAATCCTTTATGGATACTCATGATGAAATCTGGATCACTGAATTTCAAGTTAGCAAAATAGCCAATACTGCTCTCACAGTACGACAGGACGTTCGTGCCGCAAAAAGCTGTCAAGGGTCAAGCAATAGCCGACTTTCTGGCAGAGCACCCTATTCCAGAGTCATCTAAACTCTATGAAGACATCCCGGATGAAGTATTTGAGTTGAATGGTGTCTCAGACCACCAGATATGGCAGTTGTACTTTGACGGTGTTTCGATCGAAAGCTGGTTTCTTTGTTATTTCCATTACAAAACGTTTTGACAATGAAAACAAGAGAAAATTACACGTGTAACTCTCTATTACAAAGGAATTTGAGTCGCTTTCTCACAAACATGAACGTAAGACACTACACGTAGATCTCCGCTATGCGGGTTCTTTGCCCAGCCGGGGACGCGTCGTCCGTTGACCACCTAAGCAACGATCATCGAATCGACGGGGTTGAGTTAATGCTTCGCTAAGGAAATAAGAACTAAAGCAAATATCTTAGCAAGGTAAGATATTTACTCTTCCCAAGAATAAGTCTAAGCTTAAACTCGAGGAATCTCCACGTGGATGACGTTCTTGAAAATCTCCTTCGATTGTGTTGAAGTTCGAAATCTCTTCTCTCTCTCTCTCCGCGCAAGGCTCTTAGCTTAGGAAATTTTTGATCTCCAAAACTCTGATCTCCGATCCCCCACCCAAGTGGATGTAGGAGGGTATTTATAGCCTTTGGGAGGCGTCACATCTGAAAAGAACACAAGTCGTCAAGTATCCAAAATCAGAGTGGGCGCTGACAAGAAGTTGATCGCCACAAGACCGAATCGTCAAGATGTCGGGCGCCGACAGTTGTTGATCGGCCACCAAGAGGAGATGTCTCCGCCGTTGTAACGGCTTTCCTCTATTTTAGGCACGATTGAATACCCTAATTTCACACTTAGTGGGCATTTTGGTAATCGCTTCACTAACGGGCTGAACGCCTCTTTATGCTGAAAAAGTCAAGGGATATTGATATTTGTTATATATCAAAAAGAATCTACTAATTTCTAACAATTGTTATGAGATATCCAGCTAGATTTTTATTATGAAACATCAATCATAAAAAATAAAATAATAATAATAATTGTAGCAAAGGGAAATATTTAAAGACTTTCATTAAGTGTAAATTCTAACCTAGAGTTTAATCAAGAAAAGAGGCTCAATTTATAATTCTAAAACACATTTTTATTGAGTTCTAAAAATATAAATAAAATAATTAGAGAAAATTTGAATATTTAGAAACTTTCATTAGCGAGATTCATTAATAATTGAGAATAAAATTTAGGATAACACAAGCATTAATTTGAACACTTCAAGAGCACATACGGACATTCTTGGTGTCTCACCTTGGCCGACATTAGTAAGTGTTCGCCAATGGCGAGACACAACAAGGTGTCGCGCTAATAGCGCGACACAAGAAAGTGTCTCGCCAATGGCGAGACACAACAAGGTACCGCGCTAATGGCGAGACACAATAGGTGCCTTGGGCATTGGTTTCACCCTGTGATTGACTTTCTGAGACTTTGACGATGTCGTCCTTCGATCTTCTCATGATTAAGTCACATTTGGGGTTCTTCAGTAATTTTTGATGCCTACAGATACCCCCTTCAAAGTTTTCAGACTCCGCTCTATTTTATCGAGGAGTCTGTAATACTTTGGATAAGATAAGCCCTGCTTCTGTTCAACGTTGAACTTTATAGAAGAGACCTATATCTTGCTTTAGCTTTCGAACCCTGGCTACGCGACGTCGCTGACCATATTTTGGGCTCAGTAGCTATTACATTTGTATTTGAACTGGTTGAAATGACGAAGTCGAATTTGAACTGATCATCTTCATCTTGAAAGTCACCACTTGGGTTGTAATTGAGTGCCTCGAGAACCATGTTGCCTCATCCACGGTGGGGATGGTGTATGATTCTTCTTCAAAGAACGAATTTAGAGAAGAAGCGCCGTCCGGCGATCAACACCGCTCAATCTCGCGGAGGATACTGCCGAGTCTTGGAGTTACCGAGACAGCTTGGTGTCTCTTGTGCGCTGCAATGGAGGTGTTGGCGCCGAGGGCGCGGCGCCGACGCTTATGACTGCCGCTACCAAAGGCATGCGCTGGCATATCAATCGTCACCCGGAAGGCCGAGACAGTTTGGCCCTATATAAGCCGACAGTTCGAGTCTTTCTCAACACTTCAACCCGCCTCTTGGAATTCAAAACTCCTCCAAAACCCTTCCTTGCCTTTGTAGAAGCTTAAAGATCCTCTTTAGCCCTTCAAATCTCACAGTTTGCTCGAGAATCCTCTCTAGATCTAGGGTTTTCTTTCGGTTTTGTTAGGGTTTCTCCAGTTTTGATCGATTTTCTTCACGAGATCGGTCTTTTTCTTGATCCAACATCAAAGCCGAAGCCCCTTTGTCAAACCCTAGGTCTCTTCGAGCCTTTCTTGCCTTGAGTCCCATCCAAACCCTAGCTTTTTCTCTTGTTCAAGCCAAAAATCTGATTTTTACCATGTCTCCCAAGAGATCTCGTGTCCCAAAGGCCAAATCCGTTCCCCAAACCCCTGATGTCGAAGAACCGACTGCCTCTTCTTTTGGGGGTGAGTTCTTTTTGGTGTATGCACGTATTTTGGGTTGAAAAGTGGGATTTTTGTGTAGAAATCCTCGTTTATTCTCCTTTGTGAGGCATTCGGGAAGAGTCGAGGTCCTCCTTCGTGAGGATCTGGGCTTAAACGAGTGTTTTGTATTGCCAAAATACTCATAAAATCAAGAACATGAGATACCGACGCTTTATGCTTATGCTGCAAGCCGTGCCGTTCGCCGCTAGCGACAGCCTAATCGCCGCTGTTGGCGAGACACTTTGGGATGTTGGCAGCCATATGACAGCTTTGACTGCCTCGCCGCTCGCGTGATAGTCTTGATCGCCTCGGGCCTGCGTGGCGATACTGATCGCTCTGCCATCACGCGAGACGCTCTTCTATTTTTGATTTTGACCAAGTGTTCTTTACCCTCGATTGTTCCTTGAGCTTATTCTCGATATATTCCCGCGGTCTTGCGCTTGAATTCTTCGGCGCTTCACGCTCATGAGTCGAGTGGGCTACATAGCACTGTGTTCTCCTCGTCTCGTGAGGCGCCGCTGGTGACTGATGTTCCTCTGCTTGGCCCATGTGCACCCCCGGAGTTATTGGAGTTACTGGAGCATGGAGATCGTCGTGACTTGCGGAGGATGATGACTGATGCTCCACTGATGAAAGGTGCTGGATCTACGGAGGTTATGAGGAAATCCAGCTACTTGTTCGGGGACTCCGTTGCGGACCCGGAGGTTCTATCTCCCCGCGATCAATCTTGGTCAGATGAAGGCGACGGTGCTCATCTTCACCTACCTTCTTCTACTCGCCATCATTCATTAGTGCACTTGTGCAACTCCGCTGGCCAAGAGGAGTATGTCCCGAGGTTGATCAAGATCGAGCGTATACATTGTGGATATGTTGGTCAAAGCTACCGGGCTTGATGATAGAGATTATGTCCGCACTTTATCTCTAATTGTGGGTCGATAGCCCGCCACAACGAAGTTGATGGTCAAGGCCGACACAAAGGAAGAATCGCCGCCGTATTAGGAAGGGAACCGCCTCCCAAGAAGTCCCACCGATGCTTTGGTTGGGTTCACTCTACCGTGACCGATGGTGGACGCGATGACCAAGCACGCCCTCGGCCGATGGAGCCGTGAGCTTCAAGAGATTGGCTTATGCGTTCCCATCAGCGAGCATGTATGGGATTCCCATCGGTGTGCATCACTTCCTCGCTTTTGAGATTTACAACCCGACACCAATACTTTCTTAACAAAGAATGGGGCTGGGCTTACCGCTCCGCGAGATGATAAAAGTATCTGGTCTTCCGATGGGCGACGCCCCGTATCAGGAGTACTTCCCCACAAATCGTCGACTGAAGGGAATGAAAGAGAAGGGGTCAGATAGTTATGAGATCCTGTGGGAGCTAACCTGCCATTACCGCACGGGCTAGCCACCGAAGCGAGGGTCGAAGAGTCCACAGTCGCCTTTGAAACAGCTTTGTCGATTATCTATTCAGGAATCTAGAAGGCGATGGCGACGTGAGCGAACTGGAACCCCTAACTCCTTCTGCCATCAACAAGTTGATCGCGAAGACGAATGCCCAATCTTTTACCACCCCATTTGCTGAGGGCAAAATTCCCAAGGGCACCAAGTTTGAAACTTTCTTGTGGCAAGTACAGAAGCAAATCAAGCCACAAACTCTTCTGGCGGGCTACCTGGCAATTTGGTTAAAGAAATGCGTAGTTCCGCATCAATCCTCAGACGCTATGCCTTTGGAAGTGCTCTTCCCAGCCGTTGAGCTAGTCGTTGGTCGCCGACTTTCTCTTCTTTCGGCGATGGTGGCAGATATCCACTGTGGGCTTCGACGCTTGGTCGCTGGCTTCATTCAGAAGGGCAAAGGTTCCTCCGATGAGATCCCGGCCGTCAAGGTTGAGTTGCCGTACACTTATTTGATGGCTTAGCTTGTCCTTCATCGCCCGGACTTAATGACGGCGCCTGAGACAGTTAACCTCGAGCTTCCTCTGCTGTAAATCTTGGAGAACTGCAAGTGGGGAGCAAGACAATAGTCTGAGGCGTCTCGTTAATTCATGATCGCCAAGAGTTGGGAATTCTTCAAGTGTTTCCCGCACTTCTCAGGTCGGTACGATGAAGTGCTTGTAGATGCTGTCGAACCCAATGGAAGCCGTACTATCCTGGATCTCGGTTGCTTCCGGTGGCTGATAAACATTTGGCCCGGCTATCTCGTCTTTCGAGTTAAGAACTCATGTGATATTGAGCCTTATTTTCCATGCTGATTTTCTCGTCAATTCGGCTACGATCAGATCTATGTCGGGAATCCGAATCGGGGGATGAAGACCCACGGAGGCCTCATCGACGGTGCGCGCGCCTAGTTTTGGAGTATCAGCGGCTACACTGATGCCAAGTTCAGCCTTCCCGCTTCCGAGCCTAAGCTTCAGACGACATTTCTGCATTGCAAGTGGCTCATTGCAGCTAACGCCCCACCGGCGGGGGCAATGAGAGCCTACACTAACTCAGTTTCTCCTCACAGCTCAACCGCCACTAAGTCAAAAGGCAAGAAGAAGGTCAACAGAGAAGAGAGTGAGGAAGAAGAGTTTGACGATACAATTCGAACTTCCGAAGGGGAAGAGATTGTCCGTCCTACGGGTGTCCGGATACGGAGTGCCGTGGTAGTTCCTCCTTCACGTCGTTCTCCAGCTCGACGGGATACACCAGTCCGGGCCTCTCCCCGTGTCCCATCTCCTCCCAGGCGTCCTGTGAAACGCTCTCGCAAGAAGGTCGTTCTCACCTATCCCCACAAAATGACTGTTGAGACAGGGGAAGAGGAAGAAGAGGAAGAGGAGGCTTCCGATCTCATTCTCCGGAAGAGGGCTCGTACATCGACGACCATTCCCACCTCCACTTCTATTGCCAGAGCGCTGATGTGTATGAAGAAGGTCGCATATAGGCCTCGGCGCCCAAGATCTCTGACTCCTGAAGCGGCAGGCACTGACTTGCCAATTGGAGGAGAAGGTGAAATTTTTTTTGTTAACTTGAACTTTATGGTTTCGCCGCCATCGGTACTTATTATTTATCTTCTTTTTCATCCTTTCCACAGAACGCTCTGAGGAAGGTGAAATTCCGGTTGAGCCTTCCCATCCGCCAGCATTCGTCTATGCAGATCTCGGCTTCACGACGCAAATACATGAAGCTATGGATGAGGGCGCCTCGGATACCATCATCGGCGCAGATGTTGACATCCCTCATGTTCCCGAGACTGTCGTTGCAGGTACGAAGACCTCCTCTGGATGGCAACTCAAGGAGTTGAGAGAATCCAACTTTGTTCCTCCGCTAATCGCTAATGCGCTTCATATTCTTTTAGAAAAACTTTAAGAAATGGGCGCAAGTGTTAGCCAAACGGAGCCGAGTCTCGGTATGAAGTCTGAACTTTACTTTGTTCTCCCTTCGTTGTATTGAAGAGCTAACATGTTATAGCTGCAGTGATGGAGGAGAAAGCTGAGGGAGAGGCGGCTTCAGGCGAGACGCTCGATAAGTCTGCTGAACCCACGGAACCAGCTCCCGGTATATACATATATTATTACGATTCTAACATATGTAAATATATGCAAACTAACACCCAGAGTGTATTGTCGATGTCACAGCGGAAGGCCAGATGCAAACGGAGCCCGCACATGAAGAGGGTTTCGAGGAGTCATCTGAACAAAGCCTAGCTCAAATGATCTCTTTTTCTGAGTTCAACCAAAATCTAATTTCTGAGATGTTATCGGAACATACTCAGAGAGAATCTATTGTAGAGGCTTGCTCTTCTGCCGGTACGTGTCTTATCATTTAGATCTTCTCAATCTTCTAGCCGATAGTTGATATTTAATGGTATTTTCACCGCACTTCAAGCATTACTATTGTAGAGCAAGCTCCGATTCCGCACTTGGAGACTCAACCTCTCATCTCCCCAACTGAGTCCATCATCGTCTCGACTCTTGCTGAGAGTTCTCTCGTTCAACCTGGACCACCGGCTACTCAAGCCGAACCTGAATCAACTCCGGTGGTTCTCGAGGCTATATCGACGAGCGTGGGGGAGACAACGCCAGCTGGAGGATCTTCTAGCCACATTGGTATATCTCCTAATATTGTTTCTTATGAGAATTTTAGCATTTAAGGTCCTCAGAAACTCATACTTCTTTTTTTTTCGCAGCGGCTCCTTCTGTATTGTACGACACGATTAGAGCTTTGATGGCGGATGAAGACCCGGAGAAGATGGTCATCAGTGCAGAGCTTGAGGGTTTCACGTTCCTTCTCAATAAATTGATTGAAAAGGTCGTGAATAAAGGTTCTTCCTTCAGCTCTGCAAAACGGCTTCTCGATCGGCATGTGAATATCATAAGAGAAGAGGGTTTTCCCGACTTGGCTGACTCTATCGCAGAAAACCTGGTTCAGTTAGAGCAGGAACTGGGTGAGCTTTAGAGACTTCGGTCCGGGGGTACTACCTCTTATATCTCTTCTCGAGTTGAGTCTATCATGCGAGCTAGGGAAGTCAAGCGAAGAGCTGTTGAGGAGGAACTACAGCAAGTGCAGGCTCAGTCCGCGCGCCTAAGGGCAAGCTTGAATGTACGGGATGAAACCAATGCTGACTTGGTCCGGCCCGCCGAGACGACGACTCGGTGATCGCCGCCAAGAAAGCTCTCAAGACGCCAAGAGGCGCGGTTTCCCGAAATTGATCTAGCTAGCTCAGAGAAGACTCGTTCTAAATTGGCAGAGCAATTGAAAGCATCTGATGAAAGGTCCGCTAAACTGGTTCAAAAGATCATCCAGCTTCTAACTCTTAACGATGCTTCTAGAGTCCTCCTCGAGAAGGAATTAGAACAAGAATACCAGGCTGAGCTCTCGAAACTGGAAGAACGGATCCGCCGCCGTCAATTCTCCCAATAGGACACTTTTGATTTTTGTTTAGTCGACAATGTATTTTATATCCCATCATTCATGAAATAAAATTTACTTTTATCGACTTTCATTATGTTCTTTATTCTGCTTTGAACAAATAGACATAATCTCAATAGGATTTTTGGCAAACCCTCAGCCATCAACGGATTTGATATGCCTTTACCAACTACCATTTGAATTGGGCTAGCATGTAGGTTGTTTAATTCCGTTCTACATATAATGTTGTGCTAAAAGAGTGAATTCTCTTAGACTTTGTGCTACGATATTGAATACGTAGGCTGGATCAATTATCGCGAGAATTGATTACCCGACGGCGTGTGTTAGACGCTGACTTATTCCTAATTTAAGGACAGGAATAACACCTACTAAGCATAAATAGGCGTAGATTTAACAGATCATTAAGTCAGTAATGAGACTGGCTATGTATTGAATACATAGACTTTATTTGTTATTTTTATTATCTTCTCTTGGGGCAAAGACGAACCCGTTGTGTCTTCTCTCGGGGTAAAGACAAACCCGTTGTGTCTTTTCTTGGGGCAAAGACGAACCCGTTGTGTTGAAGAAGAAAAAGGTATTTTCTTATCTCCTGCTTCAATTGATGACTCTTCGTTCACGTGAACTGAGAGTCAGAAGAATTCCTGATGCACGTGCATCAGAGAATCTATAAAGAAACTCAAAGTGGGATCTCCACCTCGAGAATCATATTGGAGTCGGGCCACGTGGCTTTGACTCAGAGATAAAAAAAAGGGGCCTTTTAACTCAGGTAAGTAAAAGGTGAACTTGGAGAAACCTATCTTACTCACAAGATCTGGTGACTCAATTTTGTCTCCTCTTGGGACAGAGACGAACCCAGAAAATAAGATAAGATTTTGATATTTGCAGGTGGCCCTAACTGCAGGGAATTTCGGCCAAGTGGGAATGGAGATTTGAAATGACCCTAACTGTTTAAAGGTTTGGTCAAGTGGGAGTAATGATAAAGATATTTTGATTTTGGTCCTAACTGTTCAAAGATTTGACCAAGTGGGAGTTTAGCGAATGTGACTATTCAAAAGTCTGATCATCCAAAACCGTAGAAATGGGTTATCCTGAGTATACTAGGGATAGTATTTCTTCAGGAACTTCCCGTTGATTGGCATCATTAACTTGTCGCCGTCTTGAGTGATCAGGCGATATGCTCCATTTGAGTAGACTGTATCGATTATGAACGGTCCTTCCCATTTGGGCTGAAATTTGCCTTTCTTCTTGGAATTAAGGATCATTGGTCGTCGGACGGCGAACACCAAGTCTCCTTCCTTGAAAACCCGATGCCGGACTTTCTTATTAAAGGCTTTGGAAATTTTGGCCTGGTATAACTCAATTTGTTGTTGAGCTTCCAAGTGTTTTTCGTCCAACATCTCAAGCTCTTCAAGACGCTTCTGATGTTGCTCGTCCTCCATCATTCCCGTCGTAAGTACGACACGAAGGGACGGGATTTGTATTTCCAACGGCAGGACGGCTTCACATCCGTATACTAAGGAATACGGGGTGGCCCCAGTCGGTGTTCGGACCGTGGTGCGATAAGCCTAAAGAGCGTCACCGAGCTTGTCGTCCCAATCTCGTTTATTGGTCCTCACTAGCTTCGCCAAGATCTTGATGATGGTCTTGTTAAAGGCTTCAGCTAAACCATTTGCAGTGGGATTGTAAGCTGTAGATGAAACTTCTTGAATTCTGAATTTGCTGTAGAATCTGACAAAGACGTTGCTGATAAATTGGGGGCCGTTGTCATGCACAATTCGTCTTGGGACACCGTATCGATAGATGATGTGGTGTTTGATGAACTTGATGACATTACTTGACTTGACTTCTTTGAGCGGAATTGCTTCAGCCCATTTAGAAAAGTAATCAGTGATTGTTAAAATAAAGCGGTCACCTTTTACCGACGGGGGGAAGATGGGTCCTACCACATCCATTCCCCAGGTTTTAAACGGCCAAGAAGTAGCTGACGGATGCATATCTTTCAGCGGCTGATGCCTGTAGTTAGCATGTATTTGGCACGCGTGACACCGTCTCGCGTATTCAACTGCATCTTTGATCATGGTTGGCTAGGAATAGCCCAATCTTCTCAGTCTATCTCCTAGTTTAGGCCCTGGCTGATGCGCACCGCAAGTACCATCATGCGCCTCTTTGAGGGCCTCCTCTGCTTCCTCAGTTGAAAGACATCGGAGTAGCAACCTATCGTACGTACGATGATAGAGCGTTTGGGACGCGGCGTTATAGTAAAATCTCGGTGCCCTTCTTCAGACTGATTCTCTTTCCTTCACATCTTCCGGTAGAATACCGTGTAAGACGTAATCTATGATGGAAAAATGCCAATCTCGGGGCTCGAGTCTAGTTGCAGTGGCATGCGCTTCTTTGATGTCCACAGTGCATTCCGGTATAAAGAGCTGATGCGTCCTCACAGTGATGAACTGCTCTATTTTCGAGGGTTGCGCCGCTGAAATGAAATTTAACACCGCCAACAAGATTCGTGATAGGTATTCTCGAGACGCTGATATATTCGATGAAGAAACTTTCAAATGATTCCGCCATCTCTATTGCCGCTTCATGATATGGGATCAAACCGATTGACTTCAGATTCTCCGCTGGATCTGCCTCGACTATGAGCCGGAGTCTCCGGCTTCAGATATTCGACCCCCAGCTCTTTGGCAAAACTGAGCCCAATAAGTAGCGCGTTGTATTCAGCCACATTATTAGAGCACGGTTCGGTCAGCGAATAACCCCGAGGCATCACATGCTTCTCTAGGAAAACTAAGACAACTCCGACTCCGGCAGAAATCTTAGAACATCCAGGAGCACTTGCCACATTGGTTGCGCGAGAAGCGCCATCGAAGTATAATTGCCACACGCGCTCATGGGAAGTGTGGTTGACCTCGTAGGTTTCGTCAGGTAAATCTTTATGAAGTGTAGCTTTGTCCTTATTGGGTCGGACTGCTAGAAGATCACAGATTGCCTGTCCTTTCACCGACTTCTGCTGCTTGAAGTGAATATCGTATTGTGAAAGGAGCAATGCCCATCTCGCTAATCGCCAGTTCAAAGAGGCCGGTTGCGTCATAAATACTCGAATTGGGTTAACATCCGAGATGACATGTATCGTCTGTCCAACCAGATAATGGCGCATTTTCTGGACCGCGAATACCAAGGCCACACATTCCTTTTCAATATCTAGATATCGGGACTCGGCACCCACCATTGTCCGACTCAGATAATAGATTGCCTGTTCGTGACCGTTATCATCATCTTGTGCCAACAATGCACTTAATGAATGATTGGTCGCTCTGACGTAAATCAAGAACGGCTTCCCTGATTTCGGTGCAACGAGAACAGGAGGATTTGATAAATATGCTTTGATATCATCAAAAGCCTTTTGGCAAGCATCGTCCCATACGAATGAGACACACTTTTTTGCGAGCTTGGAGAACTGTTGACATTTGCCTGCAAGGTTTGAAATGAACCGTCTAATATAAGCCAATCTTCCTTGCAACCCCCTGAGCTCTTTGAGGTTATTTGGGGGTTGTAATTCATTGATTGCCTTCACTTTGTCAGGATCGATATGGATTCCCTTTGATGTGACGATGAAACCAAGGAATTTACCACTGGCCATTCCTAAGAAGGATTTAGTTGGATTCATCTTCAATTGATGACTCCGCATGAGGTCAAATACCGTCGTAAGATCTCTGATGTGATCACTTTTATTGCGGCTTTTCACCACTAAGTCATCGACATAACATTCGACGATCTTTCGGAGATGCTCTTGGAAGATCTTCGTCATCGCTCGTTGATACGTAGCGCCTGCGTTCTTCAAGCCGAAGGGCATGACGGTGTAGCAAAAGATGCCTAGAGGCGTCCGAAATGAGGTGTGCTTCTCATCCTCGGGATGCATCTTGATTTGATTGTATCCGGAGAATCCATTCATAAACGATATTCTTTCAAACCCACAAGTGTTGTCTATAATGACATCTGTGATGGGTAGTGGAAAATCATCCTTTGGGCATGCAAGGTTCAGATCCATGAAATCAATGCAGATTCTAATTGTCCCATTCTTTTTTAGAACAGGAACAATATTTGCCACCCAATCTGGATGTTGTTCTTCTCTGATAAAACCCGATTGTATAAGTTTTTTTACTTCAGCTATAATTGCTTCCATAATTTGTGGACGAAACCGTCGCTGTTGTTGTTTACGGGTTTGGCATCTGGCTTAATATTGAGGCGGTGGGTCGCCACATTTTGGTCAAGTCCTGGCATATCTTCGTAGTTCCAAGTGAAAATGTCGATATATTCTCGAACGAGAGCGATCAATTCCTCTTTCTCTTCTGGAGGTAGACTGCCGCTCATGAATATGGGTTTCGGATTAGCTTCGTCGCCCATATTGACTTGAACCACTACATCTTCAGTCGGCGGTTCTCTCTGATCAAACTTATCACCGTATTGGATGTTCAAATGAAAAGTCCAAGGGTCTTCCCAAGTGGGTGAGTGACCATCCTCTTCGGGTTCTACCAGGCTTATTGTGGTCATATTAGACATTAGTCCTTTGAACAATTCACCGAGACTAACGTCCGAATCCCATGTTGAAGAATCTGACGAATCGTCATGATCATCGATTTGCCAACAGCACTCGTCGAAAGATGAAGAGGCATAACCCAGACCTCTCTTGTGTTCATAATAGCGATCGGGTTTTCCCTTCGGGACGTGAGAAGGTTTAGGTGGAACCCGAACCCCGCGTCCGAAATAAAGACCTGGTCCGTGCGCGAGATCGTATCCCCATTTCTCCATGTAATAGTGCACTTGCGGACTATAGTTGGAAAAATATTTGCAAGGGCCTTCATTGCTATCATCAGATTCCCAACAAGGGTCTCGTGGAGAGGATACTCCCCCTTTCCCAAAGATTGTTTGCTTTGCGTTTTGAAGGGAGGATGAAAGTTGACCCAATCGAACTTTGAAGGCATTTCTTCACCTGGCTTGATGATAGGAGTGGTACGTGGGCACCATGGTCCCTATACAGTACCTGCATTATAGTATCAACACTAGGTACATACTCTAAATCGCCATTTATTATATGTTCATCGGCAAGCCGCTACATAACTTCCTCCCGACGATTCAGATCCGCCAAGATCGACATAAGAGGTTCAATGTCATTAAGTATAAAGTTTCCATCGTAATCGAGCCCGCCTCTAGACGCCTTCGCTCACGTCCGCACTCGGGTCGATGGTTCAGTATCGGATTCAGCGCCGTACAAAAGGGAGTCAGTAAAATAATTTTCTAACCCCTTGAATGGCTGCTTATCCACGACCACCGTCTTGACCACATTATCAGTGTTGACATACTTCAAACACTGATGTAACGTGGATGGGACTATAAGGCTGTCATGGATCCAAGGTCGACCTAATAGTAGGTTGTACGAAGTTTCTGCATTGATGACATAGCACGTGACTTCGGACTTGAGGTCTCCGAGCTGACACTTTATTCGGATTTTACCCAAAGGTCTGGACCCGCTGGTATTGAACCCGTAAATGACAGTGCCTGTAGAAGCCAATTTGCTTGCCAGAATTCCGAGATGATACATCAATCGGAGTGGCATGATGCCGACCGCACCCGTGATCAACTTGAATTCGCTGACAAAGAACCGAGCCAATATACCCAGTAAAGTACAAGGGCCTGTCGTGCTTCGAATTTCTTACTTGCATATCATCTCGGGTGAAGGTTATGCAAGGGAATTGCGTCACTACCAAGTTGCAGTGTTCGGGCCTCTCTGGAACCTGCTTGACTTGTGTGATGAAAGCTTCCGAGTCAGCCAAAGCTTCCTGTAGAGCCTCTCTGGTTTCCTTAGAGAGACGTAGCAACTCGTAAAGAGTTATTCTCGCAGGGATGTTGGCCAACTGAGCCATGACATCGAAGCGGTACGAAGAACCTAAACTTCCCGATTTATCCCTTGCAATCGGACGATTGAATCGGGACTGCCTCGGGGCTTGAACCTCTTAGGGTTACTTATCCTTTCGCTTGGTCATATCCTCCTTGGCTACTTCCGCCGCCAGGACTTTTCGTCGCTACAGTGGAGTTATCGTCACCCGACTCCGTTAGCATTTTGGCGCTCGGATCGGAGATTTCGTGATACTTGTAATCAATTGCGTCTTCCTAGTGGCATAAGCCGGGTTTCCTTCCGCCGCAAGAACTTCATGTTCATTTTCGCACGACGAAAGAGTTGGAACCTTTTCGTCGCCTTCCTCCAAATTGCCGAAATATGACCGCAACGACTTGCCTTTGCGCTCGGTTCGCCGAGGATAACCCGTCCATCGCTTGTCTTGAAGAAGGTCCGATGAACCCAGTACTTCGCCATTAGGGGTCAGATATGATATTAACCCTTACGGCGTTGCCCATGTGGATCATCGCTGACCGCCTTGACTTCAATCTCGAACAATCTTCATTGGTATGGCATGGGTGGCATGGATCCGAAGTTGATAGCCACCATGTTCGAGCTGACTTTCTTCTCTTTCTTCGTTGTGATGATGCTGGCATCGATCAAAGCCTGGATCTAGTCCTTGAGTACAAAGTAGTTCTTGGTAGGATGATGGACCCTCCTGTGATATGCACAATACTTGGGGTCCGAAGTCTTATTATCCTCCTCCTGATTTGTGATTGGAGGTAACTTGATCTTGTTGTTATCCAAGAGGTATTTTAAGAGGACTGGAACTTCGTCTTCCTTGAAGGTGTATGTTCTCAGGAACCTAGCATCCGGAGCCTTCTGTGATTCTTGAGGTTTTTGTTGAAACCTCAATTGCGGTTGCTGCTGTTGTGGCGATTGCTGGTGTTGCTGCTGAAATGTCTGGTTCGCATTAACAGTAGTAGTTGGCGCCTTCCCTTTGCCACGAGGCATAAAGTTTGACTTTGCAGGAGCCGCCGTTGGCTCGCCTCTCTCGCTCTTCTTCCTCTTGAGGAACCGCTCAGCTTGTTCTCCATGGAGTTTCAAATCCTTCCATGTAGTCAGTGCTACAACCCCATGGCTTCCAGCAAATCCAGAGAAAGATTGCTGTGGCATGTTTGCAATATGAATTCTTTGGTGACTGGATCCCTGTTCACGGCTTTGTTACGGAAGCGCTTGACGAAGGCGTCCACCGTCTCTCCGTTCTTCTGTTTCTCGTCTAAGAGGGTTCTTATTGAAACCTCCGTATCATCATCGAAAAAGTTGTTGAGAAAAGAACTCTCCATGTCATCCCAGCAGTTAATACTCCCAGCCTTGAGTCTTCGATACCAATCGAAGGCAGCCCCGCGAAGGGTGCCGACGAATGACCGAACCATCAAAGGTTCATTCCCAGAGATCACCCCCAAGTGCGACTTGAAGTAGATCAAGTGTTGTGTGGGTGAGCCTGTTCCGTCGAATGGCGTGAAGTTAATCAAATTAAATTTTGGCGGGTAGGGAATTGAGTCCCACTCTCTCGGGTATGGACACGGGATGCTGGTCTTCTTGACTTCCTGTGTGGACATTAGAGCATTGATCTTGCCTTCAAGCTCCTTCATTTTTCCGCCGTCGTCCTCCCCTTGCTTTGGATTACTTCCAGTAGGAGGGGCTGGGCTATCTCCACTTTGAGCACCGGATATACTTTTCTTCGGAGGTTGGTCGGCAAGGATACGTTCATCCACTTCCGTATCGCTGTCGTCTATAGCATGTGCGATACGATGATTGGATCCACCTTGTTGGCCCGGACTTGGGGTGTAGCTTTACGGGTTTGTAACTCCTTCATCCGGCCGCATGGCTAGTTCCATCTCAATTTTTATCTCAGCCTTAAGCTGTTCTCTCTGCTTAGCTAAGGCTTCTTGTAGCATTTGGGCCAGGGTCTTGGGAGTGATGGTAAACGTTTCCCTAAAATGATGACCCACGCTCGATATTGTATCATCGGACGCTACTGCTGAGCAAGCGTCGGAGGCCTCGTCTTTAGATGAGTCTCCTTCATGCATCCTTCTATAATCTACGCGTTTCGTAGCTCGCAATTGTAATCCAGACATCTTCTGGGAAACCCGGGTGCTGACTTTTCTGCAGGAGTGAAGTCAGGGTCCGCGTCTGTTGCTGGTCCTTTTCCTTTGTTCACCATATTAATGGTGACTTCTGGGAATTCATCCTGCCGAATGGTGGATCTTCTTCTTCTAAGCGCCTTGAATTCGCTTCAATCTTCCATCGGCGGGGAAAGCCTCGAATCTTGAAGATCTTTGTGATCGAAGCCGCTCGACTCGTAGTAGGCACATCCCGATAGCAACGCCTTTAATCACAGCAAGACACGCAGCAAGAACAACCTATTTCGTCGATCGCCCTTTTTCTTGTGTTGCCACCCCTAGCCTGATGGTGTGGTTGGTGTGGTTTGTCACAAATTGCACTTCTACCCCCAAGTGTAACGTTGCCCTTAACTGGAGGACACGTCTTCTTTTGGGGGTGTCGGCCATTTGACTTGGGAGACAACTTCGCCGCTATTTCGCTATCCAAGTTTCCTCTGCATGAATCACCAGGGTCTGGTCATCTCTCGTGACTTTGCGAGTCACATGCCTCCACTTCTTCTTCTCAGCAGACTCGCGGACCCCCTGAGGGATGCTCAAACGAGAAGCAATAGGAACTCTTGAATCTTGAGATGTCCCAGTTTGCTCGGGACATCGTTGAGCTACGCTGAGTTCTGGACGCACCCCAACCGCTATAGTGTGCGGACCGATGACCCAAACGTTCCATCACCGTGCCTTGTCTTTGGTTCCGACTTTGGACCAAGGCGACCAACACCGGGTTGAGGATTTGCCGCTGGTACACCAACAGAGAAGTGGACGGCGAGGCGAGAAGAACCTTCGGCCGGTGACAGCTGGGAGTGTCTCGTCTTAGTCTTGGGCTAGCCCATCACAAGGGTCGGCTTACGCCTTGACTATCGCTTCAACCGGCGCGGTAGCCTCAGACCGTCCAAGGCTGCTAGCTTGAGACAGCTTTGCACTATCGCTGCATGATTTCGCCCGTGACTTGGTCGCTTCGAGTCAACCCTTGGTTGATTTCGACTCTTGTGCCTTTATGATGATGGCACGTGCTCGAAGCGACACGCTACGACGCTTTTAAGGCTTTGTCAAACGGGTCCTTTTGACGACGACCCATTCTTCCTTGGCAGGAGTGCTGACGGGTTGAGACTGAGGCGCTGTAGTTTGTTGACGCCTCTGATTACACAAGTTTGTATGATAGTGAACTCCGTCAACCGACTCCAGAGCCTTGGAGAACTGACGGGCCAACTTCTGACGCTGTCTCTGACGAGCCCTCTCCGTCAGAGCGGTGGAGACTTTGTAAGATGACTCCTTCTGAATAGAGCCACCATGAACAGAGCTCCCGGCTCTACAGTTTGCCGGGGTGTTGTTGTGAGGGGAAACCTCCGTCGCGAGTGTGCGAGATTTGTTGCGCACAACGACAGAACGGACCTCCCTCTTTGGAGATGAGATCTTCCGATGCTTGCGGGAAGAGGAGGATTTCGATGAAGAGGAGGAGAGATACTCTTCGAACTTGACTTGATCGAAGACGTAGTCCAACCCATCGACCATGAGGTCGGCTTGATCGCTGCTAGGTTGCGACACGATAGTCTCAACGTTGAGACTATTGGCTCCCACTGTGGTCGCCATCGTGTTTCGGTCGAAAGCTGGTTTCTTTGTTATTTCCATTACAAAATGTTTTGACAATAAAAACAAGAGAAAATTACACGTGTAACTCTCTATTACAAAGGAATTTGAGTCGCTTTCTCACAAACACGCAACGTAAGACACTACACGTAGATCTCCCCGCCATGCGGGTTCTTTGCCTGTGTCGGGGACGCGTCGTCCGTGGACCACCTAAGCAACGATCGTCGAATCGACGGGGTTGAGTTAATGCTTCGCTAAGGAAACAAGAACTAAAGTAAATATCTTAGCAAGGTAAGATATTTACTCTTCCCAAGAATAAGTCTAAGCTTAAACTCGAGGAATCTCCACGTGGATGACGTTCTTGAAAATCTCCTTCGATTGTGTTGAAGTTCAAAATCTCTTCTCTCTCTGCGCAAGGCTCTTAGCTTAGGAAATTTTTGATCTCCAAAACTCTGATCTCCGATCCGCCACCCAAGTGGATGTAGGGGGGTATTTATAGCCTTTGGGAGGCGTCACATCTGAAAAGAACACAAGTCGTCAAGTGTCCAAAATCCGTAGTGGGCGCGACAGTGTTGACTGCCGCGCACCGAACTGTCGCGCATGCTGGCGCGACAGTGTTGACTGCCGCGCCCGAAGAGGAGATGTCTCCCGCTGTTGTAACGGCTTTCCTCCATTTTAGGCACGATTAAATACCCTAATTTCACGCTTAGTGGGCGTATTTTCAGCGTGTAACCGCCCACTAACGTGGCTGAACGTCTCTTTGCGTTGAAAAAGTCAAGTGGGCCCCACAAGCATTAATTTGAACACTTCAAGAGCACATACCAGACATTCTTGGTGTCTCACCTTTGGCGCGACACAAGTAAGTGTCTCGCCAATGGCGAGACACAACAAATGTCAGCGCCAATAAGCGACACAAGAAAGTGTTCGCCAATGGCGAGACACAACAAATGTCAGCGCCAATAAGCGACACAAGAAAGTGTTCGCCAATGGCGAGACACAACAAGGTGTCGCGCCAATGGCGAGACACAATAGGTGCCTCGGGCATTGGTTTCACCCTGTGATTGACTTCCTGAGACTTTGATGACGTCGTCCTTCGATCTTATCATGATTAAGTCACATTTGGGGTTCTTCAGCAATTTTTGATGCCTACAGACGGCGCATCAAGACGCAACCACAAGGGAGCAATTGTTGCAAGAGTGGGGGTAGTGTTGATCGACCCCCATGGACATGTTCTTCCTTGGGCCTACTCATTGACCGAGCCACGTTCTAACAACGTAGCTGAGTATAATGCCCTTGTAATCGGCCTACAACTCGTTCAAGACTTGGGCATTAAATACCTTGAAGCCCACGGTGACTCCAAGCTGATCGTAAATTAGATCAAAGGGGAATACGAGGTCCGTCACAACGACCTCATACCCTACCACAGAACGGCAACAAAGCTTGCTCAATCATTTGAAGGTTTCTACATCAGCTATGTAGCTCGCCTCGAGAACACTCATGTCTATGCTTTGGCATCCCTTGCGGCCACACTTGTCTTGGCGCTCAAATCTACTAGGCGCATCACGGTGGCTAGCCATCAATTATGCTCCCCAGAGCATATTCTTGAAGCTAACGAAGTGCATGTCATGCCAACTCACTTCGAAGGTAATGATTGGCGGTTCCTAATCATCGACTACGTCTTGCACGGGATTCTACCAGATAGTCTGAAGCAGGCAGTCTCCATTTAAAGAAGAGCTCCGTGCTTCTTTTATGATTCTGCCACGCAGACCTTGTACCGATGATCTTTCGACGATATTATGCTCCGATGCTTATCACCAAGTGAAGCTCGCCCACGATGGTGCATGTGGAGCTCATCAACCAGGTTCTAAACTTTAGGACCGACTTCGTCGTCTAGGTTACTACTGGCCGACAATGATAGCAGGTGTGATAGCATATGCTAGACGGTGTCATGCGTGTCAAGTCCACGCTGATTTCCTACATCAACCTCGGAGGAGTTACATCCGACCATCACCTCGTGGCCATTTGAAGCCTGGAGCATGGACATCATTGGGCTGATTAGCTCGCCATCCACCTAAGGCTATCGATTCATCCTGGCCATCACAGATTACTTCTCTAAATGGGCCGAAGCTGTTCCCCTCAGAGAAGTCAAGACATATCAAGTAATTAAATTCTTGAGACATCACGTGATCTACCAATTCAGCGTTCCTAGATGAATCATTCATGATAACGGTCCACAATTCATCAGTCGACCGTTCTTTAAATTTTGCAACAAGCTCAGAATTCTAGATGTGGCTTCTACTCCATACAACCCAACTGCTAATGGTCTAGCTGAAGCTCTCAACAAAACCATCATCAAACTTCTAAAGAAGTTTGTCGCCTCCAACAAACGAGATTGGGACGAGAAATTTAGAGAGTGTTTATGGACTTATCGAATAACAGTCTGCACTCCCACTGGCTCCATGCCATTTTCCTTGGTCTACGGATACGAAGCCGTGATCCCTCTGGAAATTTAGATGCCGTCATTGAGAACCATCATTGCCGAAAAGATGATAACTGAAGAACATCATCGAAAGCACCTCTAAGAACTAGAAGCACTGGATGAGCTGAGACTTCAAGCTCAGCAAAGAATTGAGATCTACCAGTCACGAATTAGAGCCTTCAATAGGAGAGTCAGAGAACGATCCTTCAAAGAAGGCAACTTGGTCTTAGCCGTTCGTCGACCCATGGTCATGACGCATAAGACTAAAGGCAAATTCCAACCCAAATGGAAAGGCCCATTTGTAGTAGAGACAGTCTACTCAAATGAAGCATATCGGCTGACCAAAATGACAATAGGCTCATGGCGCCAAGCAATGAAAAATTTCTCGAGAAATACTACCCATAATTTTGGCCAATCCTATCTCCCCGCAGAGATCCTGATCACGTTTAAGTTTTCACCTCTGACAAAAGATGTTGATCTTCTTGATCCAAAATCTAATTAAAATCCCCAACGAGTCATCAAGTTAACACCACATCTCTGCTTGACTCCATATATCCTCATACTTTCATGTTAACATTACACCTCTGAACAGTACCAATTTGATCAAATCGTCATGTTAACATTATACCTCTGAACGATTTCTCATCCCAAATGATCTGAGTGGTTAACACTACACCTCTGTCAGACCATTACGTCGACTTGTTAATATTACACCTCTGTCGACCTATCTTAGCAAATTTGACCGGTTAACATTACACCTCTGTCAATTCGCTCATATCAAAAATTGATTAGTTAACATTACACTTCCATCGATTTCCTACCGTTAAGTTAACACTACACTTCCAAACGGTAGTAGTCCTTTCGGACCCCTTTGAACCGACCAGTTAACATTACACCTCTATTGGTCATCCTATTTGACTGGTTAACATTACACCTCTATCAAATATCCTCATACTATCATGTTAACATTACACCTCTGAACAGTGTTAGTTTGGTCAAACCGTTATGTTAACACTACACCTCTACCAGTTTGATCCCATCATCATTCTCCTCACCAAAGATGTCATTACGATACGTTAACACTACACCTCTATCATACACATGTCCCATGGAGATAAAAAGTTCTTTTATTATCAAAAGAGCTAAATGGTTACAAAAGGTTCTTACAGGGAAAGCGGATAAAAAGTGTGTATTTGTGCAATACACTCAGCCATTCCGGAATCCCTAACCTCGTTAGCACCCTTTCGGGCTTGTTCCCTCAAGATTCTAGGATCGGCGAGAGCGGCCTGAGATCTGATGGCCGAGAGCTTCTTTGTTTCAGCCTGAAGCTCCGCAACCTGAAAGTCCCACTTCTTGGTCAACTCGGCTAAGTTAAGTTCGAGCTCCTCCTTTTGATGTTGAGCTGCTTCAAGACGCGCCTGAGCCGCAGCAATGGTTGCTTTAGCCTCGTTGATTGTTGCATCCTTCTCCTGGATAGCACTCTGAAGCTCTACTTGGTGATTGTCAGCCGATGCAATGTTGTCGTTCAAACTTTAAACTTTCACATTGATCCACTCTATTTCTATGCGAGCAGACTCTCCAGCTTTATGATGAGTGGCTAAGAGACGACGGAACTCAATCTTAGTAATACCATCAAGATCAGCCGTACGAAGCTCCTGCAACTCTGTGAAGGATAGCTCAACTTTGTCGATCGCCATCCTAAAAGGTTCAGTGTGAACTGAACCGGCAACCGATGTCAAGACACCCAGCTGATCTCTCAACAGTTTAAGAGTGCGGGCAGATAACCCTCTCTGTGAGTTCAAGGCAGCAACAACGCTCTGATTGAACAGTCTCACCAGACTCTTCGCCAAGATCTTTATCTCCACCTTGACCAAGTCTTCAAGATCGGGAGATTGGGGAACCTCCATGTGACTCAAAGGACCTACACCTGTAGAGACCACCATTGCATCCGTGGTAGTCGGAGAGATAGTCGGTAAGACTTGTATCCATTTGTTGCCGACATCGGTTACGGTGCAAGCGTAACCAAGAGGTTTGACACAGCAGGCGGTACTGCAGACATCATCACAGTAGATGAGACGATAGTTCTCACAGCCATAGCTGTGGTCATCGGCACGTCAATGCTTGTGGATGAGACCTCCAGCTCATCTGAAGTAACTGTAGCTATGCTCGGGCCTTCATCAGAACGAGACCCAGAACTTGGTGGCACCACCCTTTTAACCCCCGCTGGCATCGGATAAACCGAAGCATCGTCATCGTCATCAGAAGACCCGTCAACGATCCGTTTTCGCAGCACTAACGAAACAAATGCTGGTGCTGGTGCTTCGGTCATATCAATGGCAGGCGCGGACTCCAAAACACCAGAAGCGCCCTCAAACTCAGTTACAGGCTCAAAATGACTGCTCGCAGGAAAGGAAGTAGGCATTGCACCGAAGTCGGGTTCATCATCTATTAAACAGACAAAACGTCAGTTACTAAACTGGAACACCCACACAAGACTGACAGAAAGTACCTGGCATGTACGAAGAGCCGCCAATGTCGCCAATATCGCCTGCGTCATCAGGCTCGGTCAAGTAGGCATCAGTGTCATCATGCCCATAATCCATTCGCTCCTCATCATTGTCTAGAGGAATGGACTCTTTACCTACACACAAGAAGCGCATTAACTAAAAGCACTTCAAGACAAGGGTCACCAACGCATAAACAGAAATTACCTGAAGAGCCAGTCGTAGGCTCTTACACCGGAACTGTAGGAGACTCCCCTCTAATCCTTGAAGAGCCTCCAGGCATAGGTGCAGGCTCAGGAGATGCCAAGCGCTACTTCTTTGAAGGTGGCGAAGGAGGAGGGATATGTAACGGTCTCTTTCCTTTACCCCACCCTCTACCAGATGCTTCTTGGCGAACTGCAGGTTCAGTCGGTTCCCGGATGTTGATACCAACATGCCTCTGAGGTGCAGGCTGCTCACCTGGCACTTTCCAATCCTCATCTAGCACACCTTCTGCTAGAAATTCTTGAAGTCCAGGAGCACTACTCTTAGGACCCTTCTTCGAGAGTTCCCTATACCTTCGGGTAATCCAAAACAAGCCGGTTTTGTTCACTTGAAAGTTGGGAGGAGGAACACTCACTTTGCTGTACCATTTGCAGAACTCCAATGTCATGTAACAGTTGGGTATGTGATGGGGAAGCGAGAATTTAGCCCCGTAACCCCCACAGCAAAGTGGTACCAAGCACGAGCTCCATCTATTAAGCTGCCAGTACGTAACAATCCAGAATTCGGATTCCCAACGTATAGTTGATTGTAGCCAAACTGACGAGCAAACCGGTAGGGAAAGTAGGGTTCAATGTAGCACTCCGTACCATTCAACCTGGCAACTAGATGACCTGGTCGGATGTTTACCAACCAGTTGAAGCACCCGCTAGGTAAGCAGGTGAAATGCTCACTACTCATGCTGTCTTCAAACTCGTCCCTAGGATTTAGGCAGTCAATCGAAGGGAAACAACAGTAAAGACGATAATGGTCTTTGTTCTGAAGAATTCTACAGATTCTGGCAAGATACTTGACCATCCATTTCAAACGTTCGTACTTCTGGAGCAAGGCAACGTTCGCTCCACCAGGCATAGCTATCGACATCAGTGGAGAGCAGTGTTGAGTGAACCATATCACCAAATACGTATATGGTAACTCCACCTTAGGATTGGGCACTAGGTTCCTTGCGCAGCGCTCCTCCTGCTTCAAATATTCAGTGGCCAATTCCCTTAGGCCATGATGGATGCAACTCACCATCGCTGGTAGAAGAGCTAATTGATACCGAGAGGCCAGCAGCATAGTAGTGTATAGCATCTTGGTGGAAATGCGATCCTTTGGCCGAGAAGGCACGACACAACCTTTCAGCCAAATTGAGAAAACCCTTGCAAGCAACGCCAACTCAGATATCTGCTCCTTTGCTGGTGGAAGCTCTCAAACTGATCACCAGCACGGAACCCACACATGTCTGAGTCAGTGGTGTGCAAAACGGAGCCCTCGTTAAAAATGCGAGTTTCGACCTCAGCGTCTATGGCTAGTGAGATTGGACTCATGTTTTCCTTCTTACTCACATTGGGAAATAGATATTCAGCCCAAGGAACGTGAGGAATGATAAAATCATGTCCAGCGATCGAGAGGGTCTGTTGGCAAATGAGGAAGTGGCAAACCAGTTCCCTAAAGGTCTCCACAACATGAGCAACATCTGAGAGAGCATCCAACTCTCCATTGGTTGGGGAAGAACTCCTCATAAGGCTGAGCCCCCATGGGTAAACGAGATACTTCGAATATCTCGTGTAAAGTGATCCCGAACTCTCCTGTCGGAGTGAAGAATGTATTGCTATCAGTATTGTACAGCTCCAGAATACCATACAGTATGGGTACGCATATCTCAGCACCATATTTCAAAGCTCTCACAGCCCCAACATTCGCAACCTCTCCCCGAAGGTGACAAGAGCGAAATCTACCAAACGGGTCCACCATTGGATATCTGTTGATTTAATCCAACTCGGGAACCTGGTATCCCCGTCAGGATACTGAGCTTCACTCTTGACAAGCTCACTCCCAAAATTATTCGGGACAACGGTGACTTCATTAACAGGAGCATCCTCATTCATAAAGCCCGGACGCAAGCCCGTAATGTAGACTCCGAAGAGTCCTTCCTGACGAAAGCTATTTCCATGCTTCAAAGAACCTATCTTAACGCTATCTTCCCTACTGGTAAGATTATAGCACATGAGGCGAGGCACGGCAAGACGCTGCAGGAATATGAAAGATACTTGACGTTCTATCGCCGGTAGGGCAAAACGACGATCTCCCTGGGCGTAATACCAATACTCCTCTCCACAATGAAAAAGAGAGTTGCCACCAGGAATACTGTCTTCAAAGAGAAAATGTGGCTTCACCGATACGTCCTCATCGGGAACAGTGAACTTAGCGTCGATGATTATTTCTCACAAAGTTCTATAGCTGCCTGAACGGATGGTCTCTATTCTCTCCTGACTACTACCTTCAAAAAACATAGGGACATTCCCATCAAAGGCATATACTACTTCAGGGTCTTGAGTTCCATCATGACCATAGTGGTTGCAACGGTCCATGGGAGCTCTTGAATAGGCAACTGCACAAGGACAATAAATGAGTTAGCAGACGAAGATCAAATTTAGCCGTCATACTCAAGAGTGAAGGTGAACCTCGCTCACAAGTGAAGACCATCTATATCAACTAAGTGTTGACAAGATGAAGCGAAGTTCAACCAAAAACAGCGAACTTCACTCATATGTTCAAGTTGGCGAAATTCATCCAACTGAGACAGGCGAGTCTTGATTGAGCGAAGGTCATTCAAATTGGCGAACATCACTCTATCGAAGATCGCTTAAAACAAAGCAACGAACTCCACCCAAACGAAGTCCGCTGCAGGAGCCCAAAAGGCTAAACGAGCCCCGGCCCAAGAGCGAAGCTCGCCACAATGAGTGCCATTAATAGCTGCTGATAGAGCTTCATTGCTAGCGACAGAAGCTCGTTGAAGAGACCACAAGTGGTCGTAAAGATCTTGCCTTTAACGGCGGATCAAATTTTCAAATGCCTTGAGGCATTGTCTAAAGCACAATAGGCTGAGATTTAGGCTGATCCGAAGATCACCATTGATGGGTTTGAAACTTACCCACTGCCATCTCCGGCTACACTGGCGCCTCTTCAGCCCTCGGCCAATGAGCTCCTCGTGCGGAGCCTCTTCCTCTAGAGATAGCACGACGAGGAGCCATTGATGATGAACTTTGGAGATTTTGAGAAGACAAGGGCTCGGAGAAGAAGAAAGGAGAATTTTTGAAATCAAAGTGGGGAAGGAGGCAAACAGTCTATTTATAGACTAGCCCCGAACTTTGCTGAAGATTCTTCACCTTGAACTTCGCCAAGTATCTCGCTACCTAACTTCGCCGCAGATCTCGCCCCGAACTTCACTAAAGATTCTTCGCCTTGAACTTTGCTGAGTATCTCGCTGCCGAACTTCACCGCAGACCTTGCCCTGAACTTCGCCAAAGATTCCAGCCTTAAACTTTGCCGAGTATCTCGCTACCGAACTTCACCGCAGATCTCGCCCCAAACTTCGCTAAAGATTCAAGCCTTAAACTTTGCCTGAAATCTCGCTCCGAGTGAACTTCGCCACAATCTCAGGAACGCAAATCGAAGACCTGAGTTTTATATCCTTAGGCTGAGCCTCGCACAACCGACTCATTGAGCCTCGCCTAAAACCGACTTACTGAGCTTCGCCAGTCGACCGTTTTTCAAGTAAGTAAATGAGAGATAAATAAATAGAACCTAAGTTGTAAGTGCACAACTATCAAGTTATAGTACAAAAAGTTATCGATTCCACGATGAAGATGTTGCAAGAATTAATCAAAATCGATTTACAAGTTGTGTGTGTGACAATTAGGAGTGATAAATGTGATTGTGGAGAGATATGAGAGAGTGGTTGTGATTGTATGTAAATAAAAACAAAACTAAATTGAGAGGGAGAAAGAATAGAGGAAAATAAAATCAAGAAACAAATAAAAAAAATCAAGAATAAAGAGAAAAATCAAGAAAGTAAAGATGGAGGATTCAATTAGAGATATGAGGAATCTAGAATTGAATCCACTAGCCAAGTTCACTTATAAATTATAACTATTCTCCTTTTATCACATTTTACTTTAGATTTATTAAGCATAGACTATCAAACCACTTAAGAAAAATATAACTTATCAAATTATCATCCAAGTAAAATTAATACTCATGAAAAGAACAACAACTAGATAGTAATTCTAGAATTCTTAAGTATAACCTATCAAACCAATCAAGATAAGCATAGATTATCAAATTCTTCTTCTACCAATTAGTTCTCTAGTTGATTATCCTAAACATGATCAATTTAAGCACAAGAGAATAATTCATAAATTATAAAACAAATCAAACTAGTTTTATACAATTCTAGAATTCCTACAATAATTAGTTTCACATTTTAGAAAATAAAAATAAAGAAATAAATAAAAGGAAGAGAATGGAAATAAAAACTAACTCCAAAGAGGGTTCTAGCCTCTAAGTGAGAGAAAGAAAATAAAAATAAAACTATCTCCAAAGAGGGTTCTAGCCTCTTTGAGAGAAAAAGAAAATAAAGACTAACTCCAAAGAGGGTTCTAGCCTCTAAGTGAGAAAATAAAAATAAAAACTAATTACAAATAGGGTTCTAGCCTCTTGAAAATAATACAAGAAAATAAATCTATACTATAAAATAAATGCAAGAAAGTAATGCAAGAAAATAAAGACAGAAAGTAAATCTACTCTACAAAGCAATAAATCTAAAACAAGAGGGTTCTAGCCTCTTGAATATCTAAGAAAAGAAAATATTACAAGAAAATAAAAGATAAAAAAGAAAACTTACATTCTAAGAGGGTTCTAGCCTTTTGATGAAGGCAAATCTTCATCTTGATCTTCATCTTCATCTTATCTTCATCTTCATGATCAAATAAAGAGAAGAAAAGAAAAATATGAAGAGGTAAAATTTTTTTATTAATTGTAATAAAAGTTATAATTTTGGAAGGTTTTCTCAATTAAGAGTAACCCAACTCTCCAAATAGAGTTATTACAAAATTTTTCATACTCAAACTCCTCACTATCTACCCCTATTTATAGCCTACAGCAATGAATGAGAACCCTTGGATGAAACTTGGAGATCAAGGATTAAATCTCAGCCATAAAATCAATTCTGTTTCAGATCAATCGGTTGACCAATCAGTTGGCCAACCGATTAGTTTACGCAGATTTAGTTTTTTTGTGATTTCTTGACCCGATTTCTTCATGGATCCTTGAGCTTTCTTGGGCCTTCTTTTGTCTTCATATTTGGGCTTTAATAAATAGTAGAAAATCAGGGAGTTTGAGTCTTTTGGGCTTTTATTCATTAATTCTTTATTAACATGTAAATTAAGATAAAACATATTATTAGTGGTATATTTATAGATATAAAATAGATAATGAGGGTATAAAAATATTATAAAAATGTGATTATCAGTAAACTTCGCCCAATTCAACAGGGCACTGAGGCGAACCTCACCAGAGCATCGTAGTGAAGTTCATTAAGTCTCCGAATCGAGAAAAATCACAACTCAATTTGTTTGAAACTTCTACATAGTGAACATCGCCAAACTGACTTGGCAAAAATTCACTAAGTTCCCAAATTAAGAAAACTATAACTCAATTTGTTTGAGACTTCATCTGACGGACTTCAAGCTGACTCTCGCCAACACAAGGAAGCTTGAGCTTTTGCTTCCAAAAACAATGACTCTATGCAGAGTTCAAGTTCACTACAGAAGTAAAGTACGCACAGATCAGTTACACAGAATATGGACAATTTCAACGTGAAGAAAAGTTTACTTTTATTGATCGAAGACTCTACTACATGAAGGCGACACTCAAACTGCCCAATTACAATGATGATGGGTACTTGTTACTATTTATTATTGCCCTATATTGCTAAGATATGGGTAGTGTAACGGCAGAAGAGCATACACGAGCTACACCAAGCTATAGCTATTGTTCCTCTGATGTTACAAACCTGGGGAGCCAAATCTCTCCCTATGAAGACAAGAACAGCCCCTATTCCTCTAAGTGAGCCATGTCAAGAGGAAGAAGCATGTTCTTGCGTCAAATTTGACGTCGAGCCTGAGTCAGCCACACGACGTCCAATTACGATCTAGGTTCACTTTCATGACACCTAGTTACTGTCAGAGTCTTCGCTTAAGGAGATCCAAGGATCTTTCTTCAAGCGCCATTTCAGTTGCCGAACAGTCTTACGAAGAGCGCAACACTCGAAACTCCACGTATCTCTATCGCGATCCAGTTTGCGCCAAGCTATCGACTGGTTCTGGATGATCCCCTCAAGCATCTCCTTCTCAGCCGACAGCAACTTCGCCAAACGATGGAGTATGTGGAGTTCATCCGCTTGATTGCCCTGTACTTGGGCTAACTCCTGTTGGAGTCTTTTGATTTTAGCTCCTCTATCCAGGAGCATCTCCAGTCTATGCGACGGTGGCGCAAACATGGAGAAGTAGAAGAAGAAGAAGATGGTAGAGGCGGTGAGAATGGATGAGGATGGTAACTATTTATAGCCTCTTTCAAATCCTAACTCCCAAGAAAATCACATCTTTTGAAATTTGATTGGACCAGACAAAGAGGCTAAATCTTAGCCTAAATTCGGCCAAATCCGTAGCGGATCTCGTGGGATCTTTAATCAAGAGATCTCAGTCACAAATCACGGCACAAATCCAGAGGCGAATCTCAACAAACTTCGCCAGTCAGCGAACGTCGCCAGACGATGATTTTCGCCAACACAGCTCAAATCAAACCAAGCCTCGCCAGCTAGCGAACGTCGCCAATCGACGAACTTCGCTCAAGCACTGCAAAATTGAGCGACCTTCACTCACACCCAAAATCAGTCGAACTTCGCTGATTTTCCAACATCGCCTCAACAGAAGAGGCAAATTTCGTTTCAAACACAGATTTGGACAAACACAAGCATTATCAAGCCTTCGATACAAGCCTACAACAAAGGAAGCTACGTTCAACAGTACACCTCTGGCAACCAAGTAGGCAAATGAAGACAGGTTTTCACCTAATCAAGACAACTCAAGCCACGTTCAACAGTATACCTCTGGCTATTTACCCAAAGTATTTCAATCCTAGTTACAAATTGAAATGCAGAATTTTGAAAACTTTGAGGGGGTCTTGTAGACGGTCAAAATATATTTTCACTTAGGTCGATGATTAGCTTGGATCCAAGAAGTGAACGCCCATGGGCTAAACACTTCGAATGGGCCCAAAGTCAAGCCCACAACAAGCTACAGTGAAGGTCGCCTAATGACTGAAGCGAACCTCGCCAAGCAACTCATGTCGACTCGACTCGACCAAGTCAAAAGCGAGTCGACTCCTAGAACACGTCCCAGGACGAGTCGAAAGGCGTCATTAGTCGGTCAAGCCTAGAGTCAAATTCTTTATCAAATTCGAACTCATAGGCGAAGCTCGCCAACTAATAAACTCCGCCCACGTCAGCTCAAGTGGACCAAGTCATCCACTTTCGAAGAAGGCACACCCACGTTCGAAATGACCCTCGCCCGCAACCGCAGCGACCTTCGCCCACGTCTTCAGCGAACTTCGCCAAATCCATGAAGTCCGCCTAATAGCCGTTTCAGAGCTATTTTCAGGGGAATAACCGCTCCCACACTATCTCCTACTTTAATGACCATTTAATCCACAATTAAGGGGCCATTAACTCTCTCCTTTTGCCTATAAAAGGAGAGAAGATCATCCATTGTAAAAGGTCGGAAAAAGGCTCGGAAAAAGGTCCAAAAAGCCTTAGCCAAAAACCCACATGCATCGTGCTTGCAATCTTATTGAGAAATATTGCTAAGAGAAGACTGAGCTAGCTTCCAAGCAATTCGACCCTCATCAACAGCAAAAGACCCATTATCTTAATCGGTGCGTCAATGGAGTACAAGATCGATGCTCCACCGGCACACAGAAAAAGTACCCCAGGAAATATAAATGTTTCTTTTGTTTCAATTGAAATCTTTTATTGTAATCTGTGTCAATTGCAATACAAAAGACCCGAAATAGGAAGTATCTAGGAAGTAGCTGAAATTGAGTCAGTTTAGGAATAAAATCATTTTTGTTATTGCATGGATATTCTTTGTTTCTAAATAAAACCCTAAAAGACCCTCTTTCTCTCTTCCTAACAATATTTATAATTGCTACCAAACAAAAAAGTGAATGAAGTGGAAGAAACACTATTTCCTCTACTTCTAAAAATTTATGAAACAAATAAAAACGTAGAACTTCCGCTACTTCTTACTTCATAATTTTAGATGAAATAGATTTGATTTACTTCTTACTTCTGATACTTCCTATCAACCGAAGAGGCTGGTGATTTCATGTAGCTGCTCTGAAAAATGCAAATTTTGTTGACATTTGAAATTGCATGCAATTAAGTTTATTAATTGGGTTATTTGCATATATACCCGTTAAATCATGAGTATTTGCAAAATACCCTCTAAATTTTATATTTGCAAAACTACCCATCAAATCATTAATTTTGGAAAAAAATCCTCAAAGCAAGTAATCATAAACTTTTTTAAAGAATTAATTATTAACTTTAATAAGCTAATTTATAATTGCAATGTAAAATTATCAACGAGAATAGTCAAATTTTTATCACGAAGTTGATTTGTTGATTTTAGGGCTATTTTTCCCCAAAGTTAATGATTTGAGGAGTAATATTGCAAACACTAAGATTTGGGGGGATATTTTTGCAAATACCCATTAGTTAAGGGGTATATATGCAAATAACCCTTATTATTTTTGTGTTAAAAACTTAGTGTGACGTGACTCGTATGTTAGATCTAAGAACTATAAGGGGAGGTCTTTGTAAAATACATATTTTTAAATAGGTTTCTTATGTATGCCACATCACACCAACCCCTTTTTCCATCCGTGCATGCATGCAAGAGACTATTAAAATTAACTATTTATTTATCTATATACTAAAACTATTGGAATTTGCACTGTAGCTTCTACAGTGTAGGTCCAATAGCTTAGTATGTAGTTCTAAAGGTATAAATAAATGCATGTTTACATGCATACCCAAAGTTCTACCCCAATTATTATGAAGCCCACATACCTCCAAAATTCACGCCCAGGAGGCTTCATCAACATAATAAAATAATATTATGACCAGGGGTGGATCCAGAAACTTTGGTCAGTGGGGGAAAGATTATAAACATAGTTGCATGGAACCCGGTTCGTTCCGGGTCACGGGACGGAAACGGGAGCGTGGTACGCCACTCATTAGGAATTGGGTACGAGGGGGTAGGCTAATATGGTATGCTAGGGAATGTGGTACGTTTTAGATTTGGTTCTTAAATGTAGAAATTTAAGGATTTACAAGAGTCAAATTTTAGCAATATGCTAGTTGACATCAGTAATGGTAAAAGAACATTGAGAATTATGTTGCAATTAACGTATGCATATTTTATTTACTTAGTTTCTCACGTTTTTTCTTGTTTATTTTTTTGACAAAGAGTTATTTTTTTTTCAAAGTTTTAAGTGATTTGAATTCTAAATTGGGTTGTTGGAGTTGGTGAATCGGGCCGTGTTCCATCACGAACCTGGGATGATTGAACCCAGGTCGCAGTTTGCTATAGCATCCCACGTTCTTGACATCTATGATTATAAGCTACAAGTATAACTAGTATATGATACTTTTAGCTAAATATTAGGAGCTTTTCAGTATTAGTCCCCAAATATTTCATGTTTTATAATTAGTCCCTCAAATCTTCATATTTTGAAATTAGACCCCCAAAATTTTAAATATTTTACAATTAGTCCCCTAAATCTCTTAAGTGTTTTGAAATTAGTCCCTATAGTTAGTACCGGGTTGAAAGATTTGGGGGGCTAATATCACACACTTAATGGAGACAAATCTCAAAGTATGACAAATTTGGGGAACTAATATAAAAAACCTAATATTAATGACGCCAATACAAAATGTGCTATGCAGAAATAAAATAGAGTCAATAGAAATACCTTATTAAAATTCTTTACAAGTGTTCCCTCCATGTCGCTCACAATTCGCGAGTAGATTCCTCTCACGATTACAGAGGCGGAGCGAAGACCGGAGGGGTTTTTGTTCAGAATTTGGGGGAATCGATCATCAATGAGAATTTAGGTACTAGGTAAAGAATTCTGATAAATGGTTTGAGTTTGGTCCTAGGCGTTTATTTTCAAAACCCTTGGACACGGGGTCAATAAGATCAAATATTGAGGGGGCAATTTGAAATAAAGGCCTAATAGTAAATATTAATCTTATGAGGTCAGTGGGGGCAATTGCCCCCACTGCCCCCACCTTGAATCCACCTATGATTATGACATAATGGGTATAATTAAAGGCTTTTTATCTTTAAACCCAAAGTTCACTCCCATTTATTTTCAAACCTACCCACTTCAAATATCACTCTTGCACACAAAATTACTCCAATAAATTACTTTTAAACCCATTTTATATTTCATCGATTTTTTATATGGTGTAAGTTGCAAGTTTGGATAGGGTTCATTGCTTATAAATCCAAAGTGTTAACACCATTTATTTTTAAACCCACTCGCTTCTTAAAAAAGGTTTTTGTTGCCTATAAACATGAATTTACGTTCATTTACTTTAAACTGACCGACAACATCTCTCTTGGACCCAAATACTCTATCCATAGTTTAACTCCCATTTACTTGAAATCCATCCATCTCCAAAAGGATTTTTGGCCTATAAACCCAAATACCTTCATTTATTTTTTAACTCACCCCCTCCTAAAAGTCACTCTTAGACTCAAAATACTCCATCGAATTATTTTTAAATGCACTTTGTATTTGAGCAATTTATTATACAATGTAAGTTGCTATATATATATATATTTTTTTTGTAATTTGTTAAACTTTATAACAGGTTAAATATGTGATGTATTTTAAACCAAATACTTAAATTAATTTTTCAAACTAATGTGGAGTCGTTGTGTACTATAGATGTGTTTTTGCCTCTAAAGTAAAATTTTACATCTATTTATTTTAAATTCATCCATGTCCAAAAGCGTAAGTTTGCCTATAAACCTGAAAGATTTTTAATTTTAAATTCACTTTGTATATCGATTGATTTGGTATCACGGTGTAAGTTGTTATATTTTCTTGTAAATTTTCATATTTGTTGTAAGTTGATATGTACACAATGTATTTTTGAACCATGCTCAAACTATTATCTTTGCTTTTCTCACACTATTGTTGCGACATCATAGATGGATTTTTAGCATAAAAACCTAAAATTTACCCCCATTTATTTTTTACACCCACTTCCAAAAAGATTTTTTGCCTATAAACCCAAAGTTCATACACATTTATCTTGAAATATATGTATTTTAAATTATTCTTGGACACAAAATACTCAAACAAATTATTTTTAAATCCATTTTTATTTAACAATTTGAATTTGCTGTAAGTTGATATATTTTTGTTCTAAGTGATTATATAGCTTTCTTTTTTTTAACTAAATACTTAGTTCAAAATTTTTAATAGTTTTCATGTTAATGCCGCTGCAACGCGCGGGTAAATTTTGCTTGTTTAAAACCAAAAAAATCTCGGATGATTTCAATGTGTTTAAACTATGTACTTATGTTGTCAGAATCAATATTTCAGAATTTCCATAAAAATCAAATAACTTTTACCCTTAATACATGCTTCAAAATTTGTCGAAATCATTGAAATTTTGTTTCGAAATAATACAGTGTACTACATCAAATTTTGTTTCTAGATAGAAAAGTGAGAGGAGTCAGAGGAAAATCTTATTTCACCTCAACTGGAAATTGGATTAGAGTATGAATCACAATAGGGATCTTATCGAAAACGATCTTGTAGGAGTGAAATGATCTACATAAATAAAAGAACTGCAATTTCTAAACTAACCTTCTAACTACCCGTAATTCCTAAACTAATCTTGTAAACACCCGTGAATGGTCTAATCACCTTCTTCATGTGGCGTGTCCTGATAGAATCCTTACTCCTAATTCTAGGACCTGTAGTTTGATGGCTAGAATTTTAAATAGGATGCATAACAGCATCTGAAAAAAGATGGTAGAATTACACTACGCTGAAATGACCACACACGAATAACAGAAAAAATTTCCAATCAACTAACTAATCGAACAAACAAAAAGAAACCATAATCTTCGAGTTCTTTTGAAGCTTATATTCACTAAAACTTTTGATGACTTGCATTATAAAGCATTTAACCTCGTAGTTCTGCAGCAGCTTTTACATCTTCATTAAAGTGCATAGTTACAGTGGCTGAATTTTATAATAGATAAAATGCTACCATTATTTCCTTAATTGGAGAAGTAAATAGTGGGACAATCGCTGCAAGCAAACAATTAGTCTCAAACACTTGACCATAGGAAAGAACATAGCATGATATCACACAAAATGGCACAAGATTAAAAAACTAATGAGAATGACAATCTAATGCGAGATAACAAACCAAAGCTCCTTTAACTCTTGAATAGATTTGGTGATTGTAAATCACAGTATATTAAAAGTACAGAAATGAGATTAGGAAGTTGGAAGAACATCAATGGGGGTAGGATGCGGATAATTTTAAATCCCACTAACATCAAATACAAAAACAAAGGGAGACAAACACTAGAAAATTTCCTAACCATGAGCAAAGAAAATAACAATGGGCCATACAACCACCTCCACACCCTGAAGAGCTCCTCAAACTCCAGATTTACTGCATTATAAACATAAGAATTGAATTAACAGTTGAATTGAATAGAAGCATGCATTATACTTTTTGGAGTTGAGCTAGGCTACTACTATTAATAGAGATGTGGATACTATCAATCAAATCTAGAATTTGGATTTTCAAATTGAAAAGCCATACCGTGGGATGTGATCTGGCTATACATCTTTAAGTAAAATTTCGGGGATTTTGACATGTTTTACACCATGTATCATATATCAACGTTACAGGATTCTCATGTAGTTGGTCAATCTTTTTCCCTTTGCTATGTGGTTAAAAACACAATGATATAACTGGAGTTTCTGTTTCTCAGTAGTCTGTGTATTACAACACATTCAACCATACTAATTTTCAATTTGGAACTCCAAATTCTAGATTAAAATCGATAGTATATACATCTTGAATACTATTAAATAGTAACCTAGCTCAACTGTCTTTTTTGATGATTTTAAAGAGAGTTAAGTGCCAAAACTCACCACAGCATCTTCACCTGCTGCACCCTTTCCAGCGCCCTCCTTGTTAGCATCCTCTGCTATCATTAAACATGAATACTAGTCAGGAAAGATAAGCAAAAGTGCAACTGAAAGACAATACAGACTCTTAATACATTCGTCAGTTAAGCAGCAGTGACGATAACAGATCATATTCACAGTGAAACACGTTAATATCTATTCCAGTAGCTAGCCCCGACAGTAGAGGAAAAGGAACCAAAATGAATCATGAAATATCAGTGAAGACTAAATCTCAATTGATCAGTCACTATTTTCCTAGACATTTTCTATGTTCTTTGTTTTTTGTAAATGTTACCAGTTCTTATAGGTTTTTTTTTTTTTTTTTGTTCTTTTCCTTTTCTGCTAGGAACAAGGTGGATAACTTGCAATCGTGTTGTTCGCATTGAACTTGTGACATCTTCCTAATGGATTAGTGAACAATGTCTTTTTACCATTTATCCTTAATCAAATTAGGAAATTAGGTTTTGCAGATTTATTATGGTCAACTCAAATTCACCAACATGCAGTTTTTCAGCAGCTAGTGAAGCCCGATCTGCTTTATAATAGCATCAAAACCATTAAAGTAGTTTTCCCCTTTGAAAGAACTCTTTCTCCTTCTATTTGTGTGTGTGTGTTTTTGTGTGAGGTTGTGGGGGAAGGGGGTCTTTTTTTCTCCTTTTCAGATTCCACCTGCCCACATAAGCAGCTTATTATTCTTCCGTGTTCCCCTCATCTTCACCATGCTCTTCCCTTTTTTTACATGCAAATATTTCAACCTTAATACAGAAATTTTAAGAGGGTCAAGATCTATGATTATTGCTAAAAAAAATATTGTTTCATAGGAAAAACAGTTCAAGAATGCCATCAAGTACAACAATTCATTTTGACAAGCAAAGTTCAAAATCTTGATCTTGTTTATGATTATTCTCTTACCAAATAAATGGAAACATGAAGTGAGATAGCAGTTCCAATTCCAATAACAAACCAAAGGAGAGACGAAGTGCACAACATGTTAATCATACGGACAGCAAATAAAAGTGAAGAGGCAACTATGGAAATTCATTTAGTTAATCTGTGCAATGTTAAGAGTGTTAAAAAGGTTTAAACAAATTCTTGCTCCAATCTTGTTTCAGTAACATACTTCATAGATGTGTCCTATGGTTTCTTTTGGTAAAATATGGTATCTGCTTTAACAAATGAATGTAATATTCTCTCTATGTATCAATTTTGAATAAACCTTCTTGTTTAATATACTATTATCTTGAACATTTTTCTGGAAATGCGCACCAAAAAACATCACATGCTTGCTAGTTGATTTCAGCAAATTGTGTGTAAAAATTCAGTCGATGAATAGTGCACACATCCTGGTAATGCATGTTCAAACACATGTTTTAATGTTTGCAATACACTGGATGCAACTCAAAGATTATTTAAATTCTAGCATATCATGATTCATGGATGCCACTATTCTTTACAAGAATGCTTGTAAAGAAAGCTACCATATCATAAACATCATACAAGCTATGCACAGGTAGTGAAAGTTTAGACCAATTATAGGTGTTAAAAAACTCAAGGAATCATCCAATTTATTGTAAATCAGAATGTTGCTAGACCACTGCATGTTATTTAACACCACAAGGTATACACACAAACAAGCATCTAAGTTGTCCTTAATTTATATGCCAACCTAATGTAAATGTTAAAATCCAAACTATACAGAACGGATAAGAAAAATACGTTAACTGAACAAAATAGAAAGGGTCCAATTATGTGTATCTAAAACAAAATCATGGATGTGTATCTAAAACAAAATCATGGAAGTAATTTAGATCTATGGTAATAACTAATAGGGTAATTATTATGAACCCCTTGAAGTTTGGTCACTTATTATGAAAACCCTCAATGTTATCTTTTCATTACATTAACACCCTACATTCAGAAAAACCATGAAAATATTCGAAGACTACCCCTTCTTCTTCATTTTAACATATTTCCCCTTTCTCTCAAAGACAAAACACATATTAGAAAATGAAAGTTATTCCAAATAGACGCTACAATCAAAGGATTTGAAGAGATTACCTTGATTTTCTATTAATTTCTTCTTTGCTATGGTCATGGACTCATGGGTACTTGAGTTTGATGTGAAAAGAGGGAAAATAGGTATTGCAATAGTTTGAGGAAGAAGAGAACATTATTGAGGGTATTTTTGACAAAACATAGACATTGAATGGGGTTAACAGTTTATTTTGTAATGAAAAATAAAGTTAAGGGGTTTCATAATAAGTTGGCAAACTAGAAGAGGGTTTCATAATAATTACCCTAACTAATAAGAATCATCACCAAAACATCAGTCAAGCTCTTAGCAGCAAATAATCAAGCAAATTTTAGTACTACCCACAGAATGAGTGTGTTACGTGTATACAAGGAAAGAATGAGGCTCATACAAGCACATGGATAAGTCTAGATGTCCCAGCGCACAACTTAAACTAAGTAGAAAAGATAACAAAGTCCCTAGATGTTAATAAAACTCAGCCTACAAAAGAAAATAGGTGCCCCAGGCAACAGATTAAATACCTCCATCTTCAGGAATGTCAGAGGTCCACAAGGTAAGGTTATCCCTCAAAAGTTGCATAATCAAAGTGCTGTCCTTGTAAGATTCTTCACTTAGAGTATCAAGCTCAGAAATGGCCTCATCAAAAGCTTGTTTTGCAAGATGGCAAGCCCTGATAAACAAGTTAAAGTAGCATCAGTTATAGCAAGGTCAAGAAACATACATATTAAGTGGCAGCTGTCATACCTTTCAGGAGAGTTCATAATCTCATAGTAGAAAACTGAGAAGTTCAATGCCAAACCCAATCTAATTGGGTGAGTAGGAGAAAGATCTGCCTCAGCAGTACTGGAAGCTGCCTGTAGATGGTTGAACTCGACATCAGAGCATAAAAGAATCAAGGGCTTGCTAGAAAACATTCATGTTGTAACTTTAACAATCCCAATTCAAAGTACTTGAGGTAAGAGAACCAGCATTCCTTTCCTATGACAAAAACATATATTACAGTATGTGTAATCTTTTAGACCTTTTTCCCAATTAATAACAATACCAAGAAGCAGCTTCTTGCCTATAGTTTTTTGGACCAACAAGAGAACATTGTAATATGCTTGGAGCGAAAAAAAATGACATTGAACTTATACTCGTAGTGGGTTCATTTTAAATCAAACATTTGCTGATGAAAAACAAGGACATGAGAACAACAGACTCTGGATATCCTATAACATGTATACTGCTTTTGTGTATGAGGTTCAGTGAAATTTTCAGATTTGGCGGAAGAATTACTCAGGTGAATGATCCTTGGGACTCCCTATGTCAAAACCTCAATAGGTTGTTTAAGCTCTACTTAATGATACAGAATGAGTCTTATGTGGTTACATTCTTAATATCACAACGATGAGGTGGGTTATCCAAAGTGCACAATGACACGCAAGTATTTATGACATGTAGTCTAGTGCTTCTAGTTGCCTTTCCCATGGGTTTTTCATGAATTGAAGTTCAAGGACATTTTCTCCAGGAAGATGCGTGAAAACGGCATTTCCAATGTTGTTTACTGATGGCTTACTCCTTGGCATTTGGTACTAACTAGTGAAAGTGATTACTCCTTGTCTTTCTTGACCATCAATATGTGTTATAAGCTCAGTGAAAAAGAACATTTATATTTTATAGCATATGGATGAGGAAGAAATTCCTTAGTCATCATCCATTGCTGCCATCATGTGTGGACATAGGAGATAGGAAAAAGAAAAAGAAACTAGGTATATCTGGTAGTGGAAGGTACAACACTGAAAAGAAATGCACAAGCAAATGTCTATTTACGGAAAAGAAAAGATCTTGATTTCAACTGGTTTTATTAACTTGGAAAACTCACGGAAACGACAAGTTTTTGCAAAATAAGGAGAAGGTGCAAGCTCGAAACAATACAAGCCAACAACTTACTCAAGTAAATGAGTAACGAAGAACCCATTTCAATTGATGACCTACACGTAAAACAGAAAACTAAAGTTTCAAGCAAAAACTGATGACAAACTAATTTGTGCTGCTGTGAATCTTACACCTGACGACCAGCATTAATAAAAATTATTCACACAATTGACACTTAACTTTATTATAAAAGAAGAATTCAGTGTATAAGCGCAGATGATAATGCATAATTAAAATTTCATTACCATAAATCAATCAAAAGCAATACCTTTCAAAACTAAAGGAAATGACACTAACAAACAAGCAACTATGGCAAAACCATAGTCATTCAAAACTAACTTAAACAAAGCATGAAAACTACCAAAGTTAGAACTTCTCAATAAACATGGCTATATATCAGACCTGGTAAGCCTTCAGTGACTGGTCTGCAGCTTCTTTCCTATCATTCCCAGCTTTGAACTCCGCCAGATAACGATAGTAATCCCCCTTCCTGCAGGACCACCAAAAAGAATATAAGAAACCCAAAAGAGAAATCATTAGATCATTCATAATTGTTATAGGTTTTTTCCACTATGCCAAACTCCAAAGTGAAAAAATTAGGGTTGAGAGTAAATTTTTTAGGCTAAATTGCACTAAATTCCCTATAGTTCCACCAACCTTGCACTTAAGTGACCTCTATTTTAAAACCGAACAAATAAATGCCCCAAAGTACATAAATATTGCAGATAAATGCCTCAAAGTTAAAAAGAACCCAGTTTCTCTAGATATACAAGAACACCACACAACAGAGGGTACTAAAGTGTAACTTTTAGAAACTTTAGGATATTTAAGTGAGGCCATTTACAAACTTAGTGTATTTATATGCAACATTGGATAAACAAGAGGGCACCAAAGTGCAACATTTTGAAATGTTGGGGTATTTATCTGCAATATTTAAATATCTTGGGGCATTTATTTGTTCGGTTTTAAAATAGAGGTCACTTAAGTGCAAGGTTGGTGAAACTGTAGGGCATTTACGTGCAATTTACCCTAAATTTTATATCAATGATGATAAAGAGAGCAATAACCTACACATATTCATACATGATTAGAGACATAATGTAGAATAAGGTATGGAATAAATCGGTATACATACTATATAAACTAGTGTATTTAGCAATAATCAACTCAGTGATCTCAGATCTAACTCACATCTTGTAATAGAAGACCGAAGACTCCCCGGCCGAAGACGAAGGGATCAGATGCTCATCGATCACAGCCATGATATCAGTGCAAATGTTCGAAAGCTCCGACTCCACCTTCTGTCTGTACTCCTTGATCTTCTTCACGTGGTTCTCGTTCCCCTTCGCCTCCTCCTTCTGCTCGATCGAGGACAGAATCCTCCACGACGCTCGCCGAGCTCCGATCACGTTCTTGTAACCTACAGAGAGCAGATTCCTCTCCTCGACAGTGAGCTCTACGTCGAGCTTCGCCACGCTCTTCATAGCTTCCACCATTTCTGCACAAGAGAGAGCGAATAGATCATGCCGAAACCCTAACCCTAACCCTAACCCTAGGTCCAATACGAGAGATCGTTTGACTTACCTTCGTAGCGCTCGGCTTGCTCGGCGAGCTTGGCGATGTAGACGAAGCCCTCTCTCGACGCCATGGGAGATCGGATCTGAGGAGATCGCGTTGAATTAGGGTTTCGGTCTCGGAGATTTGAAAGAGCTCCTTTAGAGAGAGAGAGAAAAAGGGGGTTGAAAAAGAGGAGCGAGAAGAAAAAGGTAGAGAGAGAAAGTGAAAGGAGAGAGAGGGGATGTCGTTTAGTTTGGCAAATCGCCGGCCGCCACTATTTATGGATGTGATGGGAACGGTGGGATTTTTTGAAGGCCGCGATTATTGACCGTTGGATGATGCGCTGGATTTGGAGGTGAACGATGCTGGTTTGGAATAATGGTTAGAAGCAATTTCTCCCATTAATTTGAAATAATGACTTGATTGTTTATTAATTATTATGTGTTCTAAAAATAAAAAAGATTGTCATTTTATTTTTATTTTCTAATCACATCTAAATGTGACAATGGAAATGAACATTTTATTCTCACACTTATTATATTTTATTCTTTATTTTATTTTATTCTTATTTGACTCGATTCTTGCAAGTGAGGCGTTAGAATTTAAGACAAATTAATGCTCTTGACACCCAATTTTGGATTCAGATGTCATGAGACCAATGATAAAGATATATTTCTCATGGAGATTATTATAGTCTTAGGTCCTGTTTGGCAACAGATTGGTAAAGGGGTTAAGAACCACTCACTAACCCCTCAAATAAAAAAAAATTTAATAAAAACACTAACGAATTAACAAATCTGATCAAATGATTCAACTGCTAGTTAATTCATCATTAGACGGGTTAACTGTTCCATTGAGGATAGGCAATATCATATCGGAGACGACGACAACCAAATTAGTTATGGGTGGAAGAATTTATTATCAGATTATGCTATAGCTGAAATATGAGCGATAGCCAACCCCCATATGATAAGAATAAGCACAAAATGGTTGCATGTGATGACTGATTTAAAACAAATGTGATAAGTGTTTTGACATTTATCCCCACTTCTGAATGGCCAAAAAAAAACTATGCTTCGTTGTATGTACACACTTTCTTCATTAAAAAGCCATTTGATTTTTTGATAATTTTATTGATTAATAAAAATTATTTAATTTTTGTTAGATTATTATCTCTCTTAAACATTTATTTGTGGGTATACACTAAAAGATAAAATAAGAAACGAGTGCATCCGTAATGAATTAGATGTGATGTTGTTCCTATTGAGGATAAAATGAGAGAGAATAGACTAAGATGGTTTGGTCATGTACAACGGAGACCTCTTAGATTACATTTGTTTTTTAAATAGTGAGGGTGCTATTTTAAAATAGTCCGGACCCACCTATTTAGCCCGTGTTTGTTTTTGAGAACCACATTAAATATAGGTGAAATTGATACAAACCACCTTTAATAATTTTTTTTTATACAAACCACCTTATATATGTGCTATCTTCTTAATGTCACACTTTTGGGTAATTTCTGCTTTAAAAAAAATATGAAATTAATATAATACCCCTTAGTCTAACCAAATAAAAAAAAGAGAGGAGAGGAGGAGAAGAGGAGGAGGAGAGGGGGAGGAAAATTGATTGGGTGGATGGCATGATAAGAGAAGGGAAGAAGGTCGGCAGCGGCGGTGAGAATAGAGAGAGAGGAACATGGAAGGAGGAGGAGGAGGAGGAGGAGGAGGAGAAGAAGAAGGAAGAGGTGAGGAAGGTGAGAATGGAGGAGGAGGAGAAGAGGAGGAGGAGAAGAGGAGGAGGAGAAGAGGAGGAGGAGGAGGAGGAGAAGAGGAGGAGGAGAAGAGGAGGAGGAGGAGGAGGAGGAAGGAGGGGGGTGGTGGAAGGAGGAAGATGGTGAAGATGGGGGTAAAATATGTATTTTAAAATTTTTAGGCTGAATAGTGACAGAGTTGTGACATTGAGAGGATAACACATATATAAGGTGGTTTGTATTAAATAAAAAAATATTAAAGATGGTTTGTATTAATTTCACCTATATATAAGGTGGTTCCCATGAAAAACCCTTGTTTTTAATATGACCCGGCTATTTTGACTTAGGGACTACATAATACCCAACAAAGAGACTAAAAAAATAATAATCCAAATTTCAAACCAAATTTTTTTTGTTTGGCCTATGAGGATAGTAATGTGTGCTGGCCTGCCAGTTCAACACAAGTTGTGAAGAGATTCAAGTGGGCCGGCCTGGCTTTCTTTCAAATTTTTTTATAACAGGCTAGTTGTCGACCAAATCTTCTATGTATATTATCCTTAGAGAAATCCTGAATCTTTCTCTGTAACTTTTTGAAGATGCGATATCAGAAAGAAACTGTACGTAGAGATTTGGGGAACCACAACCGTATTTATAACTAAATCTAGTTATACATAATTATCAATTCAGCCCAGCATAGAATTAACAATTATATTTTGGTCTCTACATATAGGAGACCCATACTTTAATTATGCATTAAAAGCCCAAACCCTAAATTAGATCACTTTAATGGGCTAACCTTAATTGATAGCACATAATTCATATTTATTTAATATATTAGCCCATATATTCCATATAAATCTAACAACTCCCCTCCCGGTTTTGTTCAATTTCTACACGCAATTTGTTCAGCATGCTTGTAACTCTTGATTTTTTTCTTGTATCTTAGGTATAGGTGGGTAGTGGAAAGGAAACGCAGTGTGCAAATATTGTTCAACACTTTGGATTCACGCCTCTCAATGCTTTCCCTCTTTCTTCTTTCTGGTTTTCCCCTATTGTTAATAGTCACATTTTTACTGATTCTTAATTTAGCTTTATGTTTATATTTCTAAATTTTGATTGATTATAAGAATGGAACAATATGCAGATTATGAAAACACAAATGCGATTTGTTGAATATGGGTTTTCTATGCTTTTGCTTTGCTTCAATTGTTAAATATTATTATTATTAGGATTTTGGGTGTTCTAATATTTTTCATTCCTCCTTTATAATTTATTTCTTTTGCAATACCCCATGGTCAATTATTCTTAGAGTTTTTTGACGTAATTTATTCTTGGATTAAAAGCTTTAAATATTCAAAATACTAATACAAATTAATTTCTCTGAGTTATTTAGAGTTCTTCTATTCCTAACATTGGTTGGTGAAACCACATGGATATAATTTGACAGCGTTATTATAATAACATGTTTGGTTATACCTTATAGTACTTCCATAATAAGATTAATCGTACATTCGTAATAATTACAATTGTTCTATGCAATTTGCAAAATAGGTTTTCCATACTCGGTCTCAAAAGTCAAAGAACAAGGACTGGTGTATCGACCGATAACCCATCCTAAATCGCATGGATTCTCTATTTAATTATTCACTTTTAAATTTTATTTACAATTATAATAGGTAACAAATAAAAAATTATGTTCAATTGCTTTACTTTAATTATTTTTTTCCCTTCAAATCACATCATTTCATGTCCATGAAAAAAATCTAGAACATAAAACAAGTATATCCACATGCGACACACGTGCACTATACTAGTTACTATAAATGCCCCTTCATAATTTGTTGAGTTTAAAAACGATTTTAATTAAAAAATGAATCATCATGATGAATTTAAAGTTTCCATATTTGTTGAATTATCTAGAGGAATTTAAAGTTCTTCCAGTCCAATAGGCGAGACAAGACTCTAGCCAATTTTATGTCTCCAAAGAGAAGGTGCTGCAATAATGCAATTTGAATTCTTCTGATTGGGTTTAGATTTTAAAATTAAAAGATTTATGAAAAAAACATTGTCATAATAAGGGTCAAAATGGATTCTAACATCGATAACAACGCATACCAGTCCAATTTTATGAAAAGTCTGCTTGCTCTTAAGTTCACTAAGCAAGAACAAACCTAAGTTTGGATATCAAACTCAACAAATAATGGATGAATTCATCTCTTTCCCGCTGAGTCTTTAGATACTACAAGCAAAATATTAAGAAAATTTGATTTTATACGCCAAAACACTCTTATTCAATGATTAAAGATAAGAAAAAGTGAAAAACCCACAAATTTAAATAGTCCAAACTATAGAATTTCAAGAAAAAGCTTCCTTGCTTCCCCCTCTGTCCAAAACTGTACTCGTGCAGGCAAATTAATTTAGGGCAAAATTGAAGCATTGAATAACTACAAAATCTTAACTGAAAGGGAATCCTAAGAGCAAAATTTCGAGTTAGAGGAGTTACCTAATTGCTCACATGCACATACATGTATACACATACACACACACAACATACAGACCCGTGCACACTGCACACACAAACATACATTTGCCCGTGTATACACGAGCAAATAAAAAGAACAGAAGCATTATATAATTTATTGAACTTGTTCTAACTTTCATAGAATGATTCATCACCTCAATTTATTTCACAACATATTACAACTATAATTCTTCTTGTTACATCAATATATGTGTATTAGTATCGCCTAGAGGCTTGCAGCTATAACTGGCCGGCGTTCTTGCTGCTTTAGACTGTCTGCAACATGAGCAATGACATCAGCGCCAGCACTGTGAAGCCACTCGCTCTTCACCTGAAATACAAACCCTTATCTTATAGAGGAAGTAAAAAAAAAAAAAACTAGGGTTAATTACAAATTCACCCCTTTTACGATTATGTAGATACTTATGCGGTTATATTCCCTAAGCACCTATACTCCCTAAATCTCAGATGACATTACTCTTGTTGCCATCAATTTAGAGGATAATTTAGTCCTTTTAAAGATAAACTGAGGGCAACATGTAATTTTTCTTCACGTGATGCCCAATGCACTTAAACAAATGAAAGAAATAATGTCGTCTGAAGTTTAGGGGCATCAGTGCTAATAAAATAATTTAGGGATATAAGTGGCTGTTTCTTCACAATATAGGGGATGTATCTACAGTTAATACCAAAAAAGGCAATGGGATTAGTTCTACTGTGTGGGAACCATACATGAATGTTGTTATGAGCAAAGAAGGGCCAAAATGCAGAGTGAAAACTGACGTCGACTTTCTTCCATCCTACTCTCTGTAACCCCCGCATCATTTCCTCTGATTTTCATCTTCAAACTGTTAATAGATGCAAATATTGCAAGAACGAGAAGAAGAAATAAGTCAATGGAAAACTGTACTTGTTTCCTTCAGCAGTACTTGCCTTCCATAATATCGTGATATTCTGCTGTGTTTTCGGTGTTTGGCACAGTTTGGGCAGCTTCCTTCACTTCGGCAGCTTCTGGGGGGAAACGAGGACCTTCAGACAGTACAGGGGGACAATATTGTACATTTACAATATGCTTGTAACCATCCAATGATCGAAGAGGGGGCTGAAAATTAGAGAGAGGAAAAAATCACAGAAAAATATAACAGAATTAACATTCACATTCAGTCTCTAAGTTGTGAGCACAGAGCACAGTTACTTTGGAGGGAGAAAAGGCCAATAGCACGAACCTGAAAGTTCTCTTCAAAGGTATAAAATGGAGCTATGTACTATTTAGCCAAGTAATGGTGGATCTGTATATACTTGCTATCAGTTTGAGTCAGGATATGGAACTGGATTCTCTAATGCTTCAATAATGGAACCACGGTTAATTAGAATCCTACTGATAGGATTTGGGGCTTTCATCATATCATTCCTTGACTATATATTGTGTAACTTAAATAGAAGACTTGCACCGTTAAACATGATATGAATCATTTTGACAGCCTAATAATTGATGCATAGTTGTGCATCAAGTGGTCATAAAAAGCAGGGTCTTAAATGGTGAGTCGCTTAGATCAACAATGCAGAATATTACAAACACCTAAAGTTTAGGGTCAGTTTGGCAACTAAAAAACTAGCCTAGTTTAGTTTTGGACTAGCTACACTTACCTAGATTAGAATAAACTATTTTTTTATGTGAATTAGTTCTAAGTTGAACCTAGTTTGGCTACTTTTTAAAAGAAATTGATCTAATGCTAGTTGTCACATTTCTTTGTCATTGCCCAATGCTTTTTTAGGGCCAAAGAAAACTAGTTCTATTTCAAACCAACGGGGACTTGGTTTGAAATAGAACTAGTTATAATACAAAATTGGGCCAAAACAAAACTAGTTTTGCCCAACTTTTTACTTGCAAACTAGGGCTAGACTATTTGGTCAAATTTATAACCACAACTAGTTCTTTAGAGTTGCCAAATACACCCTTAGTGTTAGGGTTATATACTGTTTGGATCAATATCAAAATCAGTAGGTTCAATTATTACTTTAGAATCTCAGATGGATAATTTTCTCCACATACTTATTTTAACCTGTTGTATAGCTATAATGATAAAAGGTCCACAAACCATATAGTTTTTAGTGTTGCATACTTATTTAATAGTTTAGTTCATGTTTAACAGTTTGGTTTTTCTATTTTAAGTTACATAAGATATATTTTCTAATCGATAAGATCAAAACTCAAACCTTACCGGGTATGACTCTAGTCAAACGTGTACAGACACATGCCAGTTGACACCCACAACCACACCCACATGTGTGTAGGGTATACTGGACATGAGATGTCAGCTCATTTAGGAAAATGAGCTATCGATAGATATAAGTGGTGAGGTCGACATTTTTTTATGAAACTATCATGGTGGACCTCACCACTAGTGTATCTCTTGGTAGCTCATTTAGCAAAATGAGCTGCCACCTCATACCCATTATTTGCACGCACACCCATGCACACGCAGGACAGTGCAGCAATATTTGGGGAGGAAATTTCCTCTTATAACACCTACACACTCTACTCACCTCCATTGTTTAATAGTTTTAGGTATCCATTTTAGATAGTTATAGCTATCACCATGCTTATATATACCGTTTTAAATACCAGTTAGGACCCAGGACTTTCTCAAGAAGGTAGCATGCCATAGTCTAAACGTTTTGCTACCCCTGCAGCTTTAATTTATATTATACTTTTGTTTTATCACTTTGCGTGGTTATCTAGGCAATAGGCAACACTTGTAAGATAGTCGGTTTATCCTTGTTCATCAAAACTTGAAAGCTAATACATGGAGGTAGCACCTTCCTGCAATATAACGTGGAAGAACCCATGATTTAAATCAAGCCCCGTGTCTTCAAGGAATAAATGGATGGTTTCTTAAAAAAGAGCCTAGAAAAAGTACACACAAAACCTAAGTATCGAGGAACACTAACTATATTTTATAAACTGTCCATTTAGCAAGATGAAGCATCCTTTGTGCACATAGAGAGGTACATCTTGATCTGTGCAGACTTTTCTCCTTTTTCATACTTCTTGACATCATGCAGTTAAACTACACAGAAAAGGTGAAATTGCATAGTATGAGGAAAACAATAATATTACTGAACTTGTTGACACGTCTCATACTTGAGCATGCACTACCTATAAAGTTTTGATCAACTAGCATTTCCCATTTATTGAGAAACTATCAATTAAATATTGTTGACTAAAAACCCTGGTATTCTAAACTGTTGACCAGATATAGTTCAGAGATTTAACTGCAAGTTCAGAGTATACAAAAATCCAAATACCTTGATAAGCTCAGATTCTCTCCTTATCGAAGATGTGCGCCAGCCAACCATATCTTACAGAAATCTCAAGAAAAACTGAATGGGAAAGAAAGGAGCTAACAAAATGAAGTATTGATAAAAGATGATTGCTCAGTACAGCACATTACGTCATGAATTTAGAATATAAGTCAAAGAAGGATACGATCATATGAAACATTAGCATAAAGAATACAGCTTCTAAAAGCAGCAAGAGACGATCTGCAATAAAAAGGACCATGAGAGCCTTAAGTTAGTACCAGATGATAATAGCTCATCTAAAAGGTCTATTCCCCTTCCTACTTACATAAACTTTTTATCTTCATAATCTGATGCCATTCTTAGGAGAAGGGGAGGCTTGCTTGGTTTACCATCTGTAAGAAACAGTTGACGACCAGTTCGACCAATTAATATGGGAGCTATAGGTGGAGCGAGTTTTTCCAAGATAGGTACTCCCAAGAGAAATGGAAGCTGAAAAATAAAATATAAGAAGCATATATTCAAATTTTCACTGTTTGGTTCAGAGGAGCTGGAAACCATTTCCAGAACCAACTATATGCACTATTATCAAATAAAATATTAGCAAGACTGCAATGTACAGATTTTCCAGTACATGTATAAGTACAGTTGTCATTTTTCGTTGCAGCAATTAACGCCTCGTTTGGTATGTTGGGAATGGGTGGGAATGTAATGTCCATTCTCCCTTCCCATTCATGCGTACCAAACATACCACACTTTTGAAAGATAGAATGCCCATTCCCACTTCTCATCCAACCCACACTTTGTGGGAATGGGCATTCCCATTGAGATAGTAGAGAATGGGCATTCCCACATAAGTGGGAATCAAAAAAATAAACCCGATTCCAAATATACCCTTTTAAGAGATATGAACAGGATCTGATATGTTTACCCTTCTAAAAGATGCGAACATGCCTTTTTTTCTCTTGTTGTTCAACCCTAATTCCTCATCGTTCTTGTTGCAACGCCTCGTCTTCACTTTTCCTCTTTCGTCCAGCCACACAGTGATAGGCAAATACCTCGTCGCCAATCCTAGGTAATTGAGGGATTTATTTTTTCAAAATATAGATGTGTGGTTTCAATTCTTGTTGATAATAGTATATGATTTTATTAAGCGGCACGCACTAAGTTCGGGTTTTGAGGGCACTGTAGATCATATCATCTTTGATCTAGAAAAAGTAGGGATTTTAATGAATGTCATTATGAAATAGTCTCTATCCTGAGTTCATGTTTCTAACTAGAATGAACTTTGCCTATGTTGAGATTACTTCTTATGTGGCTTTGATGTTTCTTAGAGGATACTTGATAGTTCTTCTTTTAAGTTTTAATTCTATTTAAGATTTGTATTATTGAGTTGTTTTGCTTTGTAGTTACACATGGCTAGTCAAGTTTTTTTTTTCTTTCTACTGATATCAACAAATCATGAAACAAAGAAACTTGTATAGGACATCCTTTTGATAGAATTTCAGTGGGAAATTTTTCTATGTACGGCTTTGAGAATAGGCTTAATTTGCATTCAACACCCTATAGTTTCCCCCACTTTGCACTTATATACCCTCATTTGAATACATAGTGACATCACTTGCATTTACTAGATGATATACATTTTTTTTTCCTTTTGGATAAGACATCTTGACTGCATAAGTGTAAAGAAGTATATTCGTTTTAGAATGTAAACACTTTTAATACATAAAATATATCATCTAAAGCTAAGCTCAACCATGTTGTATACCATCACAACTAGCATTTTCATAGCAGAAGACCTAGCTAAGATTAATGTACCAGCATCACAACTAGAATTCCGACTTGAAACTTTCCAACAATTCTAAGCTTTCATAACTAGAAAGAAATTCCAGTTCACCAACCAATTGGAAATCAATTTCAGATTCATGAACACCAGTATGTTTGTCAAAATATGTCTGCCATTATCAATATAATCTATTAATGAAATTCTAACATCCTACTAAAGGTTACATTCTCGAGTCAATTGCACTTATATAGTTTCCCGTACTTTGCACTTATATACCCTAAAGTTTCCAAATCTTGCACTTAAATACCCTCAGTTATGCAAACTTGAGGGTATTTAAGTGCATGTTGTAAAACTTTAGAATATTTTAGTGTCGGTTCAAGAACTTTAGGGTATTTAAGTGCAAATTTTAAGAACTTGAGGATATATAAGTGATGCCCAAAAAAAGTGAGGGTATATAAGTGAAAATTTAAAGTTTTAAAAACTTTAGGGTGTATAAGTTTTGCCAAAAGTAAGTGAGGGTATATAAGTGCAAAGTAGGGGAAACTATAGGGTATTTAAGTGCAATTAACCCTCAAGAATGTAATCTTTTATAGGATGTTAGAATTTCATTAATAGATTTATATTGCTAATGACAGACATATTTTGACAAACATACTAATGTTCATGAATCTGAAATTGATTTCAATTGGTTGGTGAACTGGATTTCATTTCTAGTTATGAAAGCTTAGAATTTTTGAAAGTTTCAAGTAGGAATCTAGTTGTGATGCTGGTACGATAATCTTAGCTAGGTCTTATGCTGTGAAAATGCTATTCGTGATGATATAAAGCATGGTTGAGCTAAGCTTTAGATTCACACAGATATTTTATGTATTTAAAGTGTTTATATTCTAAAATGAATATACTTCTTTATGCAGTCAAGATATCTCATATTATGGATTCCGATGGTGAACGGATAAAGATGAAGAAGTTGATGGTCGTCCAAGCACACATGAGGAATGTGCAACGTGTAGTAGCTTGGTGATTTCTTTTTTCATCTCACACATTGAAAATTTACATAGAAAAAAGTCGCTAAGAGAGCAATATTTAATAGATTTTTATTCCAAAAGAAAAAATGCATATCATCTAGCATATACGAGTTAACTTGTTTAGAACAGCTGGAGATGTATACATGCTCTTTTAGACAGTTGTGCAATACGTTAGAAAATATAGGGCAAAAAGATACCAAAAACATGTTGGTAGACGAACAAATAGCAATGTTTCTATATATCCCCGTCCACCACGTGATGAATAGGATAATAAAACAAATGTTTTGACGTTCAGCAGAAACTACTAGTCGGCATTTTACTTGTATGTTACATATTGTAATACGTCTACACAATGTTTTGATTAAGAAACACGAGCTAGTGTTGTGGAATCAATATATGCGAGGTGGAAATGGTTTAAGGTAATTGATAATATCATTATTTGTATGTCTTAGTTTTTAAATAGTATAACACGCTAATTTTTTACTTATGTCTAGAATTGTTTCGGAGCTTTAGATGACACCTACATAAAAGTGAGGTTAGCTGTGGAGAAAAAGCCTAGGTATAGAACACGAAAGGGTGAAATTGCAACATATGTTTTGCGTGTGTTCTCAAGATATGCAATTTATATACATACTACCTAGTTGGGAAGGGTTAGTTGCTAATAGTAGGGTCTTTCAAGAAGCAATAACCAGAAGAAATAGGTTAAAAGTCCTACGTGGTACGTAACTTCCAATTTAGATAATACTTGATTTCATTAATTGTCAAATCCACGAATATTTATATAAACACATTTTTACATGTCCGACCATATGTTACTATTACCTTGCAATGCAAGATACACAAATTGTCAAGGTTCCTTGCAACATACAGAGGACAACATTACCACTTGAACGAATAGAGAGAATGACACCAACCTACACGTATGCAGGAGTTATTTAACATGAAACATGCATCACCTATGAATGTTATTGGAGATGTTTTGGATTTCTTAAATTAAGATGGGCAATCCTACGCAATTCTCATTTTACTATACTAGTATGTAATACGTGCTTTGCACGTAATGTATATTAAGTAACGTCATGAGACTAAACATTCGAAGCCCCTAGCCACCCATTAGCCATTAATTTATTGACATTTATATTAGTTTTTCTCTCCATGAATTTGCATACTTGTATAACTAATAGACTGATGTTTTTTTTCATAAATTGGAGGTGAAATCGGTGGTAGATCTGTTCGTTTCCTCCAAAGAAAAGCAATACAATCTTCTTTCTCAATTATCACATGTGATATCTTGTTGACTGCAAGATATCCCGTAATCGAGAGACTGACTCCACTATCAAAATTCTCACTTCCTCCTTTTTTTATTATTACTTTAGTGTTTTCTTTTGTGCATTTGAGCATCCATATATAGTATAATTTTTTTGAAATCTTGAGATCCAAGTGGAATGTTTATGGAAGTAGATTAGTCAGTGAGAGGAGATACGTGAATGCTTTAATTATGGGTTCATTTTCTAACTAATATTTATATTAAATGTATTATTAGTAGGTTTAGAAGGGCAGATATCATAAATTACTTTGTTAGCTAGGATCTAATTATTATATTGCAATAGTTTTTTTATGTGAAAAAAATATTAAGACACATCCAAACTAAACTGAAAACCCAAAAGCACAATAAAAGAATGTGGATTAACGCTGCTCTTTATCAGACTGCAGAACATTGTGCAAAAATGGTGGTGAGTTTTCGAGCCATACTACAAAATCATCAATTTCCTTAGCTCTTCGGATCAACGCATGAGCCGTTACATTCCTCATTTGACGAACTACTTGAAAATCCCATTCCTCGAGTCATGTACAACATTGCTAAATATCATCCACAAAGTGTCCAAAAAATGACTGTTGCTCCGCTTCATTTTGGATATCTCTAATTATGGCCTCCGCATCTTCTTTGAAAATTACCTTCCCACATCTAGTGTCAAGAGCAAAAATGTAATCGCTTCTCACATCACTTGGAATTCCGCATGCTAAGAATTACCTTGAATCTAAATATTATGATGAGTATATGGCAATAGTTAGTAATGTATATTATGATAATTTTATATGTTATTTCTAGACTACACTAAAAGGTCGACATTTACATTAGTATTCATCTCCATGAATTTTTAGTATATCGGACACAAATATTAATGTATTATAGTATTAGATTAGATGTCGATTTTTAATTAAATATTAAATTATCTTAAATTACAATATAATTTAGAAATATAAGTTATGATATTATTATCTTATATATTAAAATAGTATATTTAACATATAATACCTAACAAATAAAGTGAAATATTTATCTTATTTAACATAAGACTAATATGGTTAAAATTTGTAATACATATTAGTTCTTATTTTTATTGCAACAATAATTATAGTGTAATAAATAAAATGAATTGAATAAAATTTGAGGAATATGATTAAATTTTATAATATATATTTAGTTTTCAATATTAGTTCTTATGTTCATTGCAAGAATAATTATAGTGTAATAAATAGAATGAATTGAATAAATTTTAAGGCATTATTGGAAATTATCAAATTTTGGAAGGGCAAAAGAGGCAATCAAAAGTTTTAACACCCCAATCCTCTTTTATAAGTAGTATAGATAAAAATGCGTTATAAATACACTTCAAAATCCATTCCTCGTCACTCTTCCTTGCATTATAAATACACTTCATATATAAGATGAATTTTTTAAAGTTAAATCCTTAAAAAAATTAAAATAGCAAATTTCGAGTCATATACAAATGCACTATAGAAATATATATTTATATGAAAGCAAACCACACTCCCCTAAGCGTTCCCTAACTAGGTAGCGGTGAGGTCTTGCTAGGCTAGGCGGTACTTGATGTTTTACAAAGTGGTCTAGACGGGCAGCCCAGTGTTTTAAAAAGTGGCCTAGGCGAACGACCCGGTGTTTTAAAAAGTTGCCTAGGCGGACGCCTAGGCTTAGGCGGATCAATTTCTGCCTAGATTTGGCCAAAGCGGCCAATCTAAGCGGCCGGTCCACCTAGGTGCCGCCTAGGGTTAGGCGGCGCCTAGGGCTAGGAGGTCCGCTTAGGCGGGCCGCCAAGCTTTTTAAACAAAAAAAATAAAAAAAACCCAGCCCAATCAAGCCCAAATACTAAAACGCGAACCCAAAACCCAAACTCGACCTGTTACTTAACCTGACCGTCTAACCCTAGGTCCCTAATGCTGCTTCTCTCTCTCGTTCTCTCTCTCTCTCCCAAACCGCAACCACCCCACCTCCAACTTCTCCACCTCCGCGACCTCCCCTCCCTCCGGGTCTCTCCCGCCGTGTCAAGCCCCTGGCTCGCGGGCCCGTTGGCGCATGCAAGCTGTGGGACCCACAGAGTGTAACTTGTTTTTTGGCTAAATTCACTGTCAAAATCGACTAGCCGATGTTACACTTGAATCTTAGACTTCACTATATAAACACCTTAACACTTTATTCATCCACCGATGTGAGACTATAATTTGTAAAGTGTCACTATCACACACAGTCATCCTACTCACTTAGTGGGATGTCACAATCACCCCACCTTACAAAGACAACGTCCTCGTCGCGACATGACAATTGATACATCCCAGTATAGCCAGGCGATGTTGAATCTAGAGGTGGCTCCTACGGGTTCTAGAGGTGGTTCCACCGTGCTCACATGATGTAGCACTATGCCCCGTATAGCACTTAGTTTCATATTTCTGACTGACAACTGCTCTAATACCATTTGTCAAGTTCCGGGCCCGCGGGCCGGTTGGCGCGTGCAAGCCGTGGGACCCATAGAGTGTAATGTGCTATTTGGCTAAATCCACTGCTAAAATCGATTAGCCGATGTTACACTTAAATCTTAGGCTTCACTATATAAACACCTTAACACTTCATTCACCCACATATGTGGGACTATAATTGCAAAGTGTCACTATCACATACAAATACCCCACTCACTTAGTGCGATATCACAATCACCCCACCTTACAAAGACGACGCCATTGTCGCGACATGACAATTGGCACATCCCAATATAGCTAGGCGATGTGGACTCTAGAGGTGGTTCCTACGGGTTCTAGAGGTGGCTCCTACGGGTTCTAGAGGTGGTTCCACCGTGCTCACATGATGTAGCACTATGCCCCGTATAGCACTTAGCTCCATATTTTCGATTGGCAACCGCTTTAATACTATTTGTCACTGGTCGGCGGGCCCGTTGGCTCGTGTAAGTCGTGAGACCCACCGAGTGTAACTTGCTATTTGACTAAATCTCTTGTCAAAATCGACTAGGCGATGTTACATTTGAATCGAGACTTCACTATATAAATACCTTAACACTTCATTCATCCACCGATGTGGGACTATAATTTGCAAAGTGTCACTATCACACCTGATCACCCCACTCACTTAGTGGGATGTCACAATCACCCCACCTTACAAAGACAACGTCCTCGTCGCGACATGACAATTGGCACATCCCAATATAGCTAGGCGATGTGGACTCTAGAGGTGGTTCCTACGGGTTCTAGAGGTGGTTCCACCGTGCTCACATGATGTAGCACTATGCCCCGTGATAGCACTTAGTTTCATATTTCGACCGACAACCGCTCTAATACCATTTGTCATTAGGGCCCAGCGGCCTTGTCTGGCCGTGGGACCCATAGAGTGTAATGTGCTATTTGGCTAAATCCATCGCTAAAATCGATTAGCCGATGTTACACTTAAATCTTAGGCTTCACTATATAAACACCTTAACACTTCATTCACCCACATATGTGGGACTATAATTGCAAAGTGTCACTATCACATACAAATACCCCACTCACTTAGTGCGATATCACAATCACCCCACCTTACAAAGACGACGCCATTGTCGCGACATGACAATTGGCACATCCCAATATAGCTAGGCGATGTGGACTCTAGAGGTGGTTCCTACGGGTTCTAGAGGTGGCTCCTACGGGTTCTAGAGGTGGTTCCACCGTGCTCACATGATGTAGCACTATGCCCCGTATAGCACTTAGCTCCATATTTTCGATTGGCAACCGCTTTAATACTATTTGTCACTGGTCGGCGGGCCCGTTGGCTCGTGTAAGTCGTGAGACCCACCGAGTGTAACTTGCTATTTGACTAAATCTCTTGTCAAAATCGACTAGGCGATGTTACATTTGAATCGAGACTTCACTATATAAATACCTTAACACTTCATTCATCCACCGATGTGGGACTATAATTTGCAAAGTGTCACTATCACACACAAATCATCCTACTCACTTAGTGGGATGTCACAATCACCCCACCTTACAAAGACAACGTCCTCGTCGCGACATGACAATTGGCACATCCCAATATAGCTAGGCGATGTGGACTCTAGAGGTGGTTCCTACGGGTTCTAGAGGTGGTTCCACCGTGCTCACATGATGTAGCACTATGCCCCGTGATAGCACTTAGTTTCATATTTCGACCGACAACCGCTCTAATACCATTTGTCAAGTTCGGGCCCGCGGGCGGTTGGCGTGCAAGCCGTGGGACCCATAGAGTGTAATGTGCTATTTGGCTAAATCCATCGCTAAAATCGATTAGCCGATGTTACACTTAAATCTTAGGCTTCACTATATAAACACCTTAACACTTCATTCACCCACATATGTGGGACTATAATTTGCAAAGTGTCACTATCACATACAAATACCCCACTCACTTAGTGCGATATCACAATCACCCCACCTTACAAAGACGACGCCATTGTCGCGACATGACAATTGGCACATCCCAATATAGCTAGGCGATGTGGACTCTAGAGGTGGTTCCTACGGGTTCTAGAGGTGGTTCCACCGTGCTCACATGATGTAGCACTATGCCCCGTATAGCACTTAGTTTCATATTTCTGACTGACAACTGCTCTAATACCATTTGTCAAGTTCCGGGCCCGCGGGCCGGTTGGCGCGTGCAAGCCGTGGGACCCATAGAGTGTAATGTGCTATTTGGCTAAATCCACTGCTAAAATCGATTAGCCGATGTTACACTTAAATCTTAGGCTTCACTATATAAACACCTTAACACTTCATTCACCCACATATGTGGGACTATAATTTGCAAAGTGTCACTATCACATACAGTCACCCCACTCACTTAGTGCGATATCACAATCACCCCACCTTACAAAGACGACGTCATTGTCGCGACATGACAATTGGCACATCCCAATATAGCTAGGCGATGTGGACTCTAGAGGTGGTTCCTACGGGTTCTAGAGGTGGCTCCACCGTGCTCACGCGGTGTAGCACTTAGCTCCGTATAGCACTTAGCTCCATATTTTCGATTGGCAACTGCTTTAATACTATTTGTCACGCCCTGGGCTGGCGGGCCCGTTGGCTCGTGTAAGTCGTGAGACCCACCGAGTGTAACTTGCTATTTGACTAAATCTACTGTCAAAATCGACTAGCTGATGTTACATTTGAATCTGAGACTTCACTATATAAATACCTTAACACTTCATTCATCCACCGATGTGGGACTATAATTTGCAAAGTGTCACTATCACACACAGTCACCCCACTCACTTAGTGGGATGTCAATTTGACCAAATGAATTTAACTCTTTGCAAAACTATGGCAAGACAGGGGCTATAGAGAATTAATCGAGCCCAAAAGCTATCTTTTATTTTTCAGATTGGACTTATTTGCAAACAGAGTAAGTAACAAGGGTCTACATATAAATATCCTTACCTATTCATGGTTTAAACCCTATGTTCGAGCTTGTTGACAAATTAACGGAGCAACAGGATCTAAACAACAATTTTCATTTCTTATATATTCTGGACCTATTTACAAACTCATTAACTTTTAGGGGTCCCAAAGAAATTTTGTTATTTTATTTTAGTTTTCTCTCTCTCTCCTCTCTATCTCTTCTTCTTCCTGTGATTCCTCTCTCCTGCTTCTTCCTTCTTTTTTTTTCTCTGCTGGACTTACTCAGACTCAGATCACGCCTCGGCCTCTTGCTCTACTACGGGGTTGTCCTTCGATAGGTGAGAGCTCGCCACAACTGTGGCGGCTACGTACGGGAGGTAGGTTTTTTTCCAGATTTTAAATCCTAGTTCTCAAACATCCCTAATAGTTCCAGACCATCACTCATGCTTCACTATTTCATTAAGTTATCAAACAATCCAGGAAAACTAAAGGGGAAAAAAAGTTATACCTTGAGTTGAATATTGTGACATCCCACTAAGTGAGTGGGGTGACTGTGTGTGATAGTGACACTTTACAAATTATAGTCCCACATCGGTGGGTGAATGAAGTGTTAAGGTATTTATATAGTGAAGTCTAAGATTCAAGTGTAACATCGGCTAGTTGATTTTGACAGTGAATTTAGCCAAATAGCTCGTTACACTCAGTGGGTCCCACGCTTGCACGCGCCAACGGGCCAGCAGGCCCGGAACGTGATAAATGGTATCAGAGCAGTTGTCAGTCGAAAATGTGGAGCTAAATGCTATACGGGGCTAAGTGCTGCATCGCGTGAGCACGGTGGAGCCACCTCTAGAGTCCACATCGCTTGGTTATACTGGGATGTGCCAATTATCATGTCGCGACGAGGACGTCGTCTTTGTAAGGTGGGATGATTGTGACATCCTACTAAGTGAGTGGGGTGACTGTGTGTGATAGTAACACTTTGTAAATTATAGTCCCACATCGGTGGGTGAATGAAGTGTTAAGGTGTTTACATAGTGAAGCCTAAGATTCAAGTGCAACATCGGCTAGTCGATTTTGACAGTGGATTTAGCTAAATAGCACGTTACACTCGGTGGGTCCTACAGCTTGTACGTGCCAACGGGACCGCGGCGTGACACGCCGCCTCCTCCTCTACCTCCCCTCCCTCCGTGACCAAGCCGCAACCGCCCTGCCTCCAACTTCTCCCCCTCCCATCTCTCCCGCCGTCTCCTCCTCTACCTCCCGCATCTTCTCCGCCGGGCTGGGCCCTGGCTGCAACCGCCACCTAGGCAAACTCCTAAGGCGCGCTGGCGCCTAAACCCTGACAGGCTTCGAGCGCCTAGTCCGCTTAGTGCCTTCTATAACATCTAGGTCTTTGCTGGCGTCGCCCTAGCGACTTCCGTGAGAGACTTTTAAAATATTGAGATAGATGTTGCGTGCGAAATCGATCTAACCTCATTTATTTTTCTTTTGCTCGTCTTTTATTAAATAAAAAAGGGATAAAATTTTACTGTTCACTCACGGTTTAGTGTTCATACAGTACTGTTCATTCATCTTCCGACAATGATCCGATCCATTTTCCAATGGAGTTTTCAATTTCAAATTAAATCAAAATCCGTTCCCCGTCACTCTCCCTTGCATTATAAATACACTTCATATATAAAATAATTTTTTTTTAAAGTTACATCCTTAAAAAATTAAAATTGCATATTTCAAGCCACATACAAATGCACTATAGAAATATATATTTATACAAAACACTTCAAAGCAATAACGTGTAATTAGAAAGAAAACAATCATACCCCTTGAATTTCATCCTTGATCGGGCTTACAACGGTCACAATTTACCTAAAGCGTATGGCTCCCTATATCAATATGCACTATCAGATTTTCTGGAGGTGTCCCTATCGCAATCTCAGTGGTATACCACATCCTTCATTTGAAACCAAAGGAATTTACATAAAACCTGGGTATAATAAAGATGGGTAGAAAACGAAATGAAAGGAAATCAGATTAAATACTTAAGATAATAAATAAACATACATAGTGCTCATGTTGCCACCCATATAAACATCTATAGGTTTTCTGGCAAGAATCCTAGAGTGGCGGTGTTGGTCATGTTTGTTGTGATTGTTGATGAGCTTCCGCTTCACTTTGAAAACGCCTCCTCCACCATGAATGATGATAGCAAGGGAGATCAAGAGGAATACTGACAGTGCAGAGAGGAAAAAGGGGATTTTGAGAGAATCCATGATTAATTAAGCAAGAAATAAGAGAGAAAGGAAGAGAGATGAGCGCGGAAGAGAAAAAATTTATTCTACCGATTCTTCTACTATGGTTAATGCATATATGATCTAAGCGGGTTCTTGGATTGAATGAGTCATGGGGAGATATTGTTGGATTGAGCAAATCAAATGAAGGAACCAAAAATGATAAGGGTACTAACTCTTCAATTTTGTCCGTAAGGATTAAACAATCATGGGAGATATTCTTTGGAACATACCTAATGCAATAATCCATCTAAATAGCCCTCAACACACAAGTGCTATAAGGATTGAACGAGTCATGGGTAGTGACTTTTATACTGCTCTACAAGTGGTTCTCATTATAATCGCTTTGATAGACTATACTAGCTTAATGAGGGAGAAGGAGAAACTAGTAGGTTTAATTTAACTAGTTGGAGATTTTTTTCTTGATGAAGTTTTCATGATTTGGGTTATCACTGGATAATGCGTGTCCATAAAGACATCTTACAAATATCTATAAGCGAATGCATAAAAAAAGATATGAGTTGCTTTTAGGGTAAATGACACTAAACCCCCAAGAGCTTTCATCATTTTGTAGTAAATTTTCGGGGGTGTTGGCTAGAGGAGAGCTTGACTGGAGGGATGCTGGAGAAGGATGAGGTTAGAGCATCAGTAGTGTGGGATCTCGCGAGCATTGCTGAGGTTAGAGCAGCAGGCATGCGTCGGCGGTACTTGAGGGTGTGAGGTGCTAGGATTTCATGAGCGACGTGATGGCGGCAGCGTGCTTGTGGCCGTCGACAGCGCTAGGATTCCGCTATGATGGTTCGATGTAGCGCTTTAGATGAGAACGGCATCGATTGGGGATCTGAGATGATCGCTCGTGTTTATGGTAGCTGGGTCGGCATCGCCCTAAAAGCGATTGCAGCGGGCTAGGATCGCATAGCCGAGGTCAAAGATGCCGAGTTGAAGCGCGATGGGACCCTCTTAGCAGCCCCAAGGTCGAGGAAGAAGGGAGAAGTCTCCTTAGAATGAAGAAGATGACTCTGATACCATGATAAGTATAGAGGTTTGAGAGAACTTGATAATCTTATTCATTGCATTGAGGTCCTTATATACAAAATCAAGGGGAAAAGTTCTACAATCCTAAGCGTGTGTGTGTGTGTGTCTATATATATATATATATAGATGGTTCGATGGTTGTGAGGTGGCGGCACATTTAGCGATACCAAAAGAGTAAGTGGTGAAGCCCACAACTTTTGATGTGACAACTAGGATGGGCCTCATCACATTTGTATCTCTTGATAGCTCATTTTGCAAAATAAACCATCATCTCATACCCATTTATATATATATATATATATATATATATATATATATATATATATATATATATATATATATATATATATATATAATGGGTATCATATGTCATATGAAGCGATTCCCTCATATACAATGATGTGTCACAATCTCAACCAAGTGTGATTAAGAAGGTTTCTCCTTTATTACTTAGTCAAGATTAAGACACATCATTGCCATATGACGGAATCCTCTAATATAACAATGATATACATTCTTCTCATATATATTCACACACACACACATGAATTGAACTAGGCTCCTATTAGTAGTATCCAACATGCAAATACTATCAATCCAATTTTAAAAATTAGAACCCGAAAATAAAAATCCAAACAGGTGGATGTGATCTACGAGACATGAACTACCTACGAACAAAATTTCAAGGGATTTCAATGTGTTTTGAATCATATATCAAGGCAAAAGTTAAGCAACTTAATGAAAATTCTAAAATGTTAATCTTGACGACACATTACGCATAGGTTAATGATATTGAAATACTTTGATATTTTGTTAATAATTTGATATTTTGTTTCTAGATAATTCATGTTGGTAGATCACATCTATCGATTTGGATTTTTATTTTTCGTTCCAATTTTCAAAATTAGGTTGATAATATTCTCATATTGGATACTATTAATATAAGTCTAGCTCAACTCCGCACCCTAAGAAAATGAGAATTTAAGTAAAAATTTGAGTTTCCCAATATCCTCCAGCATCTCGGCGTGTCTATCCTTATAGAGTTGCAACTCCCTTTGAGTGCAAGACATATGTGTGTGTGTGAGAACCTAAAAGTTATCAAATTTCACAATCAAAGGTTGAATCCTCCTTCACATCAGAATGCACCTTGATATTCGTTTCTTACTATGGGATTATAAGGTAACTACAAAGTCCATGATGTGATGCAGTGGCGTGCAATCGAGTACGAATGACAAAATTTCAATCCACCTTTTTGTTTCTCTATACCTTCCCTGGTGAATAGACAAACTATGAACAAGAATTTAGTAAAAATAACAACCAGATTTCACTTAGCTACTTAGACAAATACATACGTATGTATCTACCATTTGTGTAGGACCCATAGTTAATAAAAAGACCTTTTTTGCCTCCAAAAAAAGCAGAGTCTATTGAAAGTACATATGCCTAATATATAATCACAGTAATGAACAACAAATAATTAGCTAGTCATCAAGATAATTTCCCTCGCTAAAGTGTTATTCTTCATTTAGTCCTTTCCTAATAAATATTCACTTCTCAATAAACAATCACACTACTGATTTATTGTGCAAGGTGCCAATGTTTGTTTGCATGCACTGACACATGGGGCAAGTTTTGTTCTCAGTGAGTCATCGAGCGATGCAGCTCAAATGAAAGACGTGACCGTAGAGAAATTTCTCTTCTTTCGACCATCTAGGCTCAATCTCTTCTAAGCAAAGAGAGCACTCTTTGTTATCGCCGCTATCATCTTTCTTATCTCTCCATCTTCCATGAGTTGCAGCCTCCATCTCTTCAGCGAATTCCATAGTCTTATTGTTCCCCACCCACCAATCAATAGAAGCGAACAAATTTGTTGTCACATCACGTTTAGTCTCAAGTGCTTCTTGCACATCAACTACTTTTATACCTAAAGGAGGATTTCTTCGCTACAGTAAATTATTTCTTAGGACATCCTTGAGTCGCTGACAATTCTTCGCTCTCAATAGGCCTCAAAGGGCCTCAAAAGCCAAAAAATCATCTACATAAACGTTTTAAATTTCAAATTTTAAAAAATTTCAGCTGTACTCCACTGAGAAAAAAAAGTTGGTGACACTCTCTCCTTTTCATTTCATCTATCTATGCTCTTTAATTCTCTCTACTCTACTTTCCTCATTACTCTCTATCTTCTTTTCAAATTGCAGAAAATGATTCCCTAATGTCTCAACACCTTAGCCTTAGCTTCCACTCCAACCCGATTCGGATATGCACTCTCGAAGCTCTCATCTTTCTCGGTTTTCTTCTCCTTCTCCGCATCTAGGGTTCTTCGATCTGTCCATCTGAATTGTCCTAAATTTTTGCTATTTTTAGTATATTTTGTCCTTTTAATGATGTTTAATTGATCTATAATTTGACAATCTAATAATTGATTATTAGGTTAGCGATGTAGAGCCCACAAAGAAGAATTAGAAGCTGGGAGATGGTGGCTTATCAGAGATTTGTGTTCAAGGTCTGATCTTCTTGCCTCTTATTGAGTTCTTGGAAAATAAATATGTGGTGGTTTTTATATGATAAAGATCAGTAAGTTAAAAAGTTATTCTTCGATTACGGTTTGTATTTTTATTTCAAATTAAAATTAGGGCTCTCATCTTCATTTTTATTTATTTTGTTTCAGCCCTTGAAATTTGAGAACTTCGACAAGCAAAGGAGGCATTTTAATCTCATGTGCTACTTAAATATATTATCCCAGTGAGATACTATAAGTTCCATTTGCATTCTTTTATGTGTAATTTACTATTTATCTTGGTTTATTATATTAGGTCATGAAATATATTGATCTTAGATATAGCCTCCATGAAATATTGGGGATATCCATATCTTTTCCAATGTGACAATTTTTATATGATGGAAATTGTTGCATATTTTGTTTGCTTAAACTCTTATGATTATCATAAATCCTTCGTTGTAATGTGAATTTGTTAAACACACTAAGGGTCTATTCATGTATTGCACAAAAGCTCCGAATTATAAAGTCTCGTCTTTGTATTTACCAACTTAGGTACGATCATCTTTATCATTTAATTTTTATTGAAATCGATTGTCCTTCAAATCTTAAAGGAAAAAGTAATTTTAATGTAAGTTATTTTCTATTTGTGAGTTGTAAATTAAGGGTTTTTATCTTCATTTTTCTTTCTTTTGTATTAAAAGTTTGCTTGTGTTCCTTTGTTTTTCTCATTAATCTTTAATGGTTGTTGTTAGATGATTGGGTTTTATTTTCTCTTATTGAAGAGGGTTTTGTCTAATTTTCTTTGAGATAGATTGAGTATTTTGATTTGATGATTGCAGGAGAGAGAAAAGGGCTATAATTAAGTCTTTGAAGCAAGAACATGATTTTGGTGTGTATTATTAGTTTTTATATTTACTAATGAACAATTGCATATCATTCTCATCCATAATCTAATTTTAGTTCTCAAAGAAGAAGAAGTCATCCGCTAATTTTTATACAAATATTAGAAGTATCTAAATGACTAAATATCTTTTTTCCATTATTAGTTAGTAAAAAGATGGTAGATCGAGGTGAGGTATATGTATGTCTATCAATAGATGGCTTTGGCGGAGTTAGATTTGGAAGCAAATATAAAATTTTCAAGAATCAGATACTTCTTTCCTGCGTCAACTTCAAATGGCTGCAGTTGTCGAGGACAAGTTTGATATTACCACTATCTCCTTCTAATTATTTCCTTTGTTATTTCCAATTGATTGCACAGATATTAAATACTCTTTCCTTTGTTATTTTCATTTCTGAACACTCATAGTGTGCATTGATGTAATGATTTTCTTATCTGCTTTCTCAGAATCATTGAGGAACTCATAGGAACATCATTCTCTTCTAGCATTAAATTAGATGAGAGAAATTATTCATATATATCCTCCTTTTTATACCACCACATAAGTCTAGTTCTATTCTTTATTAGACATTTATTTTCTCTATATGAATTTCCATCCATATTATATTTTTTAGGGTCATGTGTACCATATTAAATATTTGATGTCTCATACGTTGTTGGATTCTATGTAGAGGTAATTTCTATTTTTTCTATCTTTATTCTAATTCCATCATATATTTATTTGTGTTTTTCTAGCTACTTTAGTTTAATGCATCATGAGGGAAGATCAAAATTTATATTATTAGTCTTCTATTTGTTATCACTAATTAACTAATTTAATTTACAAATTATTTACTAATATGAATTCGATTTGACAATATTGAGAAAGCTTTTACTTTTGACCACATCTAGAGGTGATCTCTATTTCTCTCTCCTTTTCCATTTAATTATGTATGTATGTACGTACCTATGCATGAATGTGTGTGTGCGCACATGTGCACGTGTGTGTTTTATTTACATACTTGCATAAAAAGACTTATAATTATCTCTAAAGATAATGCTTAGATTGATTCATTCATTTCCTATGATAAGATTTTTGCTTCTTTCTTTGTGTTGTCATGCGCTCTTCTTTTTGTCACTTGGTTGATTATTAACATTTTACTTATTCACAATTTGTTCTTCTCATATTTTTTGTTTGTTAGTGTGTACTTCCAACAAAGGAGGTTTGATGGTTTCGTTGGGAATATCTATTTAAATAAGCATTCAGAACTCCATTATTTTATCGGTTTCCAATAAGGATATATTAATATAATTTTGATGGTTTGTCTTGAGAATAGCTATTTAACTAAGCATTCGTAATTCTATTGTTTTATCGAGTTTTCAAGAAGTATGTATTAAATATTTCCATTAGTTATTTGTTCATTCTTTGATTTTCAATAATGTTTCTATGCTTTTACTTCATGAGCCATTATAACAATTTTCAATACCTAAATTTGACTTGAGAATAAGAAGTAATGCACTATGATGTCCTTTTCTTTTTCTAAGTCTTTAGTTTTATTTGATAGAAATCTTCAAGAATTTACTATTAGTATATATGTTTATGCTTCCTAAGTTTTATGTTTGTCCTTTTATATTTTCCTAATTTAACTTATATAGTATAGGGTAAAAGAATTAATAAAATTGAAAAAGTGGATGGTTATAAGATATTCATCCTAACATTCTATTATTTTTCTATTCTTTTTATGGTGGCTCATGTCATCTCTTCTTTGAGATAAGCTGCCAAGTAGTTGAAGAAGAGGAAGAGGGAGGTGGAGCAAGATGGATAGTGCGAAGAGAAAAAGAAGGAACAAGAGTTCATCCAATACTTTCTGTATGAATATGGTTTTTCATCAGCATGTTTATGCATACTTAATAGGTTATAAAATTCCTTCAATGTATATCAAATTGAAAGTAAGAATGTATTATAAAATTGTATTATGCATTGTAACGTTGGAATGAGAAAGCATGATCATGTTATAATTCTAATCGTTTATGTTAGATTTCTTTCATTATTATTTTAATACTAAAATATTTTTATGAGAAAATGATTGGTGATGTTGAGTGATTTGCATAATGGATTCTTAAGGCTTGATGATTGACAACACACTTTATTTTGTTGTATTTACAGCCTTTTATAATTATGCTACATATATGTAGTTTGTGAAAAGATGCACACTCAACGAGTCGTAGGCGAGTTGCACTCAATATGCTAAACACAAAGCCTCACCCGTGCTTTGCACGGGTAAAATACTAGTTCTGAAGGAATTCACTTATATTTGCCTTCAACAACTTGTAACGTTCATGCTCCATAGGAAATTCAGGACACACCACTTCATGAGCAATGACACTATAGTGTTAGATTGATATGAGGTTTGATGCCTTGCAGCTCAAGCGACCGCTGACGGACTTGTAGGTGAGAGAACAAGGGAAGACGTAAATATAGTATTGATTGTCAGTTACAGGGATATGGACTTTGGTAGTCATCCATATAGAAATTCACGTGGAGAATACTATTATCGAGAGCCCCGAAAGCAAATGGACATAGGACTGAACGAAGAGGCGGCAATGACCTAATTGGATAAGCTTTATGAGTCTCGATATTTCTTATTATTAAAGAGTTCATGGGAAGGCACAGAAATTTGATGGAAGAAGTTAAAACTGGAGGTTTCAGAGCCTCGGCCTCAACGACAGCTCGTTGCTGATGAGCCATAAAGGGATTGAGGAGGGATTTGAGATAATATTTTCGAATGGGAGTTTGAGGGATTTTAGAGATCAGACTTTTTTTAAGGAAAGATATCAGTTTGGAGACTCATAAAAGCATGATATTGGATCACAATTTTTTTCACAATACTTGGGACATGCCATTGTGCACAGCAACATACTCTTAATGCATATGAAGATTTTCTTTCTTACTATTTGACATTATTATGCATTTATTTATTTAATTATTATTTTTTTAGGCTATACATGTGTTTGTATTGTGGAGGATGCATAGCAAGAAGAAGTCACGATATAAGCTAGCCCAGAGCATTCAAAGTTTCCTGTGTGGGATGTGGTGGATTGGTAAGCTGCGTGATGCACCATTAGATGCGAGAGAGATCTTTTTCTCTTCTTTATCTTCTATCTCTATAGTCCACCTTTTGTCCCACAACCAACGGTGAAGATTCCTTCATCTGCTACAACAACAAAATCCAATTGTCTAACGAATGAGGGAATCTACTGCATATTTAGGAAATGAGCTTTTTAGGTCTAGCTAATTGTTAAGGATGGTTTAGACGAAGTGGCTTTGACTGAGAAGAGAAAGAGGTTTACTAAACACGTAATGAACATGGACTTAAGTGTGGATCAATGCTTTAGGGCAAGTAATTGCAATTTGTTGGATTTGTTTATCACACTCAGTGATGATTTGAAGGAGACATGGGTGAGGCGATATGCAAGTGGGCAATCTTAGGTTGGCAATTTGGCTTTAAAGGCTAGGTTATCATTTTTCTATTATGGAACTTATTATTTTGATACAGTGGTAGTTATTTAAGTATTTAGTTGGTATTGTTTTATAGATATTTTGATTGGGATTTGGGTGATTTTTATAATTTGTCGAATAAGTCATTTTATATATCTAAAATTTTGAATTGTGGATATCATCGTTTATATTAATTTGGGACCTATGAATGATGTAGTACACTTTCATTTATTTTTCCTTAATTTTTGTTAATTACAAATTAAAAATATTCTTGACAAGAATACAAGTAAATTTGAGTATACATTCCACAAAAAGGGTGAAAAAGTGAAATAAATTATGTTATTTGCCATTTTTGTTCTACAAACGGATAGTTGTTGCTAATGTAATTGCTAGCTTATCGTTTATCTTGCTTGAAATTAAAGAAGGGAAATAATATTTCGGCTTCGTGTTTTCAATTTAAACTTTTGAGTGGAAATCGAAGTTCTCACTGTGTTTTAAGAGTCTTCAGGTGCGTAACAAGTTTTTAATAATGTTTAACCTGCTCAAAAGAAGTCAATTTTGTGTAACATATGAACTAATATGAATATGTATGAACTAACATGTCTATGTATGAACTTTTGATTTTGATGTTTTTCCCTATACTTGTAGGTACATGGAAAAACATAAGATGTTAAGATTGAAACATGAAATATTGACTATTTTTGTAAAGCTTTATTTTTAAAAAAATAAAAGTTATTTAGTTATTATCATTACTATTTTTATTCTTTTAAAATTCTATGTTGTTGTAACGGCATTATTAGAAAACAAAAATTCTTACTTGTGAATGAACAAATGATACAAAACATGGGAATGGGAATGAGATTGTCATTCCCGCTTCATTATACAAACACACCCAAACATGTGAATGTGAATGGCCATTCCATTTCCACATTCATTCCATTCCATTCCATTCCTCCCTCCACTCCATTCTCACTTGACTCCATTCCCGCGTACCAAATGAGGCATAAGTGCTTGCCTATATAGATCCTTTTTCACCATTCTCTAAAAGAAGTTGAGTGGTTATTGTGACCTTAGCTAAAAAACTTGTGCCTGCAAAGAACATGGTCCCCTTGTAAAATAGAATCAACCACTTAACTAAGACTTTCTTGGTTGGTTGTAACTGTGATTTACTTTCAAGATTAGGAACAGTAGTAAATGTCTTTAATCTCTGTTTTACTTCTTTAAGGTGAAGCTTCACTCTACTACCTTTAATAACAATTGTTGGATAACTACCTCTTTAACCACTTTGATCATATTTTCCCCCAAATCTCTTGTGTAACTTGAATAGAGGACAGACACAAACATGGTGAAAGTAGGGAAAGACTAGAAGAGAGAAGGAAGGGCAAAGAAGAGAAATAGAAGAGAGAAGGGAAGAACTGACAGTTGTAGCCAATGTTTTCATTAAAATGCCATATGAAAATGCAAGATTTATTGGCTTTTGCATATTGAGCAGCAGTTGTTCTGCTGTTACACTTATTCCAACGTGTTCATTTGTTCTTTGTTTATGCTTGAGGATTGAGATTGCCAGTAAACAACATGTCTCAATGCAAACCTTCTTCATAGGCTACAGTCCATCATGCACGTGCAAAAATAAAAAAAATAAAAAAATCTAAAAAAAGGAAAAAAAATCTAACTACTTCGCGTTACTGACCCTTGCGGGATATTAAAGAGACAGACAATTTGGCAGTCCTTCGAGCTTGTTCTTTAGCTCAAGTTGATAGTCATTTAAGCTTCTTCATTTGTTCATGCTGGTCACTATTCGAGTGCTCTGCGCATTTTGGAAATTGTTTAGTCTTGCATGACAAAATCATTCCCACATTTATATTGAGTTCTTGTGGCATTTGAACATGATGAACGTGATGACTATTCTTTAATCTCATGATTTGTCTCATGGTCTTCCTCTATGCTATTTGGGTCGAGTTCTTTATTTGTGGAGTTATTTGCCATATTTTCTCACTGATTTTGTATAAATTTTTTGCAGAATCTTCTTGGGTTTGAATATTGGTGGTGGGGGTTCAGTGTTTTAAAAATAGGCCGATTTTATCGATTTATCGCCGATATATAGGGTTTGGGCCATGTCTGATACTATTTCTGTAAAAATTTATCGCATATCGTTTTTGCCCGATTTGTCCTGATATATCGGTGTAAATACAATAAAGCGGCTGATTTCTCGTGGGTTAAAAATCGCCCAATTTACTATAATTTACATTCTAAGTGAACCGGTTCGGGTTTGGAGGCAGAAATCCTCTTTTCTCCATACCCGACCCCCATCCACTAAACAAAAAACCATGCTATCCTATTTTATTTCACACCCGCTCGTTGTGTAACCCTAATTCTCTCCGCCTCCACTGTTCTCTCCCCCAAATCACTCGCAAATTTCTCACTCGAAGACCTCTATCGATGACCTCTCTCAAAGATTCTCTCTTGATATTTCATTAATTGTGCTTAGATTACATTTTAGGACATTATATTATATACGCTCACCATTCGATATGACACTCTGATTTTTACTACTTATCCCCGATATATCCCCGATAACTAGGATCCGATATGAATTTTGGCCATCCGATATATTTTCGATAACTGATATTTAAAACCTTGGGTGGGTTAACTGTATGATTAGTAATTATGTTGTGTAGAAATGTGAAAATGATACATTGATCAGTGGAAACATTTATGCCATGAAGACCAAGGTATTACTACGGTAAAGATAAATCAGAAAGCTTAAATTTCAAGTCAGAGCTTGAATAAGTCATCCTGGGGTAAATGAGAGAAGATAAAAAGGAAGTACTATGCTATTATTATCTAACAATTAAACAGGGAAGCTTAGAAATGAACATTAAAGCTTACCTGTTTCTTTCCTCTGACTCCCAAATGTGGGGTTGCCAAGGTAATAAAATTAATGGGTTCCAACCCTGCAATTTTCCCTGATTAAGAAAATATTTTAGAATTGCTTTCTATTTCTATGAAATTAAAATTTAGAATTAATATGATTGCAGACTTACCAGTATCCGATGAATAAAGCATAGCCATAGCATATCTTGCAAACAACCCACCCAAAGAATGTGCTAGAACAGATATTCTTTTTAAGCTTTCTGTTGTCTTCACCACACTCAAAATCTTTGCAAAAAGATGAACGAATGTGACATTACTGGTAACTCGGCATAAAGCTAACATATACAAAAAGGCACTTTAGATAATAAATATTTACCACATACTTCATCTGCTAGGCGCCTTCCAGCTCCGTCGATTCCACTAAAGGTTTTCGTATAGCTATTGGATGAACTTGCTGAACAATACACAGTAAAGAAGACTATAAGGATAAAAGTAAAAAGCAAAGTACAATCAAACTTAAAGCTAAGTTAGAATAATGCAACATAATATTATGCAGTGTAACAGCTGTTAATGGTGCGAAGTCAAACATTTAAGATACTAATAAGACCATATATAATGCATGTGGCATACCGTAGATTAAGAAATTTCTCCCCAGTTGTCTTTTCAACTCAGCATCTGCATATGTCCAGTCACTAGGACTGCAAAATTTAAATCAGCAAAAGAGAACTTTGATATGGGAGATTTTCGCAGCAAAGAAAATTAGTAAACTGGTGAAAAGAACAAACTCAGCCAGTGACCAGTATGAATACAATTTAATTAATCAAGCATGTAGGAAATGAAAATAAGAAATAATAGAATGTTTAAGACTTGTGCCAAGTTCAATAGAAGAGAGACACAGCATATTTTTAAAGTAACAGGGAAAAAAAAGTTTTAAAGCAAGATCAACCTAGTTGCATATAATTCTGTGGTCAAACAGTACTGATCAATTATCAATCTTGAGAACCTATACGCTAACAAAAAATCGTTATTTCGTACAAATTTTGAAGAAGCAAATGCAACTTTTAGAGAGATATTCAAGATGAAGTCCCATGGTATATGTTATTTGTTGATAATATAGTATTAGTTGACGAGACTCGAGAGGGTATAATCTAAAGTAGAAAGGTGGAGACAAGCCCTCGAAGACTAAAGGTTTTAGAATCAATAGAACAAAAACAGAATACATTGAATGCATATTTAGTAAAACTAAAAAGAGAAAAGAGCCTATAGTACATATTGATGGCCAAGAAATACCTAGAAGTAACCACTTTCGTTATTTGGTATCAATAGTTCGTCATGATGGTGAGATTGAGGATGATGTTGTCTATCGAATCAAATCAGGATGATCAAAGTGGAGAAGCGCTTGGGGAGACTTATGTGATCGTAGACTACCTATGAGACTAAAGGGAAAATTCTATATGATAGTTATAAGACCAATAATGATTTATGCGTCGGAATGTTGGGTAATTAAAAAACAATATGTGCAAAAAATGAGTGTAGCAGAAATGAGTATGTTACGATGGTCTTGTGGGTATACAATAAAAGATAGGATAAGAAACAAGTGCATCTGTAGTAAATTAGAGGTTGCTCCAATTGATGATAAAGAGAGAGAATAGGCTAAGATGGTTTGGTCATGTACAACGGAGACCTCTTAGTGCACCGGTAAGAAAATGTGATAATGTTGTAGTTAATGGGAGAAAGAGATCTCGAGGTAGACCTAAAAAAACTTAGTTGGGAGCAATTAAGAAGGATGTGATAATGGTTAATTTAACGGAGGAGATGTCCCATAATAGAACAGAATGGAAGAATATGACTCATGTAGCCGACCCCATAATAAAGGCTTTGTTGTTATTCTTGCTGTTGTTGTTGATCATAAAGATCTGGTTATATTTTCTTACTGGCTTCCTCTTACTTATATGACAAGATGGAACTTTTCAAAAGAACCACCACCACTCCACATGCACATATGCAAAAAAGAATAACAAAGTCCCCCAGTCCGATCATACATCCTCAAATTCCAATCTTCAATCCATATGAGCTGCCAACTGATGCAGAGGTAATTGATTTGTTTAGATTTATTTTGGCTTCCTTGATGAACCTATACAATCTTCTGTCTAAATTCAAACACGTGTCATTAGCTTGCACTATAACACGAGTCTTATTCTTTTCAAAAACACAATGCACAAGAACTTGTATATCTACTTTGTTTAGCCTATTAAAAAAATTTCTTTAACTTTATTATCTCAAGTATTCTTAGATCCTTTTATATCATCACAATTTCAGGAATGAAAGCTTTGCACTAACCTATATCTCCACCCTTGCAAAGTTCTCTCTCTCTCTCACACACGCCCACACAATCCACATAATGCCTGTATGCTAACAACCCCTACCCTCCCCAAAAAAAACCACCCCCAAAACCCACCCCCATATTATATACAAAAGAATAAAAATAAAATAAGATAAGATTAATGAAAGTAAAGAGAGAAGCCAAAACACATGCATACACAAAAAACCCACAACTTTAGTACCAATGCATGTGCATCCCAACTGCACTGCCCCAAGAATAACAAAAGGATAAAAATCTGAAATAGGCCGCAGGTGCAATAAGCATCTGTTTGGTGCTAAATGGTTCATACATCAGATGTTTCACATGTACATATTTCCTCCTGTTTGTGACATAAAGAGAAGAGGTAAGAAGTTCAAATCCCCAAAAAATAACTATTAGGTGTCAAAATTTCAATCCCTCGACATTTCACATATTCAGTAGAAACATAGTTCAAATCCCTAGTCTCATTGGTTTAATTAGACTCAACTGACATTTACAAAAGAAAACACATAGACTTTGAAAACACTCAAATGTAACAGAAACTATGACATGACTGGCACATTATTTTTAAATTCAATTTATTTTTAATCATCTGAGCACGGTCCCAGAACATGAAATTTGCAGAAATTTTAACTACAGGCAGACCATCAAGCATCCACCAAAGCAATGTGAATGCTCATTGTGAACCACGTCAAGAGGGCAGAACCATTTCTTCATGAACTTAAGCTTGTGAATATCTAGATAATGACTGAAACTTCACTAACAGTACTTAGTACATAATATCCTAAGTTTAGCAAGATCCTTTTTCCTATTTCATTTTCACTTCATACTGTCTCTTAGATGGTTAAGAAAAAGTCAACTTACCTAGCGAAGATGCCATGAACAAGAACAAGGAGATGATCAGGTGCATACTTGGAATCAGACATGTCCTTGGATGTTACAGAACTTCCACGTGTTGTACTCATTGGTTTTATTCTAGAATGCAGGCAGCTACCAATTATGCTCAGGCCTGCAAATAGAGCCCACTGAATACATAAGACAAAAGGGGCACGCTATGGATCCAAAGTATGAAACAGATTCTGTGATATAGGAGTTCAGGGATGATTGAGGTGCATAAAATATGGCACATATTATTATGTTAAGATGTAAAGGTTATACAATACAGATCCTAAGAGAGATCATATTGCCAAAGGTTTTGCCATTAGTAGCTTCCTATTTGAAAATCCACATAGAAGGAAACTCAAGGTCTTTATTGATTTGAAATTAAAGGTATAGCTGCTTATTGAGACACTTTACTAATTTTTAAAGTTTTATAACTGAACGAGGACAAAGTGATAATGATTGGGGAAGGTTGATGGGTTTATAGCTACATGGATATTTGTTTCAGGTTGTAGAATCTGATCTTACTGAAAATACAGATCCAACCACATTTTGGTGGAATACTGTGCAGGGAGATACAGAACAAACCATAACTTGGGAAGCCCAGTAAGAGCAGAGGGTGCAAGTTCAATAAGAATGTGCTGTTAAGGAATGGACATGTGTTAAAATGGTTGTGATGGCAATGAGTACCGTTAATTCTACATGCTATCATGGATCTTTTGAAGCCAGCTTAACCACAAGAGAAAGAACCAATGTTATCTTATTTGTTAGATTAATCTTAGTAGTTTCTAGATGAGGATATTAGGAGAATTGCGATTTGGTAGTTAGTCAAAATTCTCGTTATAAGATGGATTGTTAGGATGATTGAGATTTTAATTATTTTGAGTAGATTAGGATTACTGGTAAGCTTGTCATGGAAATAGTTATAAACAAGGGCCTGATGAATATAAGTGATATTTTTCCCTATATTTTATGTCTAATTTGATAAATTTAGTTTTCTTGCTCTCCCGCTATCATTAGGACTCCAAGTGTTCTTTTTCATTCTCTATTAAGTTTTGTAACAGAACAACCCAGCTTATATCTACACAACTAAATTGGAGGTGTCTCTCCATATTGGGAACAGCTTGTCCTAATCTCTATAGACAACCTGATTACTGTTTATGTATAAAAAATCTGAAATAAGAGGTATTGTGGGTTCCAACTTTGGTAGGTGGACAGACACACATGGAATGTGAGGAAAATAAAATATCCATGCAACCATTAAGACCTGCTGCAGCTGCTATGCGGAGGTGTGGAGGGAATCTAAATATATTTTTCATTTATTGGAGGAAAAAGTATTATTGGGAAAACTAGTGGCACTGCTCAAAATTTATGAGGAAACATAAGAACACCATGCTCAGGAAGGAAAAATCAAATAGAATCATTGAAGCTCATAGCTAACAGCATGTGATTAAAAATAAAAAAAACATGTAATTATGTACGCAACAGATGAACAGTGATGCAAGAAGCAATATGATACAAAATGGAGCCTGGAAGTTTTTCCTAAGTATAAAATCACATTTATAGGTTTAAGGACATTTAAAATCAAGCTGTTGTGGACCTTCTTGGTTCAAGTCAACAAGTAAATCTACTAAATCATATACTTGTTGTCAACTATTAAAGATGGAGGTGCATGTGAATGCTGATTGACACAACACACATCTACTGGGAAAAGGGAGAAAACTATAGGTCTGTGGCACATTGCAGAGGCAAGTTTTCAAACCATGTCATGAAGTTGAGAATTCTCAAATGGTAGTATAACCAAAAGTTACAATTTAAGCATCAAGAAAAAGCTAAGTTCCTGATACGGGCAAATGTAAAGTTTGATATATAACGAACAGAAGAGTCCTTTGAACAAGTAATAAGTAGAAAATTTCTTTAACGAAAAAAGCACGAGACGACTTATCAAAACAAGATGTGGTACTCTTTGAAGTTTGAAGATTGAAAGCTAGGATCTGAAAAAAAGAAAAAATGGCCATGAAAAGTTTTGTAAGTTCAGCGGTTATAAAGGAGAAACAGTTTCCAAGTTGTGGTGTGCGTTTAGAAATATTAACAGTTAAGATTGGTCCATATGCAGTATAGCCCATAATGAATTATCTATGTAGTTAAGCCTTTGCAGTACATGATATTCAGAATTTGGTACTTAGGCAAGCTTTAAACACTAGGTGATACAAATACATATAGGCAGTATAAAAATAGAACCATGCTGATCTAGTTCAGTTAATACCTTTGATATTGGCTAATGACAATTAACACAGGATAGATCCAGGTTTGAAATAACAAAAGTTAATTGGATGGTATCTTATTAGGAAAAATAATTTAATAAATCAATAAATAAAAGGCTTGTGTGGTTGAATTTGACTTATTTAATATAAAGGTTGGAGGAATAAAATACAATTCAACTATTCTGATCAAAGTTGCAGATACCTCAGAACTCTGGTACTGACATCAAAAAGATGAACCAGGCTTGGTGTTGATTTACTGGCTAACTAAAATTTCAACAATTTTACTTTTCAAAAGAATCAAAGCTATCAGTTGAAATTATTTCGGGTTTAACCTACAAAGATGCACCTGTTTATTGATGTCAACCTTGTGGATCAACATATGATAAATTGAAGTCTGAGACCTATTATTACCACCTCTCAAAACCATAATCTTTTGGTAGGTTTATAGCCAAGGATACTATGGTCAATGGGGAAGCAAGGGGTTTACTGTGGACAAAGAACTGGAAAAGACAGGGACTTCAATACAGATAACTTGAAAAGTGCTACCTACGTACAGGTGAAGCTGAATACTTTAGGCGATATAGCACAACAGGATAAGGTTTAGAGCCTTTCCAAAGTAAACATTCCTAATCATTAACAAGAAGGACAAGTTTTTGATTTAGACCTTTTTTGGGTTTTATTTTTAAAAAACGACCCCGTTGAGTTTTATTTGTCATTTTCGACCCATTTTCACCACCGGCCAAACCGGTCTAAAATGGCGAAATTAAAACTTCACGGAATTCATTTCCGTGAAGTTTTGTTTAAACTTCACGGAAATGAATTCCGTGAAGTTTTGTGCATAAAAACTTCACGGAATTCATTTCCGTGAAGTTTTCGGACTCTTTACAAATTTGACTGCCAGTATTTAAACCTGGTCAAATTTGTAAATAACACGAATAGGTCGAATTTAAAATAAATTCTTAAAAGGGTCTAAATCGAAAATTTGTCCTAACAAGAAACATAGTTTTAAACTTAATCTTTTAAATTACCCCTTAAATTTGGCTTTTTGTGATAACCCCCAAACGTTTTAAATTCACCTACTCCCCCTTAAGTGTTATCCTATAGCCCCACAAACTAACATTGTTAGATCTGACTGCACATTTGAAAAACCCTTTTTGATCCTTTTTAATCATTTTAACCCTGAAACACATTTTCCCTCCTTCATTCTCGTTTTCACCCAGGTTAGAGGACTTGATCCCTATTATTTTTTGCTAATTTTTTTTAGTGGGTGTATTGTCATCCAATCAAAAATGGGTCTAGCGCAGTTAAGGAGCTTACTTACAAAACTTGAAACGTTTTGAGGGTTTTGCGAGAAGCACGGAACATAATGGGGGTTTAAGTGGCACTAATAAAGTTTAGGGGGTTATCTCAAAAATGGCCAAACTTAGAGGGGGATTTTGTAATATTTACCCTAAAAATATAAGAGTTAACTACTTAAAGTGTATACAAAGGGAACAAAAAATACATTCGCAGTAGGAAAAAAAAAAGGAATAGAATCAGAAAGGTCAAGAAATTGATTTTTTGACATAGAAAGCAACTAGCAAGTTAGCAAATATACTTTTTCCATTTGAAGGGAGTCACTCTATACATCATAAGGAGAAAGGATGGGACAAAATTTAAGAAATAAGTTGAATATGTCAACGAACAATTAACTACTCTTCTAATAGCATCCTATGTCAAGTGAAAGCATCTACTGCTGGGGTTTGAAGCATAAGGTAGTATTTTGATAAGAAGAGGATTTGTCAATGGCAAGGAGCAATCTGTAAGATGTGTAGAGAGGAACAACCCCACCCCACCACAAACCAAAAAAAAAAAGATGGGAGATATTGACCATATTCATTCAAAAGAGTGTAAACTTTTGATCGCTGGCATTTTCTAGTTATCAAGAACACCCTTAATATAATGATTCTCAAGGCATGTGATCATGAATAATAAATTGTGTTACTCAATAATAAAGAACTCCACAAATTCCCACTTTCATGACCAAGAAATGATGGCAGTCAATTAGGTCTTCTAATTGCTCACAAGTAGCTCGAGTTGTTGCGGTCTCAATAGTGATCCATAGATACTAGAATGAGACCATTTTCCAACCCAAGAAGATCAAGTCTTGCACTACTCTATCTTTCTGAAGTGGGACCAAACCCGGAGACAAATCCTATTTTGAATGGGTATTCAAATGAACGTTTGAAACCCGAACTTATAATGAAACCATTGTAACTTAGTATGAATGAAATCACATAATATAATTTTCAAGTCCGAGCATATTCCACATTGAATAAAACACTTGTATGATCAATAAAGGACTACTGACAATTTAGATGCCTTCCTCCAATTACTCAAAGTAGCATGTTTTGTGGTCTTTAAGAGTGAACGATTCTAAACTAGAGAAGTACACAATGAACCCCATCCATTAATTGTACATTACAGGATGTCAACCGTTGGATCAACACTAATCCCTAAATCCATTAATCCAAGAGTAAATATACATTTGATGCACCATTAATGCAATGGACCGGGACCTGTCATACTTTCTCTTAGATTGCACTCAAGATATTGTACTACACAATTCAACATTTGTACCGTAAAAAACGGGGCATCAGAGACCCAACAATTTACTGCTACTGAAAACATGGTCACTAATTCCTCATTTGATTGCAGTCACACCATTCAATTTTCATGTCCAACTGGAATAAACATATTGAAACACCAACCACTCAGAATGAGAAAGGAATAAAACAACCATGAACTTAGGAAATGTTTTGAAAAAAAAAAATTTTTTGCGACCACATAAAAAAAGTATTCATGCCCAAAATTCATGATAAGTTATTAGAATTCAAGAAATTGCATTCAACAATAAACTACATGTAAATCTGGACTTAACCAACCGATTTTGCAACAAAATGCGCATTTCCTCAGAGGGAAACAAATCGAGGTCCAACAGGTAGAAATTAACCTAATCATTAGCCACCGGATCCAAATCCACATCACGATGAATCAATAAAACACACAAAATAGACGAAAAATCGGAAAAAAATTGGAGAGAGGGAGAGAGAACAAAAAAAAAACCTGAGAAATTGGAGAAGAAGCAGAAACGCTTGAGATTGAAACCAGCTCCGAATCTATCGGAGGCGGAGAACGAGAGGGGAGAGCACACGTGTCCGCATCCGGTTCCATGGTCGATTCGATTGGAGAAATAGCGACTTTTATAGCAAGAGGAGTGGGCGAGGGATGGAGAGCACGCCATCCACGAAACGATGACGATGACGATGATGGTGATGTGAGAATTTATTGTTTCTAAAAATTTTGATTTATTTTTTCTTTTTGCCGGCTTTTTGCTTGTTTGTTGTGATCTCTCATGGCATCATCACCATCATCGCCGTTGCGTATCTTGCCCGGCGCTTGTCGGGCTTTTTGTTGCGGGGAGTACAAAAGCGGGAGCTGCGCCAGAAACGAGAGTTGGACACTTCGGATATTTGTCAGGCTTATTTCATTTTGGTACTCAGAGTTTACTCATCTTGTCACTTAATACCCGAGGTTTTTTTTTTTTTAACACTTTGATATCCCAAATTTCAATTCCGCCTGACTTTGATGCCCTGTCCATATTTGGTTACATTTTCTGTTAAATTTGTTTTACATTTGGGTTTAGCGTTGCCTCGATATTAGTTCCCCAAATCTTTCATAGTTTGAAATAAGACCCTCAAATCTTCATATTTAGATTAAGTACCCCAAAATTTTCAAGTATTTTGAAATTAGTCCCACAATTTTTCATATTGCCTATTTAGTCCCCAAATATGTTACATGTTCTGAAATTACTCCCCAAATCTTTCATAGTTTGAAATAAGACCCTCAAATCTTCATATTTAGATTAAGTACCCCAAAATTTTCAAGTATTTTGAAATTAGTCCCACAATTTTTCATATTGCCTATTTAGTCCCCAAATATGTTACATGTTCTGAAATTACTCCCCAAATCTTTCATAGTTTGAAATAAGACCCTCAAATCTTCATATTTAGATTAAGTACCCCAAAATTTTCAAGTATTTTGAAATTAGTCCCACAATTTTTCATATTGCCTATTTAGTCCCCAAATATGTTACATGTTCTGAAATTACTCCCCAAATCTTTCATAGTTTGAAATAAGACCCTCAAATCTTCATATTTAGATTAAGTACCCCAAAATTTTCAAGTATTTTGAAATTAGTCCCACAATTTTTCATATTGCCTATTTAGTCCCCAAATATGTTACATGTTCTGAAATTACTCCCCAAATCTTTCATAGTTTGAAATAAGACCCTCAAATCTTCATATTTAGATTAAGTACCCCAAAATTTTCAAGTATTTTGAAATTAGTCCCACAATTTTTCATATTGCCTATTTAGTCCCCAAATATGTTACATGTTCTGAAATTACTCCCCAAATCTTTAAACTTGATGCTAACTTGAGCAACTAATTTCAAAATAATTAAAAATTTTAATTCCAAAATATGAAGATTTGGAGGGAAGAGAGGAGGGATAATTAAAGATTCAGGGACTAATATCGGAAAACGCTTAGGTTTATATTACTCGTTTGTTAGGGATTCAAATAATCAAATGCTTCCAGCACTCGTAGAAAGAGATGTCACGTTATATAAATTTAAGGAAAATTGCTTCTACACCGGGTTCAAAAATGTGTGCTCTCCCACCTCATTAACTTTTTATCATATCTTTTATCACATTGACCAAGAATTCAATGCAGGTACTCCTTATACAAGAGGCAGAAAAGAAGCTTTGGCAGAGTTAGAAGAGGAGCGGATCGGGATTTCATTCCTTTTAGAGTTCTTATCTTTTGAGGCAAACATTTTTATCCTTTTCCTACGCTTGAAGACTTCTCTTTGGACATGAATGTTTTATGCTAGGAATTCTATTCTTGTTGCTGTTTACATTCTAGTCTTAATATTCTTGATATTTTTTCTTTAGGTTGGTCCGGCACTAGAAATATAGAACTATAGTAGATGTAAGAAATATTCTCTTCCAAGTACCTATCTCTTTAAATCCACATGTTAAAATCCTTACTCGCGTCTCATACAAAAAAGGGCATGTGAATGACCCATGGATTGTGATATACTCATGTCTTTTAAGTAGCTGTTACAAATTTTAGTGTGTGTGTCTATATATATATATATATATATATATATATATATATATATATATATATATATATATATATATATATATATATATATATATATATATATATATATATATATATATATATATATATATATATATATCTTTGGTGTATGTTTATCCATAGGTTTAGTTTAGGTTATATGAGATGACACTTCACGAGGTTCAAGTGAATGACTATTTTCAAGTCCAGCATATTCCACATTGAATAAAACACTTGTATGATCAATAAAGGACTACTGACAATTTAGATGCCTTCCTCCAATTACTCAAAGTAGCATGTTTTGTGGTCTTTAAGAGTGAACGATTCTAAACTAGAGAAGTACACAATGAACCCCATCCATTAATTGTACATTACAGGATGTCAACCGTTGGATCAACACTAATCCCTAAATCCATTAATCCAAGAGTAAATATACATTTGATGCACCATTAATGCAATGGACCGGGACCTGTCATACTTTCTCTTAGATTGCACTCAAGATATTGTACTACACAATTCAACATTTGTACCGTAAAAAACGGGGCATCAGAGACCCAACAATTTACTGCTACTGAAAACATGGTCACTAATTCCTCATTTGATTGCAGTCACACCATTCAATTTTCATGTCCAACTGGAATAAACATATTGAAACACCAACCACTCAGAATGAGAAAGGAATAAAACAACCATGAACTTAGGAAATGTTTTGAAAAAAAAAAATTTTTTGCGACCACATAAAAAAAGTATTCATGCCCAAAATTCATGATAAGTTATTAGAATTCAAGAAATTGCATTCAACAATAAACTACATGTAAATCTGGACTTAACCAACCGATTTTGCAACAAAATGCGCATTTCCTCAGAGGGAAACAAATCGAGGTCCAACAGGTAGAAATTAACCTAATCATTAGCCACCGGATCCAAATCCACATCACGATGAATCAATAAAACACACAAAATAGACGAAAAATCGGAAAAAATTGGAGAGGGAGAGAGAACAAAAACCTGAGAAATTGGAGAAGAAGCAGAAACGCTTGAGATTGAAACCAGCTCCGAATCTATCGGAGGCGGAGAACGAGAGGGAGAGCACACGTCCGCATCCGGTTCCATGGTCGATTCGATTGGAGAAATAGCGACTTTATAGCAAGAGGAGTGGGCGAGGGATGGAGAGCACGCCATCCACGAAACGATGACGATGACGATGATGGTGATGTGAGAATTTATTGTTTCTAAAAATTTTGATTTATTTTTTCTTTTTGCCGGCTTTTTGCTTGTTTGTTGTGATCTCTCATGGCATCATCACCATCATCGCCGTTGCGTATCTTGCCCGGCGCTTGTCGGGCTTTTTTGTTGGGGAGTACAAAAGCGGGAGCTGCGCCAGAAACGAGAGTTGGACACTTCGGATATTTGTCAGGCTTATTTCATTTTGGTACTCAGAGTTTACTCATCTTGTCACTTAATACCCGAGGTTTTTTTTTTTTTAACACTTTGATATCCCAAATTTCAATTCCGCCTGACTTTGATGCCCTGTCCATATTTGGTTACATTTTCTGTTAAATTTGTTTTACATTTGGGTTTAGCGTTGCCTCGATATTAGTTCCCCAAATCTTTCATAGTTTGAAATAAGACCCTCAAATCTTCATATTTAGATTAAGTACCCCAAAATTTTCAAGTATTTTGAAATTAGTCCCACAATTTTTCATATTGCCTATTTAGTCCCCAAATATGTTACATGTTCTGAAATTACTCCCCCAAATCTTTAAACTTGATGCTAACTTGAGCAACTAATTTCAAAATAATTAAAAATTTTAATTCCAAAATATGAAGATTTGGAGGGGGAAGAGAGGAGGGGATAATTAAAGATTCAGGGGACTAATATCGGAAAAACGCTTAGGTTTATATTACTCGTTTGTTAGGGATTCAAATAATCAAATGCTTCCAGCACTCGTAGAAAGAGATGTCACGTTATATAAATTTAAGGAAAATTGCTTCTACACCGGGTTCAAAAATGTGTGCTCTCCCACCTCATTAACTTTTTATCATATCTTTTATCACATTGACCAAGAATTCAATGCAGGTACTCCTTATACAAGAGGCAGAAAAGAAGCTTTGGCAGAGTTAGAAGAGGAGCGGATCGGGATTTCATTCCTTTTAGAGTTCTTATCTTTTTGAGGCAAACATTTTTATCCTTTTCCTACGCTTGAAGACTTCTCTTTGGACATGAATGTTTTATGCTAGGAATTCTATTCTTGTTGCTGTTTACATTCTAGTCTTAATATTCTTGATATTTTTTTCTTTAGGTTGGTCCGGCACTAGAAATATAGAACTATAGTAGATGTAAGAAATATTCTCTTCCAAGTACCTATCTCTTTAAATCCACATGTTAAAATCCTTACTCGCGTCTCATACAAAAAAGGGCATGTGAATGACCCATGGATTGTGATATACTCATGTCTTTTAAGTAGCTGTTACAAATTTTAGTGTGTGTGTGTCTATATATATATATATATATATATATATATATATATATATATATATATATATATATATATATATATATATATATATATATAGAGAGAGAGAGAGAGAGAGAGAGATATGTATCTTTGATTGATAGTTGAGGTATATCAATCACATCCATTTCCTCAAATAGGGACCACAAGCACATGGGTTGAGAGTGGATGTGATTGATGCCTCACTTTCCAAAACCGCTTTGTAATATATTTATATATATATATATATATATATATATATATATATATATATATATATATATATATATATATATATATATATATATATATATATATATATATATATATATATATCTTTGGTGTATGTTTATCCATAGGTTTAGTTTAGGTTATATGAGATGACACTTCCTGAGGTTCAAGTGAATGACTATTTTCTTGTGGTTATTTACATTTCATGTTTCGGGTAGATAGGTGCAAAAACCTGGCTCTGATACCAATAAAAACCTTGTCACACCTCCGTTCCAAAAGTTGTATAAATTAGAACATAACTCGAAAGATGATGCAACCTTATGGTTACATTCACGTCTCTAGATCATCATGTACACAGATATATAACAAGAAAGCTACACAACAGAGTATGTAACTAAGATAACAAAAGGAAGATATGGTTATAAATAAAGAGATCTTCAGATATACAAAGTTCAACTACATCTATGCACAATAGAAAAGAGCAAGAAATACACCATAGTCTGAAAAGGCCACAAATGGCTCAAAGGAAAGTCTGAAATAAATAAACTACCTAAACAACTAAAGCTGAAGAAAAGTATAATATGGAACGGTGATCACTATCATTAGGCCTGCTCCCCAAAATAGTTTTGATCTAGCCGGAGATCACTGTGGTCACGGGATGCGCCAATGGAGAGTAAAGTAGTGAAGCGCGGTAAGTGCATTTGATAGATATAAAAGAAGAGATTAAAACTAAATTAAAAGTGACCAAATTAAAGATTCTAACTATAGATATCAGGAAAAACACTACCACATATTACCCAAGCACTTTATGTTTCATTATATGTTATTTGAATTAGAGGAGAATATTTTCATGTATATAAGTCAATTTTCCCGTAAACCATCTCTAGAACACGGCTTTAAGTAAGGTATTGGCCATTGGCCCTTTATATATATATATATATATATATATATATATATATATATATATATATATATATATATATATATATATATATATATATATATATATATATATATATATATATATATATATATATATATATATATATATATATATATATATATATATATATATATAGAAGTGAACTAGAATCCACTTAAGTGGATAGGAAATCCATCCTCCTAACATTTTCTCCATTAGATATGCTTGGGATCCATGAAAGATATGATGCCCATCTTTGAGATTTGTGGGCTTCTTGATAGCATAAATCTAAAGGGAATATATGTGGTTAAAAGTTGGGAGGATGATGTTTCTTATCCACTTAAGTGGATCATAGCTCATCTCTCTCTCTCTCTCTCTCTCTCTCTATATATATATATATATATATATATATATATATATATATATATATATATATATATATATATATATATATATATATATATATATATATATATATATATATATATAGAGAGAGAGAGAAAGGAAAGCTCCTATAAACTTAAGTGGATAGGAAATAGTCATCCACCAACTTTTATATCCATTAATCTTGTCTTGAGATCCTGAAATCAAGATGTACATAAATCTCAAAGTGGGTTTTATATCTTTCACTGATCCCAAGGCAACATCAATGGATAGAAAAGTTGGTGGATGACTATTCCCTATCAACTTAAGTTTATATGAGCCTTGCTATATATATATATATATATATATATATATATATATATATATATATATATATATATATATATATATATATATATATATATATATAGAGAGAGAGAGAGAGAGAGAGAGAAAGGAAAGCTCCTATAAACTTAAGTGGATAGGAAATAGTCATCCACCAACTTTTTATCAATTGATGTTGTCTTGGGATCCATGAAAGATATGAAGAGTTTTGAGATTTGTGCATCTCTTGATAGCACAAATCTAAAAACAAGATGAGTGGATAAAAAGTTTGGTGGACAAGGCCTTCTATACACTTAAGTTGATAGGAGCTCATCTCTCTCTCTCTCTCTCTCTCTCTCTCATATATATATATATATATATATATATATATATATATATATATATATATATATATATATATATATATATATATGAAAAATGGAAAACTTGGTACCAAGTTCCTTAAAGGAACTTGGTAGTGATGTGGACAAATTTGGTCCACAAGTCTAGCTTTTAAAAAAATTCTCTCTCCTCTTTCTCTCTCCTCTCTATTTCTCCCTTGAGGTGTGGGCCGGTTGTTACCCTCACTGAAGTTCCTTTAAGGAACTTGGTACCAAGTTTCTCCATATTCTCTATATATATATATATATATATATATATATATATATATATATATATATATATATATATATATATATATATATATATATAGTAAAGAACCTATAAACTTAAGTGGATAGAGTCCTTTGTCCACCAATATTTTTATCCATTGATTTTGTATTGAGATTTGTGCTAGCATGTGATACAAATCAAGGCACAAATCTCAAAGATAGCCTTGATGTGTAGCACAAATCTCAAAGCATAATGAAGGGATAAAAAAATTGGTGGACAATAACCTTATCCACTTA